>CM072999.1:157885559-158278059 GCA_037038555.1 Rhynchonycteris naso | reverse complement strand
TATTTAGAAACTGAAATATAAACTTGAAGTAAAGATATAAAATTTGGATTAGATTTTTAATTAGAATAGTCCTGTTCCATGTCCAGCTCAGCCTACTAACTAAATAGCCTTAGCTAGACATCATCTCCCTGGGGCATGGTTCCCTAATCTATTAAAAAAGGGTCAGTGTAAAAACCTCTAAAGTCTCTCTATGTTAAAATTCTGAAAGCTGTGAAACTAGAGTTGAGAATTCCTCAGGTAGATATTGGATTCTGAATAGGTCATAGACAATAAATCCGATTGTAAAACCAGTCACACTTTAAACCAAATGCTCATTTGAGGTTTCCTATCTTCAACAAAATGCATTTGCAGAATGTTAATGCTGGAAGGAATATTAGAGATCATTTAGACTGATTTCCTCATTTTATGTTGAGAAAACTGAAGTCTTGAAATATTAAGTAAATAGTCCAAGGTTACAAAGTCAATCAGTGAGGAAGCCATGTATAAAACTCAGGTTTTTGTGAATCGAGGTTGAATACACTTTCTTCTAAATAATTAATTAAGATGACTTTGGGGTAAATGACACTTTTCCTTTGAGGTTAGGATGTTCATAAACCAAAAGAATAGTTAAATCTTTAAATATTGCTTCTCCTGGTTGTCCTCTTTTCACTCTTTACATGGGTTTTATTCTGAAGACATAGCTTTTAAAAGAGGGCAATTTCTTTTAAAATAAAAGACTCAGATGTCATAGTGTCTAAATTACCACCAGCAACAGCCTCCTTTTATTTACTGATCTGTTGATTATAAATTTTGTGCATTTTTTGCTTGCTGACTTGGGGATAACTTGCCTGCTTCCCTTGAATATTTGGATTGAACAATGGAGCTCTCACACCTTTCGCTTGCTCCTCCTTGATTTTTCATGGCAATCCTACAGCTCTGGACCTACAGTGTGTCCGGTAAAGTCATGGTGCACTTTTGACCAGTCACAGGTCAAAAGTGCACCATGACTTTACGAACACACTGTATTTGGGGAAGGGTCTCATGCCATTCACAGATTAACACTGGTCTGCTGATATAAATGTTGCCAATTTGATATCTTTCATTGAGCAGTTTAAATACCTCTTATCATCAAGAAAATCCTCACATTGGCATCTGAAAGCTTTTGAGCCAGTTCTCATCACAACTGAGTAGGTTTGTGAATGTTTTTAGGACCCGCAGAATCCAGCATGCACAGCGTCACACCCACTATCCTGCAGTATGAATAGGGTAACCGCATTCAGAATCCCCTCTTCACAAAATCTGGTGAACAGAAGTGTGGGTATGCTTTGTAGATCTAGATTCATGGATCACCTTGGATACCAGATGATGTTTATGGGTTTTGCTAGATATAATGCTTAGTGTTCAAGTATGGAGTTCATCGATAACATAGTTTTATTATAAAATAGTGAGCTACCTCAAATGGCTAGTTATTGAGAATCTTGTATTTATTTTTCAAAGATTGCATCAAGTAGGACAGGTATAGCTGACCATCTATTCTTCCAATCGAAACCCAAAACCTCAAATGTTATTTTCATCACCCCCAAGGTCTCTCTTAAAATATATAATCCCCATTCACCATCTTCATTTCCCTCCCATGGGAACTTTAAACTTGAAATAACTCAAACCTAACTCACCATCTTCTCTTTCAAACTGTCATAGTCAGTTAGTTAATTCATTAAATGACTCCTCATAACCATTGCTACCCTCATATAAATCTACATGAAATGTGACAATGTGGGTTTTACAGAGTACCTTGATAAACATCATATTTTTGAGTGTCTGAAATTTCATCATATGAACATCTCTGGAAAGGTAGCAAATAAACTTGTTTGCCATTTATAACTTAAAAAATAAATGTGTTTATTTGAAAATATCCTAGCAATAGTTTTAAAAAGATAGGGTAAAAGAGTAGACAGAAGACGACCTAAAGGATATAAATATATATGTGTGTGTGAATATGTGTGTATTTATGTTTGGGGATATAGTGAGAAATCAAGAGATGATTCCAACAGTGAAATTTATCTAATATTTTGTCCTCCAAGGACTCTGTAACTCCTATTTTGGAAGAGCAATCCACCAGATTAACAGTCCTCAATCTTCTCTGATTCAAAAGTAGAAATACCTTAGCCCAATCCCCCAAATTCAGATACTGTAGCATTAGAATGGTGGCCCACCATTGACATTTTGAAAGTGCCTCTAGGGAACTACTGTATATCAAAGGTTGGGAACCTGTGCTTCAGACCCCTCCACATCCCTGCTTCCACCATCAACTTCTGGCTTCCTTTGCCCTTTATGTTTAACAACCTTTTCATCAACTAATGTGAAAAGTGTTCCTCTAGAGTTACTTGCCCTCTCCATGTGGTGAACTGAAGCATTGATCTCCACTGTTTGCATCTCCTCTATGTTTCACAGCCCACAGCATGTGATTAAACATAAAGGCTTTCCATCAGCTTCCCAGAACTTCCATTTGAAAAGATGCACTTAAGCACTGAGCATCCAGGTTTGCAATGTTGCTCCGCACATTCACTCTTGATAGCAGTAAAACAAATTTAGTGGTCCACAGCTACTTGGAGGGTTAGAGTCATTTTGAGAATCAACTGAGTGCCATCCCACATTCAAACATTCACATTGGACTCACAGTCCCTAGAAGTGTATCTAAAGACCCTGATGAATCCAAGAACCTGTGTTTAGAATGTCTAAAATGCGTCCTTTTAAGGATTGATGTTTCTAATTAGATGAAATCATATAGAATGATGATTAACATCATAGGTTTTGAATTTGAGCATGGGCTTTAAAACCCATTCTCTGTTACTCACCACTGGCATGGCATTGGGCAAATTATGTTACCTTTGTGAATCTCATTTGTTTCATTTTTTTTTTAACTAAGTGAAGGTTTTAGTGAAGTTTATAGGAAATCATGTATACAAGTCATTTAGCACAGCACCTGGCCACAGAAAATACTTGACAAATAGAAATTATAGTGATGGTAATTGAAAATAAAACTAATCTTTAAGGAGTGCTAGATATATCTGGAGAGAATACAAAATTGCTGCTGATATACTAGGGCGACCAATGTGTTTTTCCCTTTATATCAACTTATATTTTTCTGTTTACATTTATTTAAAAAGTACATAAATATTAGGAAGCTGGCATAAAGAATAAAAAACACATGAAAACTAGCTAGAAAAAAATCAGAGAAGTGGAATAGCCAAATGAACAGCAAGAGTGTGGAAACAGTCATTGTAGACCAGGAACAAAGGCTTGGATTCTGAGGCAGCCCCCCACCCCTTCTCCCTCTGCTGCCCCTGTTTAGCTGACTTTGTCTTAAAACAAGTTCATTGTAAGACTGCTTTGTAGCTCTCTGAAGATGACTCTTGGGCTGTGCTACACAGGGTTAGGTACAACCCTCTTCCTTTCCTCTAGTGTCATGAAAGAAAGACCAGAAGAGCTGGGTTTGGGGATTTGGAATTGTTATTACCAACTAAGATTGTCTTCTGAGCCATGACTGTACTTTGCACAAGACAGGAAGAAAGACCCACTCCTGCTCACCATGCCCTATTGATGAAAGGGTGCTGCTTCCTACTGCTTAAGCACCAGAATAAAAGTACAGAATCCTGGGGTTCACAGACCCACAGCAGAAAGCACACAACAGCTAGCATTTGTCATCTACACCGTTTTTCATAGACAAGTCATAACATTGGCTACAGCACGGAACACGCACAACTCTATGCTTGGTTTGGGCAGGCAAATGGGAATGAAGAAAAGGCACCAGGGCTTCCCTTTTGGCATGTAAACACCTCGCTGCAGAGCTGAAATTGACATTAGAATTTCATATTTGTAAGGAAGTGCATGTTAGTGAGCAGACGTATATATTTGTATAGCCAGTTTTTTAATAGCAATTTTTAACCAGCTCATTATTTCTGATCTCTTGATAGACACTTTTTCTAGTCTCATATAATAAAAACTGGAGTTATAATGTTGTGGGGTTTTTTTTTCTTAAATTCTTGGATTATTAACTTGAGTGTGTCATTCTGAGTTTATTGCAAACTGCCACAATGAAATCTGAGAGCAAGGCTGATCAGTTACTTTGAACTAGGGTAATGACAGGAAAAGGCATTGAGGAAGAGCGTGAAGAAAAGCAGGGTACAGCTCTTTTTTTTGTAATTGATTGATTTTAGAGAGACACAGAGAGGAAAGGTAGAGAGAGGAGAGGGAGGGAGAGAGAGAGAGAGAGAAGCATTCATTGGTTGTTCCACTTGGTTATGTGTTCATTGGTTACTTTCCATATGCTCCCTGACAGGGAATTGAACCTGCAACCGTGGTGTTTTGCTCAATGCTCTAGCCAGCTGAGCTAACTGGCCAGGTCCTGGGCCCAGCTTTTAATGGAGCCACTTGCTCAGGTCGTACTTCTTAACCTATTTTCTGCTTCATACAGTGCAGCTTCTGCAGCTCAGTAAAAAGCGGTCTATAAGTGAAAACCAGGTACTACTTGTCAGCTGAAATTTCCATGGCAAATAAATTATGAAATTAAAAGAGATAAACTGCCATACATGGGTTATGTAACTCATTTATAAGGAAACTGATTCGTAGACTGTAACATTTTCACACACAGCTATTGACATTCAATTATTTAGTCAATCTCATGGAGACAGTGACAAGATTGAAGGATACACATTTTCTGTTACCTTTCTGAATTTTTTGTTAATGTAACAAGAACAGCTACCCAGATAATAAAGATGCAATCACCTTGCAGTTAATACAAGATAAAAAAAGTATTCATCATTGCTATTCAAGTAGAACATTAGTAACTCTCTGAGCAAGTGGCGAGTCTAAATTAAATCAAAAGGCAATCACAAGAGTAAGAATGCAAGAGCCATAGATTGTTGCACAAGGAAGTCAGTGAGGTCTCAAAGCCTGATGAGATGACTGGTCATAACAAACCCACTTGGGTTTCTCTTAGCTGGTTCAGAAACATGAGAAGTCTAAGGAAGTGCAGGCTCTTTCAATCATCAGGAATCAGTTAGTGGCCAGGCTGAAAGCCACATATGACTTCAAGGAGCCAAAAAGGCCCTGTGTCTTCAAACATCTTTGCAAAGGTGACGATTGAATCTGGAAAATCCAAGGTTAGACCCTGAATCCTGTTAAAATGCAAAACCCTTTCATATCAATGAATGACTATTTCCTCAGTGGAAACCTAGTGTATGCCAAAGACAACTTCAGATGAGGGAAATAGAGAAGTCCCCATTTCTCCCTACCCAATGTTTTGTTGTCTAGTTGATTCTGTGAATGAGTAAACACACAGTGGTAACACAAATTAAACCCCTAAAATTTGCCCCACGGAGTGCTAAGACCCAAGGATATGAGAAATCAAATCAAATTCCTCCCTTGTTCTGCCTTTTTCTTTTTGTAGTCCCAAGGTCTAAATAACTGCATAAAACAAATCAAGGGAAAATAGGGCCCAGCTGCCTGTGGCCTTTGTTGATGAATAGGGCTCTAAGTTAGTCACTCAGCTGTTTTATTACTTGTCTTTAAGGCTGATGAGTCCCAAGCAGACCTGCATCACTGAATTCTCAATAAAGGGTTAGTGCTTGTCCTGCAGAATAATAAGAACCGCTAATGACACCAATTAAGAGCTGTAAATGTCATTTATACTTGTTTGTTATTTTTCAAATCAATAAGGCTGGGAAGACACTGCAGCCTGAGATAATTTAGATTGGAACCGTTTGTGGGGACGTTTTAATGGATACATTGCAATCAAGATTTCTGTTCTTTTGGAGACTTTGTATTCCCCATTGGGCCAATTCTGATATTTATTTTAAATGGAACTTACCCCTAAATAATTAAACATAGCGGAGACTAGAACAATAAAAAGAGAGACATGTGTATATTTTCATAAATTTGTTCATTAAATCTCTTGTTTGAAAATACTCCCATTTTATCTGCGAAAATAGCTTTAAATGGCATAATGAATAATTTAATGGAAAAATAAAAAGACATTCAGAAAAAAAAAGCAATTAGTAATGCGGACTAGATCACTCTGCTCTGATGCTGTAGGCATTGCAGGGGCCCAAAGTTTTTATGAAGTTCTTACTCTTTTGCTAAATGTCAAAAGATTATGCAAGTTGTGCGTGAGGTATTTATTTGTTTTGCTGGGATTTGGGGCAGTTGGTCAGAACCCTAGAGATATGTATTTAACTCCAAAAGTAGTTCAGAAGTCACTGAGGCCCAATTCTAACAAAAGAAAATTATTAAACATTTCACTGATGAGGCAGCAATCAGGGATAGATAACCTATTCCCCATAAAACAACTAACTTTTATCAATTACCATAGTTAAAGGGACAGCTCACCAGAAAGTATGAGAATAGCTAACCAAGCTATTCTTCTGGATGATTTTTTTTTTATTTTTGGTACAGGTTAAATTTTATAATATCATGTATTGTATGTTCTTAAACTTTTCTGTTTTAATTTGGATTTTGACAAAGATGATAAGAAGAGGTATGTGATTTTAAATTTTTCTATCCTAATTGTCTACCTCTATATCTGTTCCTCTCTGAGTAGGTTTTCTGCTTTGTTTGAAAAGTCAGATTTAAGTGGTTAACCTTTTGAAGGTTTGTTTTTAATTACCTAGAATAGGACAATAAAATCACTAAGGAAGGAAAAAAATAAAAGTACATTTTGGGAAATTACTCTTTAAGCAATCAATGATTATCTTGTGTAAATGTCTACCTGACAATAAAATAGTTAAAAATTTGAAATGTTAGATCATCAGTCAATTGTGGCTACATAGCTCTTATCCACTTTGATTATTTATACTGTGGATAAGCATGACCATTTGAAGCTGTCAATGCAAACAATCTTAGAAGTTAAATCAAGTTTTTAAATCAAACATATAATGATGACATAGTAAGAAAAATTAAAGGGTATAACAAATATATTCTAGCCATATATGTTCTTGGGTTGATTTATTGGTACTTGTGTGGAGTGCTTTTTGTGAGTTTTAACACTGTGATATCATGAATAAAAGAAAGAAAGGAAAAAAGAGACAAAAACAGACTTAGGCATCTTCTTGGTATGCTGCTGCCCAAATCGGTTCATAGAAATTTGATACAGAGCTTGATCTTCAGTATTCTCAAGCTTGCCTTTGTTTTGAATTATGTAACTATTATACCCATGAATTGTTACTAACTTTTGCACTCCTAGTCATACTATCCCATTACACTTTCCCAATTTTCTCATCTATCCCAATTTATTGACTTATTGTCCTCCAGATATTTCTCACATTCTCTTCCATGCCATTGCCTCAATCTAGAAAGCATTCTTATTTGCCTTATCTCCAGCTATGAAAATTCTACTGTCCTCCGCAGACCAGTACATAGTTCAGCCTTTTCTTTTATAAGGCATTACCTAATTTACCTGGTTCAAGATAGTTCCCCATGCATTCATCTTTTCATTTATTCAATACAAATTTGTGCCAAGCATTGTGGTAGGATCTGCTCGCTCTTACCGAATACTGTACTATGTAGTTCTTTCTTTGGATCGGCTATTGACATGTGCTATATTTTGACAGTTGTTACAATTCATATGGATTTTATTTCAGCACAGGATAGTAAGTTCCTTGAGGGCTGAGACCTTGCTTTACTCATCTTTGAATTTGCTGCACTACCGACAACATTAGATTTCACAGAATAAATGAATGAGCATCAAGCAATGTATTTCAAAAAAACTAAACATCTAAGCTTTGGAAAAGCTAATCAAATTAGATTGCCCTGTATCAATGTAGATAAAACACTCAGTTGATTGGCTTAATTTCCCCCCGCCAATGGTTTTCTGGATATCATAAAAAAAAAAAAAAGTGGTGTTAGATATTTTTCTTTCCTTCTTGAATTTGGATGCTTTCTGTCAGAGGTGAATCAGGTGTTTCAATAAGTAGACTGAGTCCAACTACTTCCTTGTATATAGAAGTCAGAGGGTTACTAGTAAACCATGTTCTCTGTTCAGAGAGAATTTATGTGAGTGTTCTCTCAGCTTTCAAATGTAGGTCAAGGATTCTCTCATTTTTTTGAAGTATGGGCCCCTCCAAGGTCAGGCAATTCCTAAAGCTATGTATGAAGCCAGACTGGGGATGACTAGAGAGGGGCAAAGTGGCAGGAGGCTGGAGAAGACAGGAAAGCCAGCTCTAGGCAACAGCTACTTGTCACCATAAAAGAATGCAGGCTCAGTTGTTGATAATTATAAATGGCAGAAAATGGACTTTTTTATGTGATATTTAAAATGTTGGCTTAGAAATATTAATATGCTGTTAAAGATGAATAAATAAATATCTGTGGGCCCTATCCAGGCTATAGGTCACCAGATTGCCACCTCTGGTTTTCCAAACGCCAACATGTGGTATGATAGGGGTAGTCTTCAAAGCAATCTCACCCCACCTCTATGCCCCCGGAACCCCCACTTGATGATCTGACCTTCATGTAGTCAGTTTCCTTGTCTATCAGTAGTGCAGGAGAAAATCTGCAATACTTGCCTCTGAACCTTTAATGTTGCTTTTCTGGGTAAAAATGTTGTCTCTACAACAAAACACATAGTCACGTCTACCTGGTTCTCATGTTTATGCTTGTTTTACGATAAACTTTATGTCATTTCTGCATTTAAGTGTTAAAAAGTAAGGAGATTATTCAATTGCCATTTATAACTGCAACTAAGAGTTTCCTTCTGCATAAGGCTTGCCTATTCTAACTAAATACTTTGTGACTTTTTCTTATTCTAATGCTCTTAATTAGATTTATAGACTCTTTACAGTGTTTTATGTTGATGAGGGACTTAGAATACAACGCACACTAATAAAATATTCCCACTACCCAACTTGTGCTTTTGAATGTTTTATTTTAGTAAATAATGAGTCTTAAGTAATGTTCTGAATATGTTATCTAGAATTTTCTGAAGAAATATGGACTGATGATCTGTCAGAAAACATTAATAAACATATAACCACATGGAATTGGTGACCGAGAGAACGTGATTCATTGGGCCATAAACCATTAAAGAATTTGGGTCATGAACGCTGGCTACAGATAAAAATGTATTTAGAAAGCAACAGTGATACGTTCTCATTTTTAAATTTTCTTTCTCTAACTTTTAGCTTGCCTAAATGTTTTAAAATTGAAGGTAATCATTGTATAACATTCTCAATCCTTGGGTAAAGAAATTTACTCGACATAGTTTCCTTTTCACATGACACAGCCATTTTCATGGTTATAGCTAATTAGCTTCCTTTCGACATTAGATACAGAGGATGTTTAAGCAACGTAAACTAGCTGTCATCCAGCGGCATCATAATCAAAATGGCATAAAATTTGCCATAAAACCTGCAGCTAATAACATTTATAAGGCACCTTATTACATAAGGATATTGAAGAAGCTCAGACACTCTATATCACAATGCTTCCCCTGGGACCTGGTTTATTTTTCTAATGACTGTGTATGGGTTTACTTTAGGAGCTTTTATGCACAAGCCTGAGCACAGTGCTTACCCAGCCAGATTGATAAGAACTGAGAAAGAATGACATCTAGATGCCGCAGCAAAGTACTCAATCTGTCTGAAAAGGACTCAGCAATGTGGTCATCATCTTTGTCATCCATCAGCTAAGCCTTCTCACCAGTTCATGGCCATAGTGGTTTTAAAAATCTTTCATATTTTCATTTGAGATGGCTGGACCTGCCCTCCACTTGGGAGACTGTATTACTTTCTTCTCTATGCCTTACTCCTGTAGCCTTTAGTGTTTCTTGCAAGGGGTGTTTCTTGATGCCTCTAACTCTCCATTGACCTTTACCTTTGAGTTTTTATTGCTCTTGTTATCTGCCCTGCACAATGTGTTCATTGCTTTCTTTCCTTTACTTTCTATTTTTAAGCAAATTAACAAACCTCACAAGTACCTTAGGGCCACATGTTCCATCATTAAATCATATTTGACCAGTACTGTTTGGGACTTCCTTTTCCCTTGGTGGCTTGTGTCTGGTTCCAGTGGTGAGATTCAAATAATCTAACAACTTGTTCTCTGCCCTAATGACCATTTTAAGCATAAAAAAGAATGATATACTGAAAGGTAGTTTATTATTTCATGCATTTAATACTTAAATTTAAGAACATTAAAAGAGGCACACAAAACTAGATTATGAGTTTTAAAATATTAGTAAAAATATTAAATAATACCTGATAAAAAACAATAAAACTGTTAAGATATTTCCATGTTGCTTCTTGATTGGTGTCCTTACTTGTAATATTTTTCATCTATGGATGGAATGAACATTACAACATGCATTTAGAAGATGCTGTTGCTCAGATGAATGTTAAAAAAGAGTAAGGGATGAATTTGTGATTTCCACATTCTGTGGCTGCCTAGGAGCCCACCTTAGAGAGAACCCTGATTACAAGTGCCATTTTAACAACTGGTTGGTTGAACTCAGCAAAAAAATAGGTATCGGTTCTGCCAAACCAGGGCAAACTGGCTGAATTCCACCAATGCCTGGGTCCCTGCCCATGTTTCAGTGTATTCACATATTTTCTGATTTGCTTACCCGGCTCCTGCCATTCCATAGAGCAGGGGTTAGGAACCTTTTTGGCTGAGGGAGACATGAATGCCACATATTTTAAAATGTAATTCCATGAGAGCCATACAATATGTTTAACACTAAATACAAGTAAATGTGTGCATTTTATGTAAGACCAACACTTTTAAAGTACAATTAAATCTCTGAATTCTTTTTAATAATGTTGTGATGCTGTTGCTAACCAATGATGAATAAAATGCTTCTTACCATTAATGCGACTTCTGGTGCTGCATGGTTTTGCTGATGGCTTTGTAGTCTGGTTGATACGTGGTGAGGTTAAGCTTCATGCAGGCTTTGGGACTTTCATCCGTTAAACATGATCATAGGTTGGTCTTAACGTTCTTTAGATGTGAGAAAGACTGCTCACATGCATGCATAGAGCCAAACATTGTCGGTACAGCAGTACTCATGTTCAGTCATGTCCATGAGATAGTAGAACTTCAGGAGTCACTCAGGATGCTCAACGTTTTTCACTTCAAGAAAAGTCCGGATTTTGCTCAGACAAGCCGTGAAACGGCTGAGCCCTTCCCTCTTGACAACCAACGTACATTGCTGTGCAGAAGCAGACCAGGATAATTATTCCCAACTTCATCCAGCAGTGTTTTAAACGGGCCATCATTTAAAGCTCGGGCAACAATAAAGTTGACCACCCGAATGAACAGCAACATCACCTCACCAAGCTGCTCGCCACGCATCTGAGCACAAAGCACCTCCTGATGTAGGATGCAGTGAAAACTTAGGATGGGTCTCTTTTCATGTTCATGAAGAAGCGCTACAAATCCTCTGTTTTCCCACCATGCACAAAGCACCATCAGCATACACCGAAATAAGTTTATCTGTTGCTAGATTTTTTTCTTTAGCAAACTCAGTGAAAGACTTGAATAAATCCTCCCCTCTTGCTGTCTCTTTCATAGGCAAAACAGCAAGACTTCCACACATAGTGTGTCACCAACAACATACCTCGCAATCACACTGAACTGGGATAAATGGCTTACGTCTGTTGACTCATCCAAAGCGAGAAAAAGGAACGTTGCTGCATTTATGTCCTTCACTTGTGTTGCCTCAATTTGATTTGCCATCATGATAGTACGATTGTGAACAGTTCTTGCTGACAGAGGCATGTCTTTTATTTGTTTGATTATCTTGTCTTTATCTGAAGTCGTCTATAAGTTCATTGGCAACATCAAGTATGAATGTTTTTGCATACTCCCCATCTGTATGGGGAGTATGCAATTCTCCATTTCTCACAATTGCTAAAGCACGAGCAAAGCTAGCTGAATTCCAGTCACTTTATTGGGTCCAAACACGGAGCTGCTGCTGACTAGTTTGCACTCTACACAGTAGCTCTTGACATGCTTTCTTCCTGATGTACCATGCTAGATATTTCAATGCAAATGTAGTATGGCATGTGTCGAAATACTGCTTTATATTTGATGGATTCATCGATGCAATTTTATCACTGCATATTAGACACACTGCAGAACCTGCTCTTTCCACAAAGGTGAATTCCTCTGTCCATTCCTGCTGAAATGTATGATACTCCTCATCTTTTTTCTTTTAGCCATCTTTTTCATCCAAAGGGTTTCTGCAATTAGCTAGCTGATTACTTTATTAAAAGGAGAAAAGTTTACTTCCTGACCTCACAATGACCTGTGTACATTACGCATTATCCAATAATTTTTTTTTTTCTTTACAGGAACAGAGAGAGAGATAGATAGGGACAGACAGACTGGAATGGAGAGAGGTGAAAAGCATCAATCATTAGTTTTTCGTTGCCATTGCGACACCATAGTTGTTCATTGATTGCTTTCTCACATGTGCCTTGACTGCAGGCCTTCAGCAGACTGAGCAACCCCTTGCTGGAGCCAGCGACCTTGGGACCAAGCTGGCGAGCTTTAGTTCAAGCCAGATTGGCCCGCGCTCAAGCTGGCAAACTCAGGGTCTCGAACCTGGGTCTTCAGCATCCCAGTCTGACACTCTATCCACTGCGCCACCGCCTGGTCAAGCCGAATAAAAATTTGATGTTGTCCTGGAGGACACTTGTGATTGGCTTCAGCTACCCACAACCATGAGCATGAGTGGTAGGAAATGAATGGATTGTAATACATGAGAATGTTTTATATTTTTAACGTTATTATATTTTTATTAAAGATTTGTTTGCGAGCAAGGTGCAACCATCAAAAGAGCCATATCTGTCTCATGAGCCATAGGTTCCCGACCCCTGCCATAGTGCCATACCTTTTTTCTGGTGTCCCTTATCTTGCTTTGCATAGACCTTCTGACTACAACTCAATCATTGGTTACCAAAAATAGTTATCACCTAGAAGCCCTAAGTCCAGTCCCACCCAGTCATATCTCATACAGCAATTTGAATATCAAGTATATATGCATAATGAAGACTTTTCTATTCTTCCCTGTGCATGGTGATGCCACTGTGGAAAGTGAGACAAACCTTATTATCTGAACCATCTCCCTTGTTTCTGCTCAGGAGAGTTTCTGAATGCCAGAAAACTTTGATCCTGTCACCTATGATAATCAGTTTAGCTTACTTCCTATCATGCAATTTAAACATTGTGCTATATTTGCTGATTATGCCATGTAGAAAGCTTACCTTTTATTTATAACTAAATTATAAGCTTCTTATAAAGAAAGACCCTGTCATTACATTTCTTTATCAAAGCTTTAATGTGTTTTCTAGTCCTAGGTATGTGGTAGTCCTCATACATTCATTAATGATTATCTTCCCAAAACAACTTGTGCACAGCATGATTCTAATCCAATAAAGACATCATTTTATTGTAGTAGGCAGTTGAACAAGCACAAGCAGTATAGGAATAGACCAGGTGCAAAGGGTTACCAGGGCCGAGCACCCGGGGTACCTAGGAATGGGCAAAACTATAAGCCCTTGCACGATCACTCCTATAAGAATTAACCTTGGAAGATGACATCTATGCATCAGCTGTGTTTCAGCTCCAGGCATAAAAAAGAAGCAAACACAGATAGAGTGACACCATGGCTGACATCAGGACCAGCTGCATTGACTAATTACCCCCCTGGCTCTGACCAATCAGTGGAGACCACAAGGAAGCACACCTTGAAAGTTGATGAATATCTATTGAGATCCTTCCCTGAGACCTCAGAAAAAAAGCACTCAGGACCTAGGACCACATGCAGCTCTCTCTATAAAGAGTGCCTAAGCTTTTCCCCAGCCCCCTTTTCCCCAGGGCTTATTCCCCTCACATGCTGTCCCCTGAACACCTGAACTTCTCCTTCTTTTGTCTCTCTCCATCTCTCTCTAAGTTCCAAGGGCCCTACATTTGCTGTAACTTGTTCCCTGAGCCCATTTCTCCTACCTGTGAGCCCATTTCTTTTACCTATGTGACTTTCTAAATAAACCTTTTTCTTATAATTTGAGTCTTGGCTCATGAATTTTTCACTTAGCCAGAACTCAAGAACTGAGGTTGCTGAACTAAAATTAACACCTGGTGTCATTTTTGTTCCGACTATCACCTAATAAAATCTGGCTACCCACCAACAGAAGAAGCACCATAGTGACTGTTTATAAGACATGTCTCAAATCCATCCTAAACCTTTCTTTCTTACCATACTCTCTTTTTACTTGAAATTTGATTCTGTACCTTATTCAATATCCAGTTTATAATTTTTGGCTTCATTTCCTAATCTTATTCTCTCCTGCTTCTTGATTCTTGATTTAAAAGCCCTTTCTGGTGCCAAATGTTCTATGCTTGATTCTAATGTGACTTCCTAGGAACTTCCCAGAATACAGCCTTGTTAAATGTGGCATTTCATCTTGGAATCCTTTATTTCTCCCATCCTGGATGACTGCCTGTCAAAAACCACATACTTTTCCACTTCCCTGGTACTGCTCTCACTATGACCTTGGCCCGTCACATGCATGTCTATATGCCTCCCTAGACAAGTACATTATTTCCCCATCTGATATAGAAATGTGGATGAAGATAAGCCAATATAATATAAAATATTGTATTAAATGACTTTAAATCTTAAATGCAATGGTAATGCAAAATATAATGATGGGAAAGTTTGAAAAGATGGTAAAAATTATAATCCATACAATTAATTGGCATTATTACAGATTATAGGATGCCAAAAATATTCCAGCAACAGGAAAGCAACATCATAGTGTCCCTTCTATTTGTTAAAAAAAAGTCTGTGCATTATGGGTTATAAATTATTATGGTGAAAGAATGGGAAGAACTGAGTGGAGATTGCATTACAAAATATTTATGAAATGTTTGAAATTTTTATCGAGTCCTTGGACATCAATTGGTCAAAGATGTTTCCTGAGCTTGACCAGGTGGTGGTGCAGTGGATAGAGCATCGGACTGGGATGTGGAAAACCCAGGTTCGAGACCCCGAGGTTGCCAGCTTGAGCATGGGCTCTTCTGGCTTGAGCATCTATCCCTCTCTTTGACTCTCTCTCTATCCCTGTAAAAAAAAAAAAAAAAAAAGATGTTTCCTAAGACTGAGGTAGCCACAGAGCATTTGAGATGGCCTGAGCAAGGAAACTGATCTATTCATCTTAGAAAGCTAGGATAAATTTTATATCTGACAGTCATACAAACAAAAGAAGGGCTATGAGCTATTCTAGGAAATTTTTTTTCCCTCATCAAGCTTACCTTTTAATGTGATTAAAGAGTTCACAATACATAAGTAAATAAAATATATGGTATGGCAGATGATGATAAGGTTAAGGGAAAGCTAAAACTGGGTTAGGGATTGCCTGACATACTGGTTGCACTAATTCAAGTAAAGAGGTCCAGATGGATTTTACTGATGTTGTGAAATTGAGTTCCCAAAAAAGAAGTGAAGAAGAGAACCTATAGGATATCTGGCAAAAGCATCCTCTAGGCACAAGGGAAGGAATATATTTTAGCTTTATCAGATAATACCAAGGATCTTTGCAATGGTAGCAGTCACAAATTTCAAGTAGTGTCAGTCAGCATGACTATCTGTTTTTTGTTTGTGGGAGGTTTGTTTATTTATTTATTTATTTTTGGGTGGGGGGCTCTAGGGTTTAGAGTAGGTAGAGATAAAATTTAACCAAGTTTAGCATATTTTTCCCAAGTGAGTATAAAAAGAGAAAGAGGGTCAAGAACTTGAGAGTTAGAGTAAACTAGGAAATAATACTAAAGATGGAATCTCAATTAAGAAAGGAAGGAAGTGAAGACATGGAGAAGAAGTGACGGACACTGGAAAGGTGACAGAACCAACCCTAGTTTCTTGAAAGGTCACAGACTTATTTCTAAGGGCGTGTAATAATCATGAAAGAATGAAATTCTTAAAATGGAAGCTGTAGAGGGTGTGGGTCAGTTACATTGGTAAGGTCCATGGTGTAACTACGCTGACAGCAGAGGAAAAATGAAATTCAGGATTCTGGTAGAAGAGGGTTGCAAAGAACCCAGAGGACAGGGTTTTGGAGACATCATCCATGTGGATGCTGAAATGACAATGCAGAATGAAATGAAAGTATGAGAATGAGGATGAGCCAGGAGCTAAATATTCCAGCAATGAAACAGAATGACTCCCCAAATTTGTCAATGGCAACAATAAGGAGAATATTGTTTAATATGATGGCATGAGATTAAGAAAGAAAGAAAAAGACATTCACCCTACTTATACCTACTCAGTGAGAGAGACACTAGTTATTCTTTGAAAGGAGTGTTGAGGAGAATCAGCATCCATGGGCAAAGCCAGGCATCCTTTTGATTGGTTAGTCTCATCCCTATCAGACTCAATGACCTGTTTTTATAACAAATATTGTGTATTGTTCCTTTAAATGTGGTTATAAAGTTATAGACAATTTAACATGCACCATAACTTAAAAAAATGTAAAGGAGAAAATAAAAGTCATTTTTTTAAAAAAAGGTCATTGAATTATTTCAATACATAGATGGTCATGCATGTTGACCCTAGAAGTCACAAGGTAGAAGTCATATGTCCTGATTAGTGACAGCTGCAAGTGCAGACTGACAAATTATATTTTCTAGACAGCTCCAATACAAAAGACAGTCTCACCATCTGTGAATGATTTACTGAAATGGTGAGATCTCTAGGAAAGTTCTAAATAAAACAAGGTAACATATACCCTTGATTTTCACAATAGTTGCATTTCTGGGCATTGTCATGCATATTACCACTGGGAAAGTAATATTTTGAGTTTACATCATAACACTGAATTGTGTTCTAGCCTCAGGTAGTAATAAATTGCTTCTACACCTATATGGATGTCTAGTGGCCCACCAGAAAGTAACGTGGAATGTGAACCACTTCTTTTGTGTGCAATATCATCCCCGGACACCTTGCGCCACCCCTCAATGCCGGTCATTGTGAAAACCAAAAGCACCCCCACACATTTTTGAAATGGACCCATGCTGTCCCTCATGAGAACAAGATTAATATTCAGTGTAGTTTGTAGAATAAAAGAGGAGCTTAAAGAAAATCTGAGACATAAATGAAACTTTGAAATTATGATCAAGTCAATGCTCAAAGTGATTAAAACATAGGACATTTTGGACAAAAGCTAAACTTGAATATACACACATACTTTGAAGAGCAAAAATTGTCCATAATATTTCATGATTCAAGTATTAGATGTGTCTTTCCTCCATCCACTGCCAGACTTAAAATAAATGCACAAGATTAAAGAGGAGAAAAGCAAAAAATGCTCAAAGGATACTACTGCATATTGCTAGTTCAAAAAAAAAAAAACTGCTAAGAATTCTGAAATTCTTTGTGAAATTTTATGAACCTGAACTTCAGCTGGACTTATTATCTAATGAATATGGCCTTCTGTATGTTTACTTAAAGTGTATGGGTCATGAGGGCATATATATTTGCACACCTGCATGCTTACATTAAGGTTCACATAGAAAAAGTTGCCCTTTTTTGATGGAAAAGCTGAAAGTGAATGTTTGCTGCATTCATGTGGCTCACCTGCTAATCAGTTATAACCTCCTGCTAATCTGCAGGATTTAAGGGTGCTGGTCAAATAGAGGGTGATGATGATGGTGGTATTAGTGGAGAGAAAAGTCAAACCAGAGAGCTTGACTTACTGTAGTTCCAAATACGGTTGAAATATCTTGTTCTTCAGTGGCAAAGCAGAACAACAGAACAAAGCACTTCCCATTTTATTAACATTTACCACAAAACTGTAGCCATCAAATTTTTCCCACTGTCTTTATATATGAGCGTGTGTATACAGAGTGGGGCAAAAGTAGGTTTATAGTTGTTCATATGGAAAAGAATACAATAATTAATTAATAATTAAGAATAACCTCTATTTAGCATATTCACCACTATAAACCTACTTTTGCCCAACCCTGTATACACACGCAGCTTGTGTGCATACATAAGCATGGTTGGGTTTTTGTTCATCAAATATTTCAGATACTTAGCTCTTTTTCTCTTCTCTTAGCTTTCTAAAGAAATTTAATGTAAAGGGGAAAAATCGTTTTTGAAAATTTTTTATTCATTTACACTTCAATCATTCATGTTGTTTAATATCAGCTATTTGATATTCAAGAGCCCTTGGGCCTTTTCAAACGTGCTTTGGAAAATCTTTTCTTTTTTTTTTAACTCCCCTAGTATAAGGAGAAGTAACTTAAGTAGCATTTTGCCAAAGGCACGCCAGAGTGAATGCAGAGGGAACAGGGTGTTACTTCACTCTGAACTTGTGAATTCTGAGCAAGATCGAAAGTGGAGGAAAAGAAAGCTCATGGTAGCCTGCTGTGTGTGCATAATCTGACCCTCTGTATAGTCACATGTGCAATCTGTGTCGGTATCATTTTACAGAATGGGAATTTCAATCTCATTCTCAAAAGCCTGTTCAGAGAAATAATTAGCATATTTCTCTCCTCTTCCTTTTCCTCCTCTTCCTCCTCCTTCTTCCTCTTTTTCTTCTTCTCCTTAATCTTGTGAAAAAAAAGTCATTGGGTCTAATATATCTATTCTCTTAAGATATTCTTTCTTTTTTATTATTGATTTTTAGAGACAGAAAGATAGAAGGAAGAGAGAGGGGGAAGCATTCATTTATTGTTCCACCTAGTTGTACATTTATTGGTTGCCTTTTATATCTGTCTCTCTAAAAATCAATTTTAAAAAGTAAAAAAAAAAATAGTTTAAAAAATGATATTTTTCTCATGTTGACAAGATCGGGTGCATTCAGGGTGGTGTATGGCCATAGATTATTCTTCTCATGTTGAGAAGTGGGGATACAGAGCAGCTTGAAAGAATCCTGGGCATTTGGTTTTTCAACTGGTTCATAATTTTTATTTCTATTAAACTTCATGCTGAAAATAATCCAGCCTCTAGTTTATGTCAGATATGCAAGCTTCAGTGACTTCTCAAGGAGGAGCGCACTTCCTTAAAAATTAGCAAAATTTATCTACTTCTTCAGTAAGATATCTAAGATTTATAGAGCTAGAGGCCTATATATCTTGGTGACCCTCGTTAAAGAAAGATTAATAAATATAAATTCAAAATCAAGTATGAAAGTTAATACTGATTTTAAATGGTAAGTGAACCATAGCACATTACACATTTTTAAAACTATTAAAATCCAGGAAAATTTCATATTAGTATTTAGTAAATATATTATTAACTGCCTAATGCACTTACCTACTACATCCCTGGAACTTTTTACTACTGGCCCTTTGATCACCTCTCCATGACAACAATTTTATATGATCATTTTTCCTTTAGCAATGTTGGATGGAAATATGTTTTTAATCATTGATAGTTTGTTAAATTTCATTCAGCATCATAACCTGTGGTCTTTAATGTTATATGAGTTGTTAAGCCTGTTGTAAAATTTGGGTAAACATCTCTCAAGTCTTTCCTATATATAGGATATAAGATATCAGTGTACTTCAGTGTGTGTGTGTGTGTGTGTGTGTGTGTGTGTGATGTAGTAACAAACTAAAATTCTCTGTGAATTGATGACAAGTTGTGATAAATATCCTTCTCTTAGAACATTTAAGAGTTTTATGTTATCTTCATCAATGTTTATATTTTGTATCAGATCATTAAGAAATTAAGAATCTATATAGAGGCAAAGGGGAAGGCCGTCTTAGACATGATGGAGTTCGGATAAAGCAGTGGTTCTTAACCTTTTTTGAGGTACTGAACCCACCAGTTTCATATGCACATTCACTGAACCCTTCTTTAGTGATAAATAAAATATGAATTTTTTTTCCAAATTCAAGACATAGGTATATGTTTTTTTACTGGTGCACAAAATGAGCCGTGCATGAATATCACCTTGCTCAAAGAATAAAACCAACAAAGTGCATGAACTCACAACAAATTACAGTATTACTTTATTCTGGCCTCCATGGCAGAGGCTTCTCCGAACCCCTGAGACTGACTCATCGAACCCCTAGGGTTTGATAGAACCCAGGTTAAGAACCACTTGGATAAAGGCATGGCCTGACACCAACAAGGTAACTAGTTTAAATGGGATGGAGTGTAGAGCACTGAGGACATTGAGACTACAGGTATGTGTTGGAGCTGGGTAGGGAGGTAGAAGATCGTGCTAAATGCTGAGTAGCTTTAATGTTAAGGAAATGACAGCCTGTTAATAAATTATTATGTATATGAAGTATAGCCTTATAGTAATTTTTATTCAAGTTGCACAAATTCATTTTGTACTATGTATTAGCCTGTGGAACCTAGCTAGGTGTAATTTGACCATGCACAGAAATAACTGTGTACCAAATAAATATACCCATTAAATTCACATTAAATGTATCTGCAAACTAACTTCCTCATACCTAAATTTAAGAAAAAAGAAAAACCTGCAGCTACCCTAAAGTCACTTGACGAAGGGCTAAATTGGCAGAAGAAAAGTTAGCATGTGAAAGAGAATGTGCTCTTAATCTATTGAGGTAAAAATATCTTTGCAAAATTTACAAAGGGATATGATCATGTAGATTATTGAATTGGTTGTTTTTACATTTGGCCCACACAAGTGACCACATTAGGGTCCTGCCTAATGTGTGAGGCTTCACTGGCTTGAATGTATTAAACCCTTGCCTTCCCCTTTCAGTACTTTGGCCCTGATTCTGCACTCTGGAAGCTCTGCTGCATGAGTCTTTCAAACATCTGAGGACAGCTGTATGTTTTTGTTCTTGTCTTGTCTCATAAATGAACATCCTCAGCTTAGGCTCACACTACAGACTATTTAAAGCATCTCCTCCTTGCTCTCCTGATTTGGGCCTCCACTCCGCTGTTGCATCTTCGTAACCTTGGGAACCAACTTAATAGTAGGCTTTTGGTACTTCAGACTTTGTACATTTGTTATGTCAACTATTCTTAAGTGCTTAGATCAGAAGTTCTGCTAGAATCACGTATTGGCAACTATGTGAGTGTACAGCAAAGTCTCATCAACAGCTGATGGAAATGTAAATTGGTACAAACATTGAAGGGAAGTACATTGAGTAATAGCTATTTAAATAAGAAAATCTGCATGCTCTATGATCTAACATCAGCACTTAACAGGTTCTGCACTAGAAAAACAGGCATATGTGCCAAGTGAGTCATGTAGGAGAATATTCGCCCAGCATTGTCTATATAAGGGAAAACCTGGCTATAATACAAATGTTAATTTAGCAGGAAAAGGACTTTAAAATGTGGCACATTCATAATATGGTATACTATAGAGACAATCAATAAATATAGAGATTGATAGATTTACAGATTGTCAGGACATATTTTTGACTGAAAATCAAACAAAAGCATTTCAAGAATACACAAAGCATAATATATTTATTATAAAATAAACAAGTGCACAATATACATAGATATGTGTCTGTAGAAAGATACAGCAGTAATTGATACATCTGCGGAGGGCCAGTTTAGCATGATTAGTTAAAAAATACTGTTGCCTTTGGTTTAGCTTTTTCAAATAAGTGTTTTAAACAAGGACAACATATTCATATATCACTTGAGTAAATAAAATGATATAAAATGAAATTATATTAGTTAAGGAACAGACAATGTAGCATTACTATTCTCCTGCTTACACACACACACACACACACACACACACACACACACACACACACACATGGGCAAACCCAGGAGAAAGGCAGTATGATTGGTTAAATCAATATGAATTTTAAAAGGTCTATATTTGAAGTGCATATACACACAAAAAAATACAAACTATCCTTGAGTGCCCTACCATCATGTAGCCATGTCATCAGATAGAATCACTTGCCTTTAGGATAATATTCACCTAGCAACCATCACATGAAATTCTCTGGTGAGGTTTTAGATTTTAGAGGGAAAGATATCTTTAGGGTCTCTGACCAAGAATGGACTTTTGAATGTGTATTTGCAAAAATGAGAAAGGACAGGGGTAGGGAGGTTAGGACAGTAAATGCAAATAGTTGTGGGATGACCTGATACAGGTTCTCCATCCTCTCTGACCCATATCTTCACCTAGATGATGGGTCAGAATGAACTGTACCCATTTCATAGAAACAATGTATAAATCCTCTAGACCACATATGTAAAATCTCTCTTGAAAGTATAAAATGTTTTACCAACGCCATGCATTGTTATCCTCAACTTGGTGATTAACCAATAAAATGCAAGATTGACATATTTTTGCTAACGATTAAAAAATAAGAGAAAAGACTAAACAGTAAATCCATGTTAGCTCAGTGAATGGTGACTGAGCTCCGTAATGTCGGAAGACTGTGACCACGACCATGGCATCGTCAAGTCAATGCAATGAAAACAATTGCCCTTCAGATAGACTGTGTGAGATGTTTGTTTCTTTAAAGAAGGTCAGCTGAATGACTTATGCTCACAACATAAACCTAAAAACAAGTGATGTTGTCTTTGATTATTCCCATTAAGTTGTAATTGGAACTCTTGTTCAAATAACAATCATTCCTCTCAACCTCAAAAGTCTAAAGGGACTCAAACAAGAAGAAATATTCATCAGAGGACCCTTTCACTGCATGTATATTGGGCCAGGATGTGAAGGTTCACTTTTTTTCTCTCTCCAACAAAATAATAGCTTCTCTGTTCTTTCATTTGCTCTCAAGCCTGAAGATGATTTGTGCTGGGCAGCAAAGATCTGAATCTAATGCTTTAATGTTGTTTTAACATAGTTTTCATTTTTAATCTGTAGATAATCTTAACATAATAGATTGTGAATCAATATTTATAAATGAATTTTAATCTTTTATAGCAGATCCATTAACAAACCCCAGATTTATTGTGCCATAAAAATAAGGCCAAAACTGTGGCATGTAGTATCGTCTTATAGTTCCCATTTGAATCACTCGGCACTGTAAATATGTTGCTTCATGCTGCACTTTTCTTCGGGATAAACACAGAAACAGTAAAAAGGGGCTAAGGCACCGCAGGGGATTTGAAGCAGACAGGCTGCATGGCCTGCGAGGGAGCCTTTCACAGCATTACAGAGGCTGTTGCAGGGCGACCAGCTGTGCATCTAGAATGAGCTGGTAGAAACACGTCGGTTTAATACAGGACCCACGTTTTCCTTGGATGTTACTCCATTTGCTTTCAATTTTTATTAGGGTATTTTCAAAATTTATTCCCTCACCATCAGAACTGCGAACAATAAATATCACATTGGTTTTGCCACCACCCTTTTTTTAATGGTTGACTTGAATAAAGCCAAGTTAGACACAACTGCCAGGCAAAGTGTTTCTGGGCTCTTCATCCTACCACAAAAGGTCATTAAGAATGTGTGTGGTCTCCCTTCACCCTCCTTTAAAGGATATGTTGTTTTTTTACTGAAGATTCCTGGACATGTTTTCTCCCTACACTGCAGCAAGCGACCTCATCAGCAAAGCACAGACACACTCTCACACAGACACCCATGTGTATACACGCAGAGATGCACAAGAGTCAGAAAACAGGTTTGATATGTTGGCCTGACTCTGGGCCTGGAATTTCATAGGAAGCCTAGCACTTGCAGTCTTTTATAAAACTGACCAAGCCACTGGAGCATGTGGAATAACTTACAGGACCCTGACCAAGTACTACCACTTTATATAGTATTCTTCAGATGCATTTTAAAGGTTAAAAGTTTTTGAGAATTATGTCAACCATATTTGTTTACAGACTGATGAAATTATTGTACTCTGGAAACCAGAGTAACTGCAGAAATGATGCAGTTCATTTTCTGGGCTTTTCTGGAGACTTTGAGTTCGGGATCAATTGTCAAAGGTCATATGACCTGTATGGGGCAAAGCCAGAAGAAGCAGTCACATCACTGTATATTATTATGCAAATGGTAATATTTTGATAAGTAAAATAGTTTGCATTGCCTTCCTATTTCTTAATGGACAGACATATTCTACTTCAAACCCAGAGAACAGTGTTGCAGTCACAGTGAGACAGCAGCATTCTAATCTGGATGGACTTGATGTCCCCTGGCTAGGAAAATCACGTTCAGAAACTGGTCAGGTCCCAAAGCACTGCATGATTGTTCTTACTGTTCCCAATACTCACCGTGGAGGTAAAGAGACTATCTTGGACACTAGTCTCCTGAAGGATACTATTCACCCCTGTTGATTCTAAGCATTCCCAGACATGTGATCGTCTTTGGTCCAGCTAACTCAAATGCTTTTGCATAATGTATTGCACTTCCTCTTCTGAAATGATGTTCCTTCCCTCAAACATTCTGGCCATACTTCCAATTTGGGAAGGTAGTTTGTAATAGCTAAATTAACTGGCAAAAGCTTGATACTTTAGTATGGAAATAAAATCTGGTTCTGAACAAATTGTGAATAGTAATTCTTAGGACTATAGAAAAAAAATGTTTCAGAGGATAGAAAAAATAGAGAAAAAGAGATAGAGAAAAGAAGAGTAAGAAAGCAAGGGCCATAGGGCCTTTGTGGCCAGACTTGTATTATTGTTTATAACTCCTTTCTAATGCTCCCAGTGCCTGAAATCCTTTACTAGCACTAAGAGTCTAATACTTCACTGTAGTATCTTTTTTTTAATTTTTATTTATTCATTTTAGAGAAGAGAGAGAGAGAGAGAGAGAGAGAGAGAGAAAAGGGGGGAGGAGCAGGAAGCATCAACTCCCATATGTGCCCTGACCGGGCAGCCCAGGGTTTCGAACCAGTGACCTAAGCATTTCCAGGTTGACGCTTGACCCACTGCACCACCACAGGTCAGGCTTCACTGTAGTATCTTAAAATGGCCTTCTTTCTTCTGTATGAACCCACTTTCAAGTGTAAACTAATCCATGTATACTGAAGGCTAATTTACTGCCTCAAATGTTTGGCAATTCCCTGCAGCCTTGGCTAGATCAAAACTGACTTCTATCTCTCAGGCCCTCAATGACCAATGTCTCATTAGAACTTAATAGGCTAGCTGCATTTAAGGAAAGTTATTATGAGTGCTTGCTAGGCCCACAGACCCCTTTAAAAGTCCCTCTTCATTATAAGTGGAATGGTTTTTGACCTGGATTCTGTCCCTCTATACATAGTTGATAGATATGTAGGTGAAGACTCACTGAACCACAGGAAATTCCTATGGATTATAGAGCAGCCATTAGAGCATTACCCACAAGGATACCTTATGGTGACTGGGTATGCATTTAACTCTTCGAGTGTGTGAGATTCAGGGAGAAGGGAAACACAGCTGCAAGGCACAAAGGTAGTGATTCCTGAAGGAAAAGGTAAAATGCAGAAGCCATGATGAAGAAATTATGAGGATAGAAAAGTGAATTAAGTGCTAATGGCTAGAGAAGTAGTCCTAGTAGAAAGAATCAATGAGAAAAAATCCAATAACTTTAGTAGAGAATATCAGAGTTGGGGCTGTTGACAACCTTTACTGAGTGGCTACCCAAGACTGTGGTTGAGTCACAAGAGATTCTGTTTGATATCTAGAGCTAACAAAAAGGAAATGCTTATAACCCACTCCATCTGGAAGGGTCATAAATGAGGTTTTGGGTCCCACACAGCCATGTAGACTAACCGTAGGGATGCCCTCCTCTTCCTCAAGTTCCCATGTGGTCAATATTTATTATCTGAAGTAAATTTACACACTAGTGAAGACCAATGTATTCTGCTCTACATTTGCCCTAAATATTTGTAATTTAACTCTGTTATTCTGGGAAAAGATCTACATCAAATGATCTGTAGATTTTTTTCTGATAATTTTTAATATTTTGGTGATGGAGAAAAAGAGTCCCAAGAGATTAAAGGACTGCTATGCTGGTCAAAGAAAGTCATGTATGTATAGAATTATATAGTATTTTTTTTTCACATTTTAAATTTATTTATTTATTCATTTTAGAAAGGAGACACAGAGTGAGAGAGAGAGAGAGAAAGAAAGAGAGAAAGGGGGGAGGAGCTGGAAGCATCAACTCCCATATGTGCCTTGACCAGACCAGTGCAGGGTTTTGAACTGGCGACCTCAGTATTCCCAGGTCGACGCTTTATCCACTGCGCCACCACAGGTCAGGCTAGAATTATATAGTATTTAATGAATACTGATATAGTGCTTGCTACTTGCTAATCACCACTCTAAGCATAAATGTTCTATATTACACATGTTAAATCTCCAATTTTTCACTCACATAATTCTCATAGCAATCCTATTGTCCCTACTTATAGGTTAAGATGACTGAGGCACAGAAAATGTATATAACTTGCTGAAGGCCTCATAGTAAGTAAGGGGAAGAACAGAGATTTGAACTCAGGAATCTTGCCTCAGATTATAGCCTCTTATTCACTACATGATGTTGCTACTCAAATTGAAATCTGAAAACTTGAATTTTAACTGATTGTCAAATATTTATTATCTATGCTAGGCAACATGAAGCCCCAAAATATTTATTTCCTACACCTAAGAAATGTATAATCTTGCTCATATGTCACAAAATTCATGCATAGTAGATTGAGCCAGTTTTGAGATTTCTACAATTCTACTTCTTTTAGTTTTGTAGTGATTTAAAGATATTACTTAGTGCTAGTTAGCCAAGCTCAATTCTCAGCTCTTTAAATATATTACCACTATTGTAGTAACTCTGCAAGGGATTCTAATTTTATTGTTGAGGCAACCAGGCTTAGGGAGATTAGACATTTCAGTGCACAATCACTCATGCAATGAGTGAAAAGCCCAGTATTCAAAAATGCATAATTAAAGGCTTTGGACACCATATTGGCATTCAAATAAGCAAAAAATCAATATGGTCTGCTCCATCAAAAAAAAGTTTCAGCCTGACCAGGCGGTGGTGCAGTGGATAGAGCGTCAGACTGGGATGCGGAAGACCCAGGTTCGAGACCCCGAAGTCACCTGCTTGAGTGCAAGCCCATCTGGCTTGAGCAAAAGCTCGCCAGCTTGGACCCAAGGTCACTGGCTCCAGCAAGGGGTTGCTCAGTCTGTTGAAGGCCCGCGGTCAAGGCACATGTGAGAAAGCAATCAATAAATAACTATGCTGTCGCAACAGCAACGAAAAACTAATGATTGATGCTTCTCATCTCTCTCCGTTCCTGTCTGTCTGTTCCTATCTATCCCTCTCTCTGACTCTTTCTCTGTCCCTGTAAAAAAAAAAAAAAAGTTTCAAGCCCTGGCCAGGTAGCTCAGTTGGTTAGAGCATTGTCTCAATGTGCCAAGGTGGTGGGTTCAATCCCCAGTCAGAGCACATACAAGAATCAACCAATAAATGCATAAATAAATGGAACAACTAATCAGTAAGTCTCCTCTCTTTCCCTTTCTCTCTCTCTATACAATCAATGCATAGCAATTCTTTAAAAAAGAAAAAGTTTGAAGGAGGAAGTTTGATCTTTTGTTATTTATATTTTATGTATTCATTGAATTATGGGGTGGTATTCTAATATTTCAAGGAACTGAAAGGTAAGGTAGGTTTGGGGCCATACTTTTCTATAGTCAAGCTGGGAAAGACATCATGATCAAAAGTTTGGAGACATTCTGGCCAGGTGGGAAAAGACTAGGACATAAATTTGGATAAAGCAGGTGAAGTCAGATTAAGGAGGTCCTGAAAAACAGCAGAGGAGTTTGGACTTAATGTAATAAGAAATAAGTCTGTGAAGGCTGTTGAGAGGCAGAGGACATGATAAAAGCAGTGCTTGGGGAAGATTAATCTGTCAACAGTTTGCAGGATGGATGCTATTTTAAAGATTGTATATTGTTATAGTACTTTATGTTTCCTTGGGGGTGTTTTGTATGTATTTTTCTCTTCTCCATAAGATTATAAACTCTGGTGAGGCAGAGACCATGCTCTCAGCTGTTTCTGTTTCCAACAGCATTTTGCCCAATGTTGGTCTGTTACTCTTGATGGTAAAGAATGTAGAAAAGCCTCCTAATGATCAAGGATATTCAAGTATTTCAAGCTATTTAAAAGAGAGCAACAACATCTTCCCCAGGTTAAATTAAACAGATACTCCTTTTTTTTATCTCCAGAGTCAGAAATTTCAGAAACCTGTGTCCAGTGACAGAAATAATTTAAAAATAGGAGGTTAAAAGGGAGAAGAAGAAGAGAATGGGGAGGCAGAACTAATGTAAAATGGACCAATACAAAGACTGGCTTCTCAGTACACAGAGGTTCAGTGACATTGGAAAATGCCATAAATTTTCATGTGGGTCGTAGACTGAGTAATTTTGCTAACCACAAACACTGACAACTGAAAAGACCATACAGTCCTATAATTATGTTATAGCTCTAGAGTTTTCTTCCATACCCCAATTTCACTCACCAGGCAGGCCGCTGCTCCATGTAGCACTGTGTAGATGCCTATAATGCTACATCTGGGTTCAACATTTTTAAAAAATAAAGAAATCACTAGTATTTACTCTGGTGCAGGATATGGCAATGACTGCATACAATCTCTGGCTCTATAAATCCAGTTCCTTCAACTAAGAAGACACTGAGACCTAAAGTGAAATGTTTAGTCTCTAACAGTTGATTAGTCTGAAGGAAGAACTAAGACTATATATAATTTACATTTCTAGTGTCACAGTCTAGCCTTTGTTCACCATTCCCATATTTTACTTGTCATTTTGTTTAGAACATCAGAGTTCTTTCTTTTTTTCCATCTTCCCAAAAGCATAAAATCAAGTGATAACTCTTGACTCAAATTTCCCTAATGTCAAAGGTTTCTCTGGGTATATTTATAAGTGGAAACCCAAGCGCCCCTTGTTTCCTGAGTCTGATTTCCAATTCTCTGTGATGTTATATTTGCCAAAGGACATAACCAAATACCCTCTGGGACAAATCAGTATCACTAGAAGCTGCTGCAGCCCACATTTGCTCAGTGTCTGCAGTGTAAAAGTAACTTATCCTTCTAATTTATAATGCAACATATGAAAATTTTTCTTCATACTTAACTTTCTGGCCTGATGCCTTATGGATACACATTTTTTTTTTCACTGAGTAAAGAGAACATCTTTGTTTCCATGGTTTCTTTATGATCATGGCTAGTCCCTACTTAGATAATCTCCTGCACCTCCACAGTAGTACTTTTGATTATGTGAAGTTCAGCTTGTGATGTAGTTTACATCACCATATACGGTTGGTTAATGGCTGCTTTATTAGGTATCTCCAGTGAGATGATGGGCCATCTGAGAGTATTAACACCTGGATTTATAGTCATCATGATGGAACACATCAAAGTTCTTTACTAAGTTGAATTACTCAATAACACCTTAGAAACATAAATAATCAAGAAGCCTCATTTTCAATCCTAAAAGCCAGGAGTCTGTCTCACTAATTGACCATGATGGAGTTATAATAGTGAAATACAACACAGAAAATCTCTCTAGAAGACTGCATTGGGCCTATAACATCAATAAAGCATTGGTGATCTTATTTCCAGACCCAACTTCTTATAAAGGGCTCCTTCAAGGCAGGCTCATGTTTTGAATGCAGATCTTTGGGGAGATGTTTTAAATGTCTAGTTTTTTTCCACAGAACTATAGAGAAGAACTATTTTCATGTAATTAAATGTGAGCTCCAAAGTATTTTCAAAAGACTTCTAGGCTTCTCAGGATTGATTTATAGGTACCAGTTACCCAATGAAATTAGTTTATTTATCAAAAAAAATCAAAATATAAAGAATAGAATAGAATAGAATAGAATAGATAAACTACAATAGACCAGAAATCAAACAATAGATGCCTGGAATTCAATAATTTGCACCTAAACTTTGAAAATAAAAGGGAAGAGAGAACATTAATATAGAATTAATATTCAGGTAGACAATGACCAATTTGACCAATATGGATGATAATAATTAATAATTTTCCTAGTTTTAAAGCATTATGATTATCAAATAACTAATCCTTAAAATATTAAAGTAGGCACTATTTTTATTTTCAGATTATAAAATTGAAATTTGGAGGGAATAAGTTAAATCAGAGATAGAGCCCTTATATTCTGATTCCTATGTAGTACCTTTACTCAGTTCTAAAATGTCATATTTGCCTTGATGCTTAAATTTATATGGTATCTTTGTCCATTTTAGTCATATGCAGTGATGGTCTGTGATAATTTTACATGGTGCTTAATTAAGCTAATGGAATGTTCAGTATTGCTTACTCTCTATGCTACTATGGACAGATTACTCTCTGGACTATTGGCCACATGCTGACCAAACAACATCAGTTACTCCAAAAAATAGTATTTATAGTTCAACCTGCATTACCAGGAAATAAAATGGCAATCAAGTCTTCAGAATGGTGCTCTTCCAAATAGTTCATAGTTTCCAAATATCAAAAACTATGTCACATTTGCCTCTTGTTCTTCCAGAATTATTATGTACAAGGAAGGTAAACATCCAGCTTAGTCATTAGAAAGTTTATATATTTTGACCTGAGTCAAATATCAAGTTTTTTTTTTTCTGAAACACAAAGGAAATAAATAATTTAAAGAAGCTGATTGCTTGCTTGCTGCTTTTTAGCTAGAAGTGAATCCTTTTTTATTTTGTCTGTGGTGACAACCATTATCACCATAAACAGAGAACATGTGGTGTGCTATAGATCCTCCAAGGATTTTCAATGGCTCTTTCTTGCCTTTCAAGGGTAAAATGTATGGGGCATTACTTGTCAGGAATTGTTCTCCTTTTCTCATCAGTCTTCCTTTTGTTCTCATGCTCCCTTCCTCTTTTATTACTGAAGCATCTACTCTTTCATTAATACTGGGAGATGATTGTGTTAAATTCTGCTTGTCTCAGTCACTCATGTTTATCAGCCTTCAAAGACCTAGACAAGAAGTAGTAGCCTATTAAAAAATGGCCAGAAAACCTTGTGGTTGGCTGAAATAGAGGACTATATGCAAGAATATGGACTCACTTTCGGTAATATGTTGTTGGAAATCTCTCTAACCAGTATGATAGCTGTGTGAAGATGAAGGCAGAGCAGGGGAGAAAGGAACTAGAATAAGTTATCATCAAGTGAAAGAATGAGGGAACATGATTTTAAGAAGCAATAAGGGATAGACACCAAAGGAATTTATGTTAGAGTCTTTTCTGAGCGAGTAATTAATACATTGCATATGGAATCAACTCATCAAGGGATGTGAGGGAAGTAATTAGTATGAAGTTTTAATAAAGGAGTTAGACATGTATTTAGAGAAAAGAGAATGCTGTGATGTACAATTAATAACTCTGAGGCTGGGATGAGACATATAGGACATGGGCTTTCGGGCTGCTTTTTCCTATTCCCCCATCAGCCAGTCAGCTAAGAATGTGCCTTAGCAAACACTTTCTACAGTGGGCTCCCAGGAGTGTCTTGTCAGTGGAAATCAGGGAAATCTAAAAACAGCTCTGTTCTGTCTCAGAAAGGTAAATGAACCTTCTATGGAAAGGAGAGGTGTGAAAGGCTTGAGACAAACTTATTACAAGCTCTGAATCACACTTAGTGAACAGAATGTGACTTAAAACCTCATACTACCCAATGTCCCTAGAGGCCAAGAATAACAGATAAAGTACAAGGACAGGGTATTTAATTAGGTACTATAAATGAACGGCAGCATGGCTCATCCTGTGTTGTCATTCTTGTTCTATCCCTGTTCAAAGGAATATAGGAAAGCAGGAGCAGAAATTGGAGTCATCAGCCATAAATATTTGCATATATGGTCCCTGCTTTGGGGCAAAAAGCTCTACCATCCCAGCAGGAGTTTTCAAATAAATGAATGAATAATTAAACAATCTGTGGCTGTCAGTCAACTCGTGTAGTCCAACATGTGACCTCTTATGTAAGAATTGAATCCAATAACTATGTTTTATCTATGACCTGCTGAGTAACAAACTCTGTTTTGACTTAATTGCTTGTATAAAGTTACGTTGAAGTCATGTATTGAGATGGGCATTGATAAATAACTAAGAAAGTTAAAGGGACTGGAGAAGGCAGGAGTCACCTAAAGAATCTTACTGCCCACTCCAGTAAATGGTGCCTGATAGCTCGACTTGTTATCAGTTATTTTGGCAATTAACTCCTCTTCTGGTGGTTAGATTTCTTCATTGAAATTTGTTTTTATCAGTAAAGCAGGTAAATATTAAGGATTAGCATATTTATATCTCTATGCTTTACTGTTCATTCAATATCTCATTTAACTGCCATGTCAGTCCAAGAAGATAGGTATTAGCAATACCATTTTATAGATGGTGGAATTCTATAAAACCACTCAGTTGGTTATAGTGGCACAGCAATTTACAACAGTGATCTCTGAGAGCAAAATCCTGTGGAATTAAAGTATAAAATAAGTACCTAGGGGAAGCAAAGGTGCAAGAAGAAGATGTAGTGGTTGCCTAGCAGCAAGAAGGAATGGCATAAAACAAGCCTTATCCTTCCTTCCTTCCTTCCTTCCTTCCTTCCTTCCTTCCTTCCTTCCTTCCTTCCTTATTTCCCTTCCTTCCTTTTTTCCCTTTCTTTCTTCTCTTCTTTCTTTCTTTCTTTCTTTCTTTCTTTCTTTCTTTCTTTCTTTCTTTCTTTTTTCTCCACAGTTAGAGTAAGTAGCCTTAACTATGTCTGCTCTGTTAGTGACAATGAAAAGCAACACAAGTTGTGTTTTGGCCAAATACTTCTTTTACTTTGTTGTGAAATCTTATAATACTGATTGCATATTCTATGAAATAAATAGAGTTTGGTGTTCTTAAATGGCACAAACAGCATGTTGGAAAAGCAATCCATTGTCCCTCTACCCTTATTTTTGTGTTCTTTCTCTACAAGTATAAATTTAAGCAACGTGTCACCCGAGAAAAAGAGGAAACCCTAATGCCTCTCAAAAGATATAATTATAATGACATATATATATATATATATATATATATATATGTATAGATACATATTTTTATCTGTTTGTCAAGCCAATATAAAAGTATTCACAACTAAAAGAAAAAAAAGTATAAAATAATACAAACAAAATATTACAGAAATGCATATAAATACAAATATTAACAACGACGAACAAAATAAACAAAAGCCATCACATTTTGTAAAAGAAATATTTCAGTTGAATTAATAGAGGCCTGTGTGGATTCTTCCAGAACAAGGTTATAAAAGAAAATATCTAAGTTTAGGAGACAAAGGATTGATGGGTGCAGATTAAGGAAGACCTGCATAAATACCCACCAATGATAGCTATATTTTAAGTTTATTCATTCATTCATCCATTTTTCTTCATTCAATAAAAGTTTACTGAACACTAACCTGTGCTGGCCACAATGTTATGCGTTGGTCATATACATGTTGAATGGTTAGACATTGTTTATTGAACTTACAATCCAGTGAGAAAAGCAAACAGTAGGCAAGTGAAATAAGTAGTTTGTGAGAAGTGCTCTGATAAAAAACAGTGAAGTGACAGAAAATAAATAAAGAAGGTATAGGAGCAGGGGTGGATACAGGAAAAGTTTGTCTGAAGAGGTAAAATAATAGCTTGTGATCTGAAAAAATAATGGTTTCAGATGAAGAAATAGAAAGCTGGTGTTCCCATTTAATAGATGAATGTGTACAAAAGCCTTGGAGTGAGAAAGAGCTTATTTTTGCTGTAAGAAATGATGGAAACCATAGTGGCTAGGACATGGTGAAGAATGGGAAAACTGGGAGGATACAATGTTGGAGAGGATTGGACCAGCATGGCTCTGTGGGAGATGAGTGACATGAGGGATTCGTGTTATGTAAATCTCTTGACTGGAGACTGACAATGGTCGGAGTCAGAGAAAATGTAGAGAAAGCGATGAAGAATTTACTATAGAATTCATCCAATATATGTTGGTGGCTTGACCTAAAAGGATAAGAGACATAGAGAAATTCAAAATAAATTTTGGTGTTGACTTTGGATTTGCAAGATCACTCTGATGTATTGGATATTGTTTTAGGAAGTGGTAAATGGTACCATTTGGTGACTTTTTTCTTGGTGTTGTTTTGTTTTAGTGCAGAAACACCATCCTCGAGACAAGGAAGGGGTAGCTTGGGGTATAAAATAAAGTGGTTTGTAAAAAATCAGTTAGACATCTGGATCGTTTTTTTTTTTTTTTTTTTCCCACAAAAGAGTCAAAGGAGAAAATCAGCTCTAAGCTGTCTTCTCAATTTTTACTGATTTTAATACGTTACCTGACTAATAAGATGCTTCAAACCCTATCAAAGAATAGAGGTTGCAGGCTCCTAATTCTTAAGAAAAAGGTACAGGAACATAAGGAAGACACATAGGGAAATACTAGGATAAAGTATAAAAATAACCATGTAAAAAGAAACAAAGTAACTTCCATTCCCAGGAGATGTCTGAGACTGATTTCAGAGCTTTTGTAAGTAGACAGACTTTGATAATAGATAAGAGGAAACAGGTAAAGCTACTAAGTACCTGAAAGAAGACTGACAACAAATAGGGAAAATAGGAAAGGGGACCACTCAGAAATAAGAATCAGGACAATAATCTACCAAAAGTGGAGGGATTCAAAATTTTGCTGAGGACTAGTTTCTCAGATACTGGTAGCTTAGTAATAGTCCTTCCATCTAAAATAAATACAGTACATTACTCATGTATATATTCGTTCACTTCATGAATGCGAATTTACTGAGACCTTTCAATGCTCTAGGTTGCTCTCCCTAAGAAGTAGTAACTTAGATTGTATTCTTTTCTGTTTGGAAGAAAGCCAACAAGGTGCGCAATTGCTCACAAGGCAACTCCAAGGGCCCTAGACAGCCAGGTGCATTGCCTACCTGCTCCTCACTTGTCCTATCCTCCTGCTCTTCTCTTTTCTGATTGCCGTCCCCGAACTCCAGTTCTAAATCACATGACATGAACAAACTGTCCTTGTCTTTATGGATTATTTATATTGACAGCATAGGGAGAGCATGAATTAAGAAACACATTGGTATTATTAGTCAACTAAACACAAAATGAAATATAGAATTACCAATACTGTGAGTACTGTTTTTAAAATTTAAAACTGAATTTAAATTACTTTTTTTTTCTTATAATTTTTATAATACCTCATTTTCTTGCCTGGCATATCATGAAGTTAAGGTTAATAATTGCAGGTATGTGAACTCAAGTATTTCAGTGTTCTTCCCATCCTAATTAATCAGTTGTAAGAGAATAAACTTCAACACATCTTTGGATTTCTGTTTTATTTTTCCCAACCACAATATTCCAGTCTTCCATTAAGATAATATTAATGTCTGCATAGGCTGAAAACTTCAAATGTGTTATATTCACTTCCTGGGCCATGAACTCTTGGCACCTTTCTAACACTTCAGATTGTATCATTGGTTTTATCTCATGGCTCTGTCATCTTCCTGGGGACCCACGAAGTGCATAGCTCTCCCTAGGACCTCCATGAAAGTCTGGCCTCCAGTTCAAAAGTCAGGAGGTGGCAGGTTTGCACCTTGGCTGAGCTGCAATCAGCATGAGAAACATGCTGATTGCTGCCAAGAAGAAAAGGTAAATCAGTCGCTGAGCTCTGCGAGCAGAGGAAACCTTGTGAAAAGCAGGTTATCAAGGCGAGTGAGGAGCTAACACACTCAGTTCTTGCAGCACACTGGAGGAAGTAAGTAATTGGTTTGGATTCTTTGTTTGCAACAAAGGAATTGCAGATCGGCAGAGCAAACACCCACTCAGGGCAATTGAAGGGCATCAGGAGGCCACCCTTCCCATTGCCCCTCACATACCCAACCTAGCTCTCCTCTTACCTGGTCAATGCCTAAGAACTTCGAACTTTACATGGAGACTGATTCAAAAGAGAGGCCCAGGGGGTGCTCTAGTCTAACTGTGATATATATAGGCTGGCTCTATCATAAGTCCTGACACCTAGCCTTCTTTAGGTTGCAAAGTCAGTGTATTGCTTGTGACACTCCAAACATATTGCTTTCTCCAGTCATGTTTCTGATTGGCTCCTGGAAGGATGACCAGGTTCTTTTTGTCTGAAGTGGGGAAGGGATGCAACAAAGTCGACAGGAATATGTTTTTCTATCAGGCAGGAGAAAGATTTGAGGTGGGCTTAGTGGTTTGGAGTTCCACTGAAATAGAATCTCTGTGTTGAACTTAAGGAGCACTTGATTGCCATGAGTGCACAAATGCTTGCAGAGACCTCTGTGATGATGGAAGAGGAAGAGGATCCATGAAATCATTTAGTATATTTCAAGACATAACTATCCTGACTATGACTGGATTGCCTGTGTATTATGCTCAACGATGTGAAAGAATATCAATATACAAAATGGCTTTGTTATCACAAAAGAGTAATGGCAGTTAGGGATAAAATGTCATACACTTAAAAAACAAATGTCAGAAAGTAATAGATCTAATAATAATAATAGTCTTGAGAACTCTTAAGATCACAGGGCCCCAGATTTGCTGATAATGTATGTTTCCCAAGATACTTCCTCCTAACGGAGTTGCAGTAAATGGATTTACATGAAAAGGGCCCCTGGGCATATTCTTGAGATAGCAAAAAAGATAAAAAGTAGAAAAGTGTGTCATCCCTCTCAGTGGAATGGGCAGAAAGGAGCCATATGGAGTGAAGAGTGGTAGCAGCTGTGTGCAGGGAAATCACTCCGTTACAAGATGCCCTCTGCCCTTTATTAGGCTTTTTGTGCTAAGCACTTTTACTTTTATCTTATTGAATCCTTAAAGTGATTCCGTTTTAACGAAGCTAGGTGTCTTACTTGGGTAGCAAGTGGCAGGAATAGGGAGTGAACTCAGTATCTGGATCTTTGGGAAGGAGTAAAGTACAGTATTGATGAAGGTGGACTCCACTACAGACAGCCATTCTTTCGGTCTTGGAGAGTAGACAGCATGTGGAAGTCCAGGACTTCCCAAAACCAAGACTCAGCTTTAAAAGGAACTGCCACTATTTAATATGGGGGTATGATTCTGTCATCTATAGGGTTGGGTTCTTCCCATCATGTTTAACACAGAATGGAAGTTCTAAGTGATTAGCTTGAACCAAGACTGTGGAGACTTCTGATTAACTCCACAGAGGAGCCTGAAATAGCAGGGGTTGAGATCTTCTGGGAATTTTTTGTCTTTCCATGTTTCTTCTGCCTGATGCATGTTGGCAGCTTGAACTGAGTTAAGTCAGAACCTCTGCTTCACACCCTGTAGTATTTGCTAATTTTTACTTGATTCTTATGCATCAAATGCTGTGTCCCAGATGTGTCCCTTACTGACCTTTTCTGCTTATTTCACTCAGGCATTCTTTGCATGGCCTTTAGGGACTCTGATCAAAGTGGGGAAAGGTACATTACTTTTTATCCAAAAATATCACGATTGTGATAGGAGTAGAATACCTTGAAGAATAAACCAACAGGGTAGTTTACAGCTTTTAGACAATTCTGTATGGCTCTGTCCCAAACCAGCAGCCTGCTTTTCTTGCATAGTTGGATGTAGTATAATGCAACAATTATAAAACCTGTCCTCAAAGGAACATTAAAGGCTAAATGGATTTCTATAATATGCACATACATAAAAAGAATTAAGTGTAGTGCTTTGTTCTTCTGAATTGGCCAGAAAATTCACACATGCATCAAATTAACGAACACACCACAGTTATGTACCATGTTGAAAGCATAGGGTTTCACTAAGCAGTTTGTTCACCTTGCATCTAGTATAAAAGAAAAAAATAAGTATCCTCTTTTTCTGGTCAGAATTCTTGTCCTCCAGAGGTCAATTCTACATCCTGTTCCCTCAGGAACTTGTTTGCTAGTCAGTTGTCATAATTAAAAACATTTTTTACACTGAAATTTTAAAGAATAACAATGAAAAGTGCTCCCTAAGCCCTGGTCAGTTGACTCAGTGGTAGAGCATCGGCCTGGCATATGGGATCCCCAGTTTGATTCCTGGTCAGGGCACACAAGAGAAGCAACCATCTGCTTCTCCACCTTCCCTCTTCTCTTCTTCTTCTCTCTCTCTCTCTCAACCACCCTCCCACAGCCACAGCTCAATTGGTTTGAGCAATTCAGCCTCAGGCGCTGAGCAACGAAGTAGCAACCCTAGATGGGCAGAACATTGCTGTGTAGGGAGTTTGCTGAGAGGACTCTGGTCAGGGTGCATGCAGGTGTCTGTCTCTCTGCCTCCCAGACTCTCACTTGATAAAAAAAAAAAAAAAAAGGAAAGTGCTCCTTTTTGTGTGTGTGTGACAGAAAGACAGAGAGAGGGACAGATAGGGACAGACAGACAAGAAGGGAGAGAGATGAGAAGCATCAATTCTTCATTGTGGTACCTTAGTTTCTCATTGATTGCTTTCTCATATGTGCCTTGACCAGGGGGCTACAGCAGACCTATTGACCCCTTATTCAAGCCAGCTACCTTGGGCTCAAGCTGGTGAGCCTTGCTCAAACCAGATGAACCTATGCTCAAGCTGGCAACCTCGTGGTTTTGAACCTGGGTTTTCCACGTCCCAGTCCGACACTTTATCCACTGCTCCATTTCCTGGTCAGGCAAAAAGTGCTCCCTTTTTAAGTAGGCACCTGAGGACTTCATAATTCTAGAGTCCAAGTTAGAAATCTCTAGCATGTACAAGAAAAGGAATTTTGGTCTGTGAACCAGGAGTTATACTCTAGGTCACCTAGTGCATTTAGCCAGATTCATGAAGTCTCACAGGTCACTTAGTTCCTCTAGTTGAAGAAAGAGGAAACTAAGGTAAAAAATCTCTCAGGTGTCTTCCAAGATGGCATTCTGTCCAGCGATGTTTCTGAAATCATGAGCATTCAAGGCACCATGACAGAATAGTAGAGACAATAATTTTCATTAGTGTTCTTCAAAAATTACCCTACATGAAAAGTTATAAAGTTTTACCTCTGTTCTGTGTGCTTTACTCTCTCTCTCTCAGATGTTTGTATGGAAAATAATACAATAATTAATAAATAATAATACAAGAATAACCTGTATTTTGTGTACTTACATATGTTAACCTACTTTTGCCCCACCTGAGTGTGTGGGGTATATTTTATATATGTAACAGTTAACTGGCTCCTGATGTTTTTGCAAAATAGATATATGGCTTTTAATATTCTAATCGCAAACATTTAGCTGCCAAATAAGGTAGGTGCCCAGTAAATGTAGATTAATCTGTGTGTTATGTGGAGATGTGTGTGCCTTCTCCCTCTGAATGAGCTCAGCCTGAGAAATTCATTTAACCTGTGGGGCCACTGTACTTTCCCCTCCCACAGACTGGTTTATAATAACAATAAAACAAGGGGAAAACACTGAAATTGACAAAGATTAATTTATTTTAACTCTCCCTGGTGAGAATCTCAAATGACAGTTATCACTTTATAAAGCTGCAACTTCACTACAATACAGAGACAGACAAGTCATCACGTGTGTCTTTTCTGGTGAGCGATTGAGTTGCAGTGGAAGTTGAACATATTTACTAAGGAACATTAACTGAGAGTTAGCTATTGTTTTTCACCTGTGAGAGTTCAGACTGAAAAAATTTGAAAGCAAAGCGAGTTTCCTCTTTCATAGTCATAATACTTCCTATCTTATCTCTACTCTGATATATACAATAATTTTTCTGATTTGCCTCAAATCATCTCAAGTTTTATAAGGGTCAGAAAAGATGCTTTTACTTTAATTCCCTAGATTTATCTTGTTTGTTAGTGTTAGAAACAGGCACAAACTGCTTGCTTGCTTTAGACTACTCATCTAAATGTATTCAAAATGCTTTAATAGTAAATACTACTTACTTAGCCAACTGAGAAATAAAAAAAATTCAATAATCCTGTCAATGTTATGCATATGTTGACACATATAATTTACACTAATGAGCATTTTTTTTCTCTCTTAGAACTGATTGTTTTGATGACCTACTATAGCTACCTCCTAAATGGTTCTTATATAGTCTAAAGTTTTTAAGAGAATAGTTTTGGACTTCTTTTCCAACTAGAGACTTCAGGTTATTTATCCACAAACACTGTGTTTGACTGAAATCAGATATCAATTCAGTAAATAGCATGAGAGGCTGTATTTGTCTACCTGATATCAAATCATCACTCACAGGCCTTCTCACTTACAAACTGATTGTTTTGACTTCATAAATAGAGATATGCTAAGAATGTTTGATGACTTAAAACTTATGTGATATAATAGTTCATAAAAATGATAGCCATCATTCAAATAAAAAAGAAAATTATAGAGCAATTATTCTACACAAGAATACACTTATGTACAATGATACAAGAAAACTCTTTCTTTTTGTGACAGAGACAGAAAGAGAGAGTGAAAGATAGGGACAGACAGACAGGAAGGGAGAGATAAAAAGCATCAATCCTTCATTGCAGCACCTTAGTTGTTCATTGATTGTTTTCTCATACGTGCCTTGACCAGGGGGCTACAGCAGACAGAGTGACCTCTTGCTCAAACCAGCAACCTTGGGCTCAAGCTGGTGAGCCTTGCTCAAACCAAATGAGCCCATGCTCAAGCTGGTGACCTCAGGGTTTCAAACCTGGGTCCTCAGTGTCCTAGTCCGATGCTCTATCCATTGCACCACCACTCGGTCAGGCAAGAAAACTCTTTTATTTGAGTTTTCAATCTAATTCAAATGGTCAGATCATTTGGAGATGCTATAAAGGTTTCAAAGGTATGTAAACACTCTCTAAACTTAAGGAAGTTCTCTAATATTTATATATATTAACATGCATGCATAAGATATGGCATAAGTAACAATGAATTCAAGAATTTAAGTTGGAGAATAGAAAGACCCCCTCAAAAAACAGAATAAATCCACCAATTACTTAAAGTGAAGAAATACACATCCAACAAACTGTAATGATAATACATATACTGCAAAGTAAAGAGACAGAGAAGAAAACTCTCCCTGGGATTTTGAACCCTATGTCTCAAATGTGAAATATAACAGCTATCTTTATTATTATTATTATTATTACAAATGCAAAGCTGTTTAAATATGAAGATGCCAACTGAATTGGATGTCTAAAATGTTATAAATGAACATGAGATCTGCCATCCCAGAATTGAGGGGTGATCTATATTGTTATTATCCTGAAGAAAAAGATTAATATAACAATGACAGTGCACTCAGCTCTGTACGGTGGGCAGGTGATGCCTTTCTCGGTTCAGTGGGCTTCCTGTCTAAATAAGACTGAAAGCAAAAGAGGACAAAGACAAAAACAAAATTTATCATCAGGGTAACAGAATTAATTTCATCCATTCCACTAATCCAGTTCTATATGTGTTTACTGAAAGCTATTATCAAGATACCCTTGTAGGAAGAAAGGATATCATCTACCCTCCCAACCGTGATCAAAAATATTTCCAAATTTAGCACTCCTTTTCTGTATTCTCACCCCAATACTTGTTGCTCTTCTATTTCTTTCTCCTTTCTAACTCATCTGTCACCAAGTTCTGAAGGTTATTCCCAAATGCCCACAATGTGTATAATCATCCAATGTCTTTTCTAATTGGCAGATGTTCCTTCTGGGCTTGTGGTGATGGGGGAATAAAATGAACAGCCATCCATATTTTTTTAAATTAAATTTATTGGGGTGACATTGGTTAATAAAATTATGTAGGTTTCAGGTGTGCAATTCTATAATACATCATCTGCATATTCCATTGTGTGTTTTCCATGCCCAACTCAAGTCTCCTTTCATCACCATTTATTTACCCCTTTACCCTCTTCTGTCTCCTACCTTTCTCCTCTGTAATCACCATACTGTTGTCTGAGTCTATGAGTGTTTTTTGTTTTGTTTTGCTCAACCCCTTCATCTTTTTCACCTCGCCCAGCAACTCCTCCTTTTTATGACAACTGTCAGTCTGTCCTCTGTATCTATGAGTCTGTCTCTAATTTACTTCTTAGTTCATTTTGCTCATTAGGTTTCATATATACATGAAATCATATGGTATTTGTCTTTCTCTGACTGGCTTATTTCACTTAGCATAATACCCTCTAGGTCTATCCTTGAGCAGTCATTTTTAATGGGGGAGAGGGAAATGGTACAACCAACCTAGCCCAGTGAAATTACTTGCGTGATTAGTAAGTGACAACTGTTCCAACCCCATGAGTATCACATGCAGGAGCCATTCTTCTTTTCTCCTCTCCATGAGGTTCCTGTGTAGATTGCAAAAACTTTAAGTGTGAAGGAAAGGGAAACGAGAGCTTATCTCAGAGGAAAGCATTGTTATTCATTCAATAAATTCTTTCAATAAATATTTACTGATCTTGGAGCTGGGCCTCTAAGGATAGTGAAGCATTTTATCAATGGACTTAAGTATCTGGCAGGGCAATGTAGAATAAAAGATCAAAATGAACACAGGCATGAAGACAAGAAGGTGTATATGGCATGTAGAACTGATCAACAAATTTAAATTAACTGGGACAAGGAGTTGCTATCTGGCCCCTGTCTAACTGTTGTGCTCTCACAGGACCCTTAAAATGCTGTATGTGTGCATGCTTATGCAATAATATATTATCAGTAAACATGCTCTGGTTAGGAAAACTGATTGTCCCTGATAACTCATTTTTTAAGTGTACTCTCTTTTTTGTGATGAGCAACTCAGTCAATAAATGGTAGTAAATGAACAAGGGTAGTTGGGAGAAGGAGAAGGGAAGAAATAGAAGTAAAATAATAGCACTAAAGAGGGAGGCCTATCTGGGAAAGTACAGAACCAGAGTGGGGGATGACAGGAACAGAAAGAGGAACATAATTCTCCCAGAAGCACTTATTAGAGGATCTATTTTTTTATCAATGACTTTGCTTAGCCTACCTTTCTCTTCCTTACTCAAGCCTGAGTCAACATTAATTTCTTCAGGCCCAACATCTTCTCCTGTCTTTCTCATAAAAAAGTACAATGCCACTGCCCCAGGCACACATACATGAAGAAATACAGCCACAAGGTGAAAATCAAAGGACCCTGCTCCTGCTCTTCATTTGAAAATTGTTTTTCTGAGACTTGAGCCAGACTTCAGAGTTCAGTAGCACTTTCCCCAAAGCAGGTTAAGAGCATACATCCTTATTGTATTCACTTTTATTTCTTCTTCTCTGTGTGCTTTTATATTAATTTTGAGCCTACAGCCTGGATGCTTACTCTGATTCTAATGATAACTGTGCATTAATGTGATACAAAATCTCCTGCAGAAGCAGATATGCACCATTCCTGGCTTCTATTAGCCACTGATGTTTGCTGAGTATATGATGGGTTGGAGAGGAAATCAGTCACCAATAACAATTTCAAAGAACAAAGGGAATGAAAAGAGGCTATTTTGTCATACTGGTCAAAATTTGGGAATCTGGCCAAATTTATCTTTGATCCCTCCTTGTCTTACTTTCCTTGTGACCCTTATACCCTTCTATTACAACTCCCAAACATCAAATGCCTTCAAGCCACCAGCAAGACTCAGTAGCAAAACCAGTTTAAAGGAATAAATCTCAATTGCCTGTGCAAAAAAAGGTATAAATTGTTTATTATTTATTTGACATGAGAAGTTTCCTAATGATTAGTAGAAAGCCTGAAGGCATATAGATTTCAGATTAGAAAGCCAAGGGTATAATTCAGACAGTCACATTCTATGAAACCACTATGGCATTCAATTTCACCTTCTTGCTATGGTGATAATAATAGCAATTTATGGAGTTATTTTTATTAAGTGACCTAATGGTTTAAAAATACAAAGAGTTATTTCTAGCACATAGTCATTTATTAAAAATATTAATAAATGAGGCAATGTAGGTTCACTCAATAAATGTTCATTTTCATACCATGTTTTTACTTTTCTCTTTCTTTTGCTTTTATTGATTTCTTTCTTCTTCCTCAAAAATTGATAGTCTCTATAACACTTAATAAAGTGTCTTTGGCTGTGAATTCTCAGAATATATTTAAATAAAGTTGAATGCATAAGGGAGTCAATGAATGAGGAAGTGAATTAGTGCCTAATATTAATGCCCCGTCTTATTTTCCCATCTACTTGGGACTCTCTAATTATCTTTTAAGGTGTCACTAGTAGGACACATCCATTTAGGGCCCCAAATTTTCCTGATTGTAATTTTTATAAATTAATTATTCTATTTTGAATGTAATGCATTGCTTTTAATTTCACATTTTGTTACAGATAATGTATTGCTCTAAACTCTGTGGTCTTTTAAAAATAGTGAACAGGAGATCCTGGCTCTGCTCTTTCAGAGCTATAAAATTTCACCATTGAAGAACAGTTAGGTCTTTAATCAAATAGCTTCTTTGGTCACAGAGATAGTAAGGCCATTGAAAACCAAAAGACAGTGTGGTCAATAAGCATTCAAACAAAGCTAACTACACAACGACTACTGTCAATGGAATTCAGCAAGTTTTGATGGTTAATATTAATCCCGAAAGCGTAGCTTTATGAACATGTAAGGGGCCCAAAGACCTTGAATGATGAAAAGAACTATAGATCTTCAAAGTCAGGCACAAGAATAGGGAAAAAAATTTAAATTTAAAATAGTGGTATGCAATAGAGACCTGAATAATGTAAAAATCCTTGGTGTGAAGGGGAGGAGTTGGAGGAAGGACTTGCAAATTGTTCTATTTGTAAAACTCCACAGAGAGTATATTTTAGGTTTTCCTTAATGAGCAATGGTTTACAGCTCCAATTAAAAAAAAGAAAGACTAAGAGATTATCATCATGGTGTCAGATGTTAGGGACAAAGACAGAGTAGGATGGTGGAAAGTTATGATTATGGGAAACAAAACCCAATCAGTCCTGTAGTAATCTTTTAGGGGAGAATTTCTGAGAAAGGCAAAAGCTAGCAGAAGATTTAAGAATTCAAACTTAAAAGAATAACAAACCATGTATATGTTTTATCTCAAAGGGGAAGGTCAGTGATACAAACCATAGTACACTTGCCTATGGCATTTAAAGTCTCTTATTCAGTGTTTTGTTTGTCTTAAAAATGGTGGACTCTAAATAACATTGGCTCAACTCCAGCACTGGAAGCTAGATCAGGACAATAGTTAAAAACCAGTGCAAAAATTTTATCATACTTATCTCAGCTATTCCTTGAGACTAAAAAGCTTGTATAGTTGTGAATAAAATAGGATTTATAAATGCTTTCTAATGAATAGCATTTTTTACTAAGATTTGTTTTTTTAAGTAATATGTTGTATGCTTTTCTATATTAATCAAATTAGAATTGGTTTCAGGTGAACCATGAGAGAATTTCTGTTTTAATCTGGAAGGGAGAGAAACATACACACATAAACACACATATTTGCAGCTACATGTGCACCATTCTCAAACTCATTTCTAACTTCACATCCCCAGGAACAAGTCTATTCTGGGAAAGCATTATTTTGTAATGTGACTATTTTTTTCTTTTGAATCACTTTCTCTTATAAAGTTTAGATACTGAGCTGATTAAATAATTCCATATAATATGAAATTTGAACTTAGATATCAATGCTTTATATGAAAAATGAGTGTGATGGGTTTTTAAAGAATTGGTGAGTTTTACTTTTTATTTGTAGTTTTCATCTGGGGTAGTACTGACTGACCACATCTGATGTAATTGGGAAGTTCAATGCTTAATATCTATTTGCACCTGATGAAATAAAGTGTCAGGTTTTTACTTTCTTGGAAGCTCCTAAGTAAGTCAGATCATATCTAGCTGGCTTTATAAAGAGGGGCTCCTAATGATCCCTCTCACAACAGCCCTTGGCCAGAGCTGCCACTTTGATGCCAACTAGATTACACTGATGGCAGTGGTCTCTCGTTTAGCCTGATGTAAAGGACACAGCCCTTCCAGGATGCGTGGCTCTCAATACTCCCCTCTCTACTTTGTTTGTCAGCCTCCCATTTTTTTAACCTAGCTTGTGTACTTTTATAATCCTAACTACCTCTTTAAGAGATATTACTTGAGTTTATGCCTCTGTCTAAATGTCCTTTATAAGAACTGATTCATGTTTACTTCAGAAATCAGAAAAGATTAGTACCCCCTCTTTTTTATACTTTGTTTTCCCAAAGTACATTCCGTAACAGATAGATCTCTCTCTCTCTCCTGCTTTCTCTCTATATCTCTTACATTCCCTTTAAATCTTCTGTTGGGTGCATCAAAATAATTTTCAGTTAGAATCATGAAAACTTTGTCTATCTGGATAGGTCACCAAGGACTTAGAGAAACCAAAATAACAAACTAGCTACCTCTGGAAATTCACAGTGGTCAACTGGAGATACTTTGAAAATACAAAGAGAGAGATTAAAAAATGAGAACTGTTAATACCTGGGATATTTAAAAATAGAATAAGTAGTATTATTGGTTTATAAAACTGAAACTGGTTAACATCCAGAAAATTGCCAAGTTATATAGCCCTGAGTTTCCTCCTTGATAAATAAATGACAGATAACACCAAAGTGTGCCAGTTACTAAAGGAAGTTATTCAGAGATAAAAGATGTTCAACTTCTGCCTTTGAGATGCAAATGTCGGTCATAGCTCAAGGAGAACAGAGCTGAGAGAGAGAGGTCTACAGTGCAAAAGAATGGCAGTCTTCTTTCTGTAGATGATGCAGAGCACTTCAGAAAGAAAGCATACTAGAGCTGAAACTTTCCGCATTAAAAAAAAAAAAAAGATAGAAGAAACAATGCTAGAGTGAATGAATATCTTTCTGTGGATGCTCAGTTTCCAAATATGTCAGGAGATCTTGGGGAAAATGCCTCCCATCACGCAACATTAACTACATATCTGCATACACCATCAGACCCTGCAGCCTAGGTGCTTGCTTGCTGCACCAGGCAAGGGAGCTTCTTGGTCAACCTCGGTTTTAGAAAGGCCCTGTGCATCAGCTTTGGGATGGGACCTTTTTAGCCTACCGGCCCAACCTCCCTGGAAGCCAAACTGTTTTGAACTTGATGAGTCTTCTATGCTGCTTCCCCTCTGCTCCCCACCCTGTCCTCAGCACTAGTACACCTATCTTCAATAGCAGATTTGGTCCAAGAAAGCTTCTTGCCCTTGACCCTAGGATGGAGAGTTTTCTATTACCTGTCTACCAGTGGCACTTTTGTTGCCAGTGCTCTCTGTGCAAGTGGCTTTTCTGTCCCTTACTCATGGACCTAAAGTTTTCACTTTGTGGTAGAAAATAAGCAGGTACTTAATATTCTCCCCTCTGCTGCAGCCCACATCAACTCCTGCACCACCTGTGGACTCAGTCTCCAGCTCTGTCCTGAACTTGCTCCTGAGCCTATGATGGGGGACCCTGGGAAAGATCTTACCAGTGAATACAGACTTTTCTTTGGTCAGGAGCCCTAGTAATACTTGGCAACGACTTCCTCACCCACATTTCACCATTAAGGCGTCTTTTTAAATTTTTAGTTGATTCTTATCTGCTTGTTTTGAGGCCTGAAAAGAGTCTTTCTTTCTGTGCTCTGCATTGGCAAGACAGATCACATATTCTAGCCCTCATTAGAGAGACCTTTTCTCTTAATATTATATGTTATTGGGTTGCCTTGCTACCTAAGTATTCTAATGGGCTTAAAAATTATAATTGTGTCATCATTTCTTATGGCTAAGTAGTATTAAAAAGCTTTGGTACAATAGTATATATGTACCAAAGCTTTTTAATCCACTCGTCTTCTGATGGACACTTGGGCTGTTTCCAGATCTTCGCTATTGTGAACAATGCTGCCATGAACATAGGGACATCGGATTATTTACAATAAAATGAATAGACCCTGATAACATTATATGGAGTGAAATAAGTAAAACAGAAAAAGACTGAGAACTGCATGATTTCATACATAGGTGGGGCATAAAAAAGAGACTATGAGACATGGACAAGAGTGTGATTGTTACGGAGTGGGGGAGGGAGGAGAGGGAGGGAAAGGCGGGAGGGGAGGGGCACAAAGAAAACCAGATAGAAGGTGACAGAGGACTTTGGATGATGGGTATGCAACATAATTGAATGACAAGATAACCTGGAGATGTTTTCTTTGAATATATGTACCCTGATTTATTAATGTCACCCCATTAAAATTAATTTTAAAAATTATAATTGTGTTATTTATCTGGATTTTATTTATTATTAAGATAGGAGTTATATTTTAAAGTTTTCTACATCCTAAGCAGAAGTAGAAGCCCACTTCAAAATATTGAAAGCAGAAAATTGATAGTACAAAAGGAAAAAGAATGATGAATACTACACAAATATAGTTAGAGATTTTACCACACCTCTCTCAGTAACAAAAAGCAAGCAGATATCTAAGTTTATATATTCTACAGATAAACTATTATACTTAATAAGTAAATTAAGAAAACAATTTGGAAAGGAGATATTTTTTAAATAGCATTTACAATGGATCCAATTCATTAAATACCTAGGAAGAAAAATAAAGTCTTACTAAGAAAATTAAAGAAGATCCGAATAAAAGGAAGGCTATACCATGTTTTTGGGTTGGAGGACTAAATATTGCAAAAAAAATTATATCTCATAATTGAGCTATAATCAAATCCACAATATCTTTAATTCTAGCAGATTCTTTCCATGGAAACTGACAAACAATTTATAAATTTATAAAAATGCAAAAGATTGAGAATAAAAGAGACAATCTTAAGGGAGAGCAAAGGTAAAGGATGGACAGCTACCCAATATGAAGACTCAGTAAGAATTTATAATAATTAAGGGGATCTTGTATTAGCTCAAAGAGAGTCCCATAGCCTAATGGGACACAGTAAAGAATCAAGAAGCACATGCATACTGTCCATTTATTTTATAAGTGCCACTGGAATGCAGACAAATGGATGCTATTTTTAAACACAAGAGACTGAATATGCAAACCAAACAGTGACCAAACTATATATAAAAATAGACTTCTCACCCACAACTTACAGCAACTAGCCTGGAAGCAAAATTACAATCTTTACAGAAAAATGCCCAGAAGTCAAACCACAATCTCTATATCAATGGACCCAATATGGCCAGCACTTGATCAATTGCAGACAGCTTTTCTAAATTCGGTCACTGCTACCAGTTTATGAGCAACTAGAGAAAACCAAACATGTCCCGCTAACCAATTACACAGGATGCCCCATTTCTAGTCTGCTTGCCTCTATTTTTTCCATACCAACAGCATCCAATCAGGGCCTGCCTCACCTCCTCTTCTTCTTCCACTATAAAACCTTCCAGTCTTCGCCTGCCCTTGAGTATCTGCCAAATGCAAGAGAGGCAGCTGACTCGTTTGTTAGAGCAATTTCTGAGTACTCTTTGCTTGCTTATTTCCACAGGCATTACAAGATCAAGTGGATATCTACATATCTACATATGAAAACAAGGAACATAGATACCCCTTCCTCACAAATTATACAAATATATATTCCAGGTGAAGCACTGATATATGTAAACAGACAATAAAAATAATGCAGTAATAAAATAAAAACCCTAACACAAGAATTAAATTGATAAATTGAACTTCACTAAATTTTAAAATCTCTAGTAATTAAAAATGTCTGTAAGAGAGTCAGGAGTCTGATGACAACAGCAGAGTTGAGAGTTTAGCAGAAGTCCCAGTATTAGTGGGCTCATAGCCATACTGGTGGCATGGGGGTCCCAACACTATCAAGACCAAGACTCCTCCTGTGCCATTATGTGCCTGCAATTTTTACTGACTGGACTTCTTTAATTCTTGCTTATTTTTGTTAGCATGGTTCTCCAGCATTCCCTTTAATTCTATGAGCTATTCAGTAGTTTATAATATCTATTCTACATAAATTTCCTAGAGTTGATTTCTGTTCCTTGCAACCAAGAATCTCATTAAAGAAAAAAAGTGTCAGAAATAAAGTATGGTGAATTACTAACCTCAAAATGTAGTACAGGGCCCCGACCAATTGGCTCAGAGGTAGAGCATTATCCTGGCGTGTGGAATTCCCAGGTTTGATTCCCATTCAGGACACATAGAAGAAGTGACCATCTGCTTCTCCATCCCTCTCTCTCCCCTTCTCCTCTCTCTCTCTCTCCTCCTCCTCCTCTTCCTCCTCCTCCTTCTCCTCCTTCTCCTCTTTCTCCTCCTGCAGCTGTGGCTCAAATGGTTTAAGCACTTTGGCCCCTGGCACTGAGAATGGCTCCATCGCCTCACCTCAGGTGCTGAAATAGCTCAGTTGCCAAGCAATGAAACAGTGGGCCCAGATGGGCAGAGCATCACCCTGTAGAAATCATGCCAGGTGAATCCTGGTCGGGGCACATGCGAGAGTATTTCTCTCTGCCTCCCCACCTCTCACTTAATAAAAAGAAAAAAATATATAGAAAAGACTAACCAGAGAATATATAGTATAGGAGAGAGAAGGCCTCACTATTCCAAGCTGAGATTTTTGAAATATTTACTATTTGATAGTAGAAATGATGTTAGAACTATGGCTTTAGAAGTCAGATCATGTATATACCAAGCATAACAATAGCCCAGGAAAGAGAAGCAGTATTTTGAAATACTTGCCAGCTTTAGAAACAAAAGTACAAACTTAGCCTGATAGTGACTGTTTTGAAAGCAGGAAAAATTAAAACATATCTTTATTAACAGATAATCTCTTGTATTATAAGATCTAAAATTTCAAATGCTGCCTTGACTTCTTTGATCCCTACTTTGTCCCAAAGGCCTAAAAGGAGTTCCCTCTTCTAACAAGTTATGCCCTCCCACTCAGCAGAAAATGCCCCTAGTAAACCAATTCCTCTTTTAGGAAGGTCAGCTCCACACCAAGACCTCAAAATCAGTGAGGCAGTTACACCCTCCTATGGGAACTACCTCATCCTCTTGTTACTGCAAAGCTGGCCTCCTAAAATCCTGATTCACTCTGCTCCCAATTGCAACCTTTATGACCTGGCAATGTCCTGGTTTCCCAGGTTGAGAGTATAGATGACTAATAAACTGCTGTCACTCTGACCTGTGCTGTGTCAGAAGTCATGTGTTCTGTCTTTTTATGGTATGTAGGTTGGGAGATACCTCCCTTACCAATATGGTGAATATGAGGCAACCAGCCAACTCCTTTGCCTGCAGATTGAACCAAATAATTCCAAGTCTAGACAGATGGGGTCCAGAAGGACTAGAGGAGCTGAATTCTCTTTTTTCCAGCTAATATTTGCAAAATGAGTTAGGTTTTAGATTACATAACAAAATGGCACCATCCATCCAACATTAACACGGAGACCTTTGCAAGGATCTCCTTTAAGGACTCTATGACTACAAAAAAGGACAGCCAAGCTACTTATGAAGGTGCAGCCTGTGGATAAGAGCACATTACTCACATTTCTCCACCAGAATCTGCTGTTGATAATCAGCTAAAGGCAGAGGCCATGTTCAATATATTCACTTTTAAAGTAAGGGCCCCGGACATGGCCAAGCTTGAAACATTTTGCTTAGGATGCAAAGTACCCTGGATTCACGTACTCTGAGGAGACAAGGTCTATGACCCTAACTAAAAGTCTAATTGTGTTTCTATGCCAATCAGTCCTTCTACTGGACAGCTTGGTGCGATCATACAAAATACAAGACTGCTATTGTCATCTTGCCACTGTGAAAGTGAGGCCGACATTATAGAAGGCAGAGCACAAAGACCAGAAGAAACTGTCTTCTTGGCATCTTTAAGTCTAAATCAAACAAATTCTGAAACCAGCCTTACCCTTGGCCTTTCCAGGTGTAAAGGACCATAAATCCTCTTTTTCTTTAAGTAACTTTGAGTTGTTCTTTCTGTAACTCATCCTTGTTGCTAAAAGCATTCTATTAAGAAGCCATAAACCAACAGTTTTCTTAAATACCACCCTCCCAAAAAAAGAAGAAGAGATTGAAATAATTGGGATATTTCTGGACATTTAAGGTTTAAGTTAGCATTTTATACCCCTGAAGTGGTCTATTCTTGATGAGTTTTAGGGAAATGCAGATTCATAGTTACGGAGACAATAAAAACTAAGGAGACTCTAAGGCAGAGAGAAACAATGATGGTATAATGGTAGGGAAAATATGGAGACCGTTAAGACCAGGATGACTCGTACTTATGAGTGAGAGAAGTAAAATAAGAACTTTTAAAGTTCTTATTTATACAGGAAAGACTTGCAGGCACAAGTCAGGGAGTAGGCAAAAGCTTTTAAAGGGCATCGTGTGGATTCTAAATGGCGTAGCTGTAAATCACCCTTTAAGATCTTGGTGAATGTTTCTAAGTATTTCTAAAATTTGATTAAAACTATTAAGTGGGACAGGGATTCTCATTCACAAGGAACAAAAAGCAAGGCAAAGTTTAGCTGTAATCATGCTCTTCAGAATTGTGAAATGGCCAGGCTTAAGTTTCAGTGCATTTCTGTTTTCTTTGGGACTTTTTTTCTAATTTATTTTGCTTCATTTTTATATATCTGTAAAAACTATTTTTATTTTCATAAGGTTATTTTATGGGCTCAGGGAATTACAACTTGTATTCTATTCCATCCTCCTGGTGGCCTTATCCAAATACAAAATGAATGAATTTGTATACATCTTATACTTATGGCTTGCTTGATAAAATTTTAGATGAGGGCACAAAATTGCTGAAGGAAAGCAGACCCTGTAGGTAGAATAGAAGTACCTATGAAAAAAGCAAGATTTGCCAGAGAGGAATGAGGTGAGTGAATTGGCCACATTTCTGTTCATTGTTCTCATGGCTTCCCATCACCTACAGAATAAAATTCAATTCTGTGCACAGCATACAATCATTATAAATACTCCACCTACCCGACTAGCCTGGTCTATGCCTATTTTTTTACTTGACACTTCAACAAAGATAAAGCACTTGTATTTCTTATAATATATTTCTCTTCTTTGTCTTAAAACATAATGTTATTTTTGTTTGGAATGTATTTATACCTACCTATTACTACCAACACACAGTTATATGTAACATCTTTACTAAAATTTTTGTTGCATATCTAAACTGATCTAAATGTCCCAGTATTTCTCAATTATCTTGTATTCTAGCACAATATTTTTTTTTCATTTCAATCATTGGCTTCTATCCCTAGCCTGTGGAAAAAAACCTGTCTTATTTATATCTATTCTCATAGTATCTACTTGGTGCTTTGCACATACTGAGCTCACAAGAGAAATATCTGTTGTATGAATGAATGAATGAATGAATGAATGAAGCCAGGATATTCAGCTTTATAAATTGATAGTAAAACATATTGGTTATTTTGATCTGCACTAGAAAATGTTTCTGGAACACACAAAAAGTTCCTAGTTAAATACAGACATTAAAATATTTTAATTCTTGAGGAGCAAGATGGCGACGGAGTAGGCGGACGTACCAACTTCCAACTCCCAGAACCAAAGTGGATTACAACTCAATTTTAAGAACCATCACCGAGATAAACCAACTTTGAACAAAACTAAGTGGACTCTTCAACCAAGGAACACAGAAGAAGCCACATTGAGACTGGTAGGAATAGCGAAAACGCGAAGAGGGCTGCCCAGCTCCCCGGAGCAAACGGCAGCCCGGAGAGACCCGCGGGGCGGGAGGAGAGTTTGGCGGAGAGGGAGGGACCTGGGTCCCAGGAACCAAGCCCCAGCCTGCAGTCCCAGAGCCTAGAAGAGGCGTATGGACAGTATTGAGCTGTGAAACAAGTGAGGGAGCTCCCAGGCCTACAGTGTGGAGTATTAGGTCCCTTCCTACTCTGCTGAGGGCTGCTTAAGGTTTTGGGGCGGCAGGACGCTGAAAGGCGGTTCTGTCGGCGTGGGCAGAGGCCAAGCCGGTGGGAGCTCGGTCTAGCCCAGAGGGTCGGAGGGGAAGCGCGAGAGAGGTCCAGAAGCTGCGGGCCCGCCTTTAATCCCACTTACGGGGACAAAGCGGGAGGCCAGGAACGGGCAGGCCCTGCGCAAGCTGGCCCTGACCGCGGGGACCGGGCTAGGACCAGGGACGGGCAGGGGCTGTGGCTGAGCTGACGCTAACAGTCCCCCACCCCCCCACCCGGGCCGGAGAAACCGCGGTTGGCCAGTATACGTGCGCGAGCGGGCTCCGAGCGCGGGAACGGGGTGGACCCCGAGACAAGTGGAGGCTCGCAGCTGAGACCACGCTGCTGTCCCTGCCCGGCCGGAGAAAACGCGGATAGCATTCATACGTGCACGAGCGGGCTCTGAACGCGGAGGCGGGGTAGAGTCCGGGACGAGCGGAAGTACGCAGCTCGGCGGAAGCCAGCAAACACGCCCGCCCCAATAAACCTTGGTTTCCGACCCTGCGCAAAGGGCCCTGGCCTTGAGGGCGGGGCTAAAGCTCCGGACGGGCAAAAGCTTACAGCTGAGAGCACGTCAAAAGCCCCGCCTAACCCGCGGAACTGTAGTGAGCAGGCTCCGACTGCTGGTTCTGGGCGGAAGTACGGAAATAGGCTGGGTCCGCAGCTGAGGAAAGGTGCTCACCTCTACCCTTGGTGCTAATCTTGTGGCTTCAGTCACAGCCCCTCCCACGGAGGAGAGGCAGAAATCACAGCAAAAGCCACAGTGGGCCGGCGCTGGCAACGCTCATACCCAAACACCCTAGGCACCGGCAGAAGGGGTGGGGGGCCTGCAGATAGACCACACCTAGAGAACACAAAGGCAACACCTACTGGACGCCAGTGGCCACAACTTGCTTATACACAGAAAAAATGGGCAGGCAGAGGAATGCAAACCAAATGAACCAAGAGAAATCCCCAGAGAAGGACCTGAATGAACCAGATATAACCAAATTACCAGAAGCAGAATTTAGAATAATGATAGTTAGGATGCTCAAAGAAATTAGAGCAACAATGGATAGTCATTATGAACACCTAAACAAAGAGATAACAAGTATAAAAAATGAAATTGAAATAATAAAAAAGAATCAGACAGAAATGACAAATACAGTATCAGAACTGAAGACCACAATGGAAGGAATTAAAAGCAGGATGGATGACGCTGAGGATCGAATAAGCGAGTTAGAGGACACAATAAACAAAGGCACAGAAGCAGAGAAGAAAAAGGAAAAGAGACTTAAAAAATGTGAGGAAACTCTAAGGGAGCTTTGTGACAACATGAAGAGAAACAACATTCGCATCATAGGGGTGCCTGAAGAAGAGGAGAGAGGACAGGAAATGGAAACTTTGTTCAATCAAATCATAGCAGAAAACTTTCCTAAATTAAGGCTGGGAAACACTCCACACATTCAAGAAGCACACAGAACTCCATTAAGGAGAAACCCAAAAAAATCTACACCAAGACACATCATAGTTAAAATACCAAAGCTAATGGATAAAGAAAAAATTTTAAAAGCTGCTAGAGAAAAAAAGACTATCACCTACAAAGGAGCCCCCATAAGGATGACATCGGACTTCTCAACAGAAACACTTGAGGCCAGAAGGGAATGGCAAGAAATAATCAAAGTAATGCAGAACAAGAACCTACAACCAAGACTACTTTATCCAGCAAGGCTAACGTTTAAAATTGAAGGAGAAATAAAGAGCTTCCCAGAAAAAGAAAGCCTCAAGGAATTCATAAAAACCAAACCAATTCTGCAAGAGATACTAAGGGGCCTCTTGTGAACAGTTTAAAGGGAGGAATGAATAGAGCAAAAGAAGAATACAGCTTTAAAGGATAAAATGGCAATAAACAACTACATATCAATAATAACCTTAAATGTAAATGGATTAAATGATCCAATCAAAAGACATAGGGTAGCTGCATGGATAAAGAAACAGGACCCATACATATGCTGTCTACAAGAGACACACCTTAAAACAAAAGATGCTCATAGACTGAAGGTAAAAGGATGGAAAAAAATATTTCATGCAAATGGAAATGAAAAAAAAGCAGGGGTAGCAATACTTATATCAGACAAAATGGACTTTAAAACAAAGGCTGTAGTAAGAGATAAAGGAGGACACTACCTAATGATAAAGGGAACAATTCAACAGGAAGATATAACTATTGTAAATATCTATGCACCAAATATAGGAGCCCCGACATACATAAAGCAGACTTTGATGGATATAAAGGGCGAGATTAACAGCAATACTATCATAGTAGGGGATTTCAATACCCCTCTAACAACACTGGATAGATCCTCAAGAAAGAAAATTAATAAAGAAACAGCAGACTTAAAGGATACACTAGATCAACTTGATTTAATAGATATCTTCAGAACTTTTCACCCTAAAGCAGTAGAATATACATTCTTCTCAAGCGCTCATGGTACGTTTTCTAGGATAGACCACATGTTAGGACACAAAAATGGTCTCAATAAATTTAAGAAGATTGAAATCATATCAAGCATTTTCTCTGATCACAATGCCATGAAACTAGAAATTAACCACAAAAGAAAAAATGAAAAATACTCAAACACTTGGAAACTAAATAGCATGTTATTAAATAATGAATGGATTAACAATGAGATCAAAGAAGAAATAAAAAAGTTCCTAGAAACAAATGATAATGAGCATACATCAGCTCAAAATTTATAGGACACAGCAAAAGCAGTTCTGAGAGGGAAGTTTATTGCACTACAGGCATATCATAAGAAGCTAGAAAAAGCTCAAATAAGCAACCTGACCCTGCATCTAAAAGAACTAGAAAAACAACAACAAATAAAACCCCAGACAAGTAGAAGGAAGGAAATAATAAAGGTCAGAGCAGAAATAAATGACATAGAGGCTAAGGAAACAATACAGAGGATCAATGAAACAAGAAGCTGGTTCTTTGAAAAGGTAAACAAGATTGATGAACCTTTAACTAGACTCACCAAGAAAAAAAGAGAGAGGACTCAAATAAATAAAATTAGAAAGGACAGTGGAGAAATAACAACTGACACAACAGAAATACAAAGCATTGTAAGAAAATACTATGAAGAACTATATGCCAAAAAATTAGACAATCTTGGTGAAATGGACAAATTTCTTGAATCATATAACCTTCCAAAAATCAATCTGGAAGAATCAGAACACCTAAACAGACCAATTACAGCAAATGAGATCGAAATAGTTATCAAAAAACTCCCAAAAAAGAAAAGTCCTGGGCCTGATGGCTTCACAAGTGAATTCTATCAAAAATTCAAAGAAGAACTAACTCCTATTCTCCTCAAGCTATTTCAAAAAATTCAAGAGGAAGGAAGACTTCCAAACTCCTTTTATGAGGCAAGCATAATTCTGATCCCAAAACCGGGCAAAGACAACACAAAGAAAGAAAATTATAGGCCTATATCCCTGATGAATTTAGACGCTAAAATTCTCAACAAAATATTAGCCAACCGGATCCAGCAATATATGAAAAAAATCATACACCACGATCAAGTGGGATTTATTCTGGAGAGGCAAGGCTGGTTCAATATTCGCAAATCAATCAATGTGATACACCACATAAACAAAAGGAAGGACAAAAATCACATGATAATTTCAATAGATGCAGAAAAGGCATTTGATAAAATCCAGCACCCATTCATGCTCAAAACTCTCAGTAGAGTGGGAATACAGGGATCATTCCTTAACATGATAAAGGCCATCTACGATAAACCGACAGCAAACATCATACTAAATGGACAAAGATTAAAAGCAATCCCCTTAAGATCAGGAACCAGGCAGGGTTGCCCACTTTCACCACTCTTATTCAACATAGTTCTGGAAGTCCTAGCTACAGCAATCAGACAAGAAGAAGAAATAAAAGGCATACAAATTGGAAAAGAAGAAGTAAAACTGTCATTATCTGCAGATGATATGATATTGTATATTGAAAACCCTAAAGTCTCAGTCAAAAAACTACTGGACCTTATAAATGATTTCAGCAAGGTGGCAGGATATAAAATTAATACTCAGAAATCAGAGGCATTTCTATACACCAACAATGAAATATCAGCAAAAGAAATTAAGGAAACAATCCCCTTCACTATTGCAGCCAAAAAAATAAAGTACCTAGGAGTTAATTTAACCAAGGAGGTTAAGGACTTGTACTCGGAAAATTATAGAACATTGATAAAAGAAATCAAGGAAGATACAAACAAGTGGAAGCACATACCGTGCTCATGGCTAGGAAGAATAAACATCATTAAAATGTCTATATTACCCAAAGCAATTTATAAATTCAATGCAATACCAATTAAAATACCAATGACATACTTCAAAGATATAGAACACATATTCCAAAAATTTATATGGAACCAAAAAAGAACACGAATAGCCTCAGCAATCTTAAAAAGAAAAAATAAAGCAGGAGGTATCACTCTTCCTGATATCAAGGTTTACTACAAGGCCATTGTACTCAAGACAGCCTGGTACTGGCATAAGAACAGGCACATAGATCAATGGAACAGAACAGAGAACCCAGAAATAAACCCACACCTTTATGGACAACTGATATTTGACAAAGGAGGAAAGAACATACAATGGAGTAAAGACAGCCTCTTTAACAAATGGTGTTGGGTAAATTGGACATCTACCTGCAAAAAAATGAAACTAGACCATCAACTTACACCATTCACAAAAACAAACTCAAAATGGATAAAAGACTTAAATGTAAGCCGTGAAACCATAAGCATCTTAGAAGAAAACATAGGCAGCAAGCTCTCCGACATCTGTAGCAGCGGTATATTTGCCGATTTATCTTCATGGGCAACTGAAATAAAAGGCAAGATAAACAAATGGGACTATATCAAACTAAAAAGTTTTTGCACAGCTAAAGACAATAGGAACAGAATAAAAAGACAAACCACACAATGGGAGAACATATTCGACAGCACATCTGATAAGGGGTTAATAACTAAAATTTATAAAGAACTTATAAAACGCAACACCAGGAAGACAAACAACCCAATCAAAAAATGGGCAAAAGAAATGAATAGAAATTTCTCCAAAGAGGACATACAGATGGCCAATAGGCATATGAAAAAATGCTCAACATCACTAATCATTAGAGAAATGCAAATTAAAACCACAATGAGATATCACCTCACACCAGTCAGAATGGCACTTATCAGCAAAAGAACACAGAATAAGTGCTGGCGAGGATGTGGAGAAAAGGGAACCCTTCTGCACTGCTGGTGGGAATGCAGACTGGTGCAGCCACTGTGGAAAACAGTTTGGAGATTCCTCAAAAAATTAAAAATCGAACTGCCTTTTGACCCAGCTATCCCACTTTTAGGAATATACCCTAAGAACACCATAGCACTGTTCGAAAAGAAGAAATGCGCCCCCATGTTCGTGGCAGCATTGTTCACAATAGCGAAGATCTGGAACCAGCCCAAGTGTCCGTCAGAAGACGAGTGGATTAAAAAGCTATGGTACATATATACTATGGAATACTACTCAGCCATAAGAAACGATGACATCGGATCATTTATAACAAAATGGATGTACCTTGATAACATTATACGGAGTGAAATAAGTAAATCAGAAAAAAAGAAAAACTGAGAACAGCATGATTTCATACATAGATGGGACGTGAAAGTGAGACTATGAGACATGGACAAGAGAGTGGTGGTTACGGGGGGGGGGGGGGAGGGAGGGGAGGATGGGATAGGGAGGAGGGGAGGGACACAGGGAAAACCAGATAGAAGGTGACAGAGGACAATTTGACTTTTGGTGATGGGTATGCAACACAATTGAATGATAGAATAACTTGGAGATGTTTTCATTGTACATATGTACCCTGATTTATTGATGTCACCCCATTAGAATTAATAATAATAAAAAATATATATATTAAAAAAATAAAAAAATAAAAAAAAAAAAAAAATATTTTAATTCTTATAACTTGAACTTACAACTTTGATTCCTATTAAATGTACATGTTCTTTGAAAAGGCAGCTATTTATTATCTATTTATAAGGTATCCTACATTTAGCATATTGACAACTAAATTTACTCCCCTGTGTTTGACTAGTCTTCCCTGACTCCCTTTGGTCTGAATATGCTGCCTGGGGAAGTTGATCAAGCTCTGTGCTAGGGGTCACTGTTTTAGATTAGTCACAGTTTTTAAGTTTCTGATAAATTACTGAAAGTTTCTTAGTGATGGGTACAAGAATACATCTACTCCTGAAAGAGGAAAGAGAAACTCCTATAAAGGGCGATTGAAGAAATCTAGGAAACTTAAATTTCAAAATTTCAAGTGTAGTACAATGTGCCTGTCTAGAAGGACACTGATGGTGAATTTCCCTGGTCCACAATCAATTATAGTATTTTAACTGACTCATTAAATGATGAAAATAAAGAAATTCTCTGTAGAGAAACTGGGATTTGAAATATAATCAAGATCCAAAATGAAATAAAATCAGACTTGAAAAAAATGACCCAAGTTACTCCAATTAAACCTTTGCACTTTGACCTCTATTAGTTTCTTTTCTTTGCTTCCTGAGTGGAATAAACAAATAAAACACCCTTGATAGAGTTCTATGCAGAGAATGAATGGTGATAGCATCACCAAGTCCTTACCAATAAGGCCACATTGCTTATCACTGCCAGATGAATTATTCACCATTTCAGCTTTCTTTCAACATTGGGATATGGAAAGAAGGCGAACTTTGCAGTCAGCTTTGCACTTCTGGGGTCAGCCAAGCACTTATCTTCAGAGTGACAGATGGACATTAATTTTGCAAGGTCTTCCACTTCATTCTTCTGCAATGGAAATCCAACCAAGACCTTATCAGCCCAATAGATCTGCCTGGAGCTGTATGAGAATAAACTCACTTTGAACAGAATAAACTCAGGTGGGGAAAAGGATAAATTTTATGGCAGTAAATTTGCAGTTTCAGATATAAAGCTGCCTTAAGTTTGTGCATATATATCATTTTTACCTTTTAATTGAGATTTCCTATCTTTCTGTAACACCTCAGAAAATACTAAATTCCAGGTTTCCTTTTTCTCTGACTTCATTACCCTGGGATGCTTATAACCCCTCAGCCATTTATCACCCTCCCACAACAGGGTGTGTTTAAGGTCAAATTATAAAATTGGCCACATTTGTCTTTCATCTTCCTCTTTCCCTCTCCTGGTCCCTTTGTTTTCTTCCTCTTTGGTTTAATCTCCCTTGCTGCTCTTAGCAAGTGAAGTAATAATTTATAATGAAGTTAGATATTTTCTGTGTTCTTTCATCCAGAGCAATTTTTACTTAAGAAAGACACAAAGCAGGTAGGTTAGTTTCTTGGTAGTTTTTAATTCTCTCTTTGATTATATTCATTCTAAAACCGTTCATTCAATACTTCCTCTGTGCCACCTTCTACAAGCTGGAAATAGATGGAAAACACAGGCACCGTCCTTAAGGAAAGCATCTTCTAGTGAAGATAAACATGAGATAATTATGATGTAGGTGGTAGAGGGAATCATTGTGGTGGAGCAGGGTATATGTGCAACAGTCTTTCTGCTAGGATTTTTATACTTTTCAGGGATTATATTTCTCCTAAGAGTCTAAAGGCTTGGAGTGTACTTGAGATACCATCTTCCAGACCCTCAGCGATTCATCTGTTATATCTTCTGAAACTGCTCTTTCTCCTTAGTTATTCTTTTCTTCCTACCTTCTCATGATGATCATTCTCTAACTTTAAAAAAGAAAAACTTACTAAGGCATATTACCTTCAGGTATCAGAACCTACATCCAGGACATCAAACAAAGAAATAATTTAAGGTGTTGGTTTCTGGGCTGAGAATGTAAATAACTCTGATGACTAAAAGATTCTTTTACAAATTAGTTCTTTTCCAATGCTTTGTTTTGTTTATTTTAGCAAAATTGAAGGAGGACTGATTGAATTGTTGGCATATATCTTATTAAAAAATAATTTTTTGTGTGTGCTAGATTACTGTGTGCTTTTAGTGAGGTCAAAAAACTAAAAAAACATAACAAAAATATTTTTATTTCCTTCTACATATTTATGTAAACAAAATTTATTATGCTTAGTCTTTAACAATAAAAACAAAAAGAAAATCATTGAAAATTCTGCCTTATTCTAGAAATAGTTAATATTTATAACTAGATGTATTCTATGTCATAAAGAAATTAGTTCCAATAAATTTTACTTTTTCTATGTAAAATAATCATTAGTATTTAACACTGTATTCATATGAATGTGACCTATTCTATGGTAACTGTAGTAACAATACAATCCAAAAAAAAAAAAAAAGAAAAAACATTTTAGCACTTAGTACTTATGGTCACATAAAATTATTCTTAAAGAATTAATAAAATACTATATTTTTTTCAGAGAAGTATGTGAGCATAATAAATAAAAGATTTTCAAACTTAAAAATGTTAAATTAGGTAAGTTACCTGGTAGATATAAAATATAAGTTCAAGGAAAGAAGAGCTTGTTAATACAGACAGTATAGGATGAATCAAGATGTAAGGTTCAGAGGAGAAGACCTGGGAGTAGAAGAGCACTCCAGGAGGAAAACTTAGCAAACACCAAAGTATGCATGTCAGAAAAGGCTTTGCAAGTAGAGGAGACTGCCCGTGATTGATCATCAAAGAATTCTGGGAAAAGAAATGAGGAAACCAACTTACTAAAGCAGTGCTGTTTGAAGATTGCAACTCACTAAAGGGATTAGCCAAAATAATATACATGACACATAGACACAGGCCACAGTGTGGCAATAGGCAGAGGAAAAGAGAGCTAGTGACTAAAAGGGGTGGGAAATGGGGACTGATAGGGACGTTGTTTGGGTCAAAAAGAGACTTGGCTGCACACAATGTGTTGTGTAGATGGTATTTTACTGAGTTGCACATTTGAAAACTGTATAATTTTGCAAACCAGTGTTATCCTAATAAATTCAGTTAGTAAAAAGAAAAGAATTATAAGCAAAAAATAATATAAAATTTCTGGAACGACTCTTTTCTCTATCAAGTGGACATATTACATTCCCATAAAACTCTACCTTTTCCCATAGTGAATTCAAGTCCAATTAGTTTGAAGCCAAATGAATTGAGTCTGTAATTTCTCAGATTCTCCTGAATTCAGAAGGTTCAGCTAACATAGCTAAATATTCCAACAGCCAAGAAAATTAAGGTTGGTAGTGTCAGGAAGATGTTATAACCATGTTTGTCTATCTCACCAGAAATCTTTCCAAAAGAACCAAGCCCAGCATGTCCATGTATTAGAGGAAAGTTTAGTGACCAGTAATTTGTCATGATTGATTGGTCAGTGAAGAATTCTATCTAATATGCAAGAGTCACTAAACAATGAAGGAAGGAAGGGAGGAAGGAAGGGAGGAAGGAAGGAAGGAAGGAAGGAAGGAAGGAAGGAAGGAAGGAAGGAAGGAAGGAAGGAAGGAATAAAGGAAGGTAGGAAGGAAGGAAGGAAGGAAGGAAGGAAAAAAAAGAGATAGGTAGAGAGAGAGAAAAAGAGAAAAAGAAAGTGTTCCATGATGCAATGCTTCGAGAACTAGGTTTTTCCAAGTAAAATTGTGGGCAAGAGAATTTGCCTGGAAACTGGACAGCAGCTATAACAATACATTTGGATAAAGCACAACAGAACAGTGTTTATATGGAGGCTGAACTTTCCTTCTGCTTATATATAAACCCTTCACATGCAAGCTTGTTAACTTTTAATTGCCAGAGTTTCAATGGTAAACACAGATTACTAAATAAATCTGAAAGAAAGAAAAAACAAATTAAAGAAAGAAATTGAAGAGAAGAGAAAAAGGAAGAGGAAGAGGAAAGAAGGGAAGAGAATACCACTCGAAGAGTCTTTAAAAGTCTGAAACATAGAGGGTTGCAGCTTAGGTTGCAGATATTAAAATTTTTAGCAGCATCAATGATCACAGGTGTACATTTTTCCCCTGGGGTTCTAAAGTCCCAGCAAAGAAGGTTCTACAGGGTTGGTGTGATAGAAAGGTGACAGGACAAGAGCATGCAGGTGACTGGCTAAAGAATGGTCAAAATCATGGACTCTGCTATCAAGGCTGGATGGAGACTGGACTAGAGGCAGAGGTTGTAGTTGTAGCGGTGAGTACACACATGCTGATGGACTCGTGGAGGATGGGGCCACAAGCAGGTTTGCAGGGCTGTGAGAAGGAGCACACAGAGTACCCAAAAGACAATGACTGTAAGCCAAGGAGCAGGAGTAGTGGTGAGAGAGAGCTAATATAAGATTAGAGTGTGATTTGGGGACTTAGAACATTAAAACAAAATTTAAGGTATTAGACTAAAGCCAAGGGAAAAAATATTTTGGAAGTTTCATGGGGGCAGTTAATTCTATTAATTTGTACTATAAAGTTAATTCTGCCTTGCTCTGAGCACCCCATAGAAAGCTGGTATGTTGTCTTAGGATTTTATAAACACATCTTATCTCTTTTTACATATGTAAAATAAAAGGCAAGAGTCCCAGACTTGAGTCATATCTATACAATTAAAAATTTTTTAAAAAATGAAGAGAGAGAGAAAAGAGAGAGAGAGAGAGAGAGAGAGATGTGAAAGGGGAAGGGAGGAAGACAGAAATGGAGGTAGGAAGGAGGTAAGAAAAGTGAGGGGTGGGAAAAGGAAAGGAAGAGAACTAGAATGAATATATATCTAATTCTGTGGATTTATTTTTTTTTACTATTATTATTTTTTTATTAATTTTAATGGGGTGACACCAATAAATCAGGGTACATATGTACAACGAAAACATCTCCAGGTTATCTTATCATTCAATTATGTTGCATACCCGTCACCCACAGTCAAATTGTTCTCTGTCACCTTCTGTCTGGTTTTCCCTGTGCCCCTCCCCTCCTCCCTATCTTACCCTCCCCTCCCTCCGCCTACTCTTTTTAGAAATTAAACTCAAGGTTTTTTTTACACCGCCTTAACCTTATGGTCTTAATGAGAGATGAAGAGGAAAAGTTTTAGTCCCATGTTTAAGACAGGAGACTGTATAGTAGCTATAAAGATACATTGACAAAGGGCTGTCACTGAACCTGCTAGGTCCTCCTCTTGTTTACTCTGTCCTGCACCACCCCCATAGAAACAACAATGAGCATTTACTGTGAGTCAGGCTCCAAGAATCCCTAACTACTTGGAGTTCCCATTGTATCTCTCTCTTCCTCTTGCACACACACCTGTGCGATCTTTGTACCTGCATTTTTCCTCCATGGAATACACTTTCTGCTCTTTTCTTCCTGAGACATTCTTACCCTTTCTGCAAAACTTAGCAAAGCCTCACTTACTTTATGATATTGACTCTCTTAGGCAGGAAAAAAGTATGTTCCTCTATTAAGTTCATTACGGCAGCTATATTGTATTGTAACTGATAATGACTTTTCTAGACAAGAGATTGTGTTCATCCCCAAGACCAAATACACTGTAATGCAATTGAAGGATAGTAAATGAATATTTGTTAAATTGGTAGCCTGATGCCTGAATCTATTAATGAATAAATCTGCATCAATATCTTCTGAACTCTTCTGCGCCACTAAATTGCTACACACAAAGGAGAAATCTTTGGTCTTCAGTCATAATTTTCAGAAAAAAGGTGATATCCTTTATATTCCAAGAAACCCTTCTGAATACATTCTGCATTCTTTGCATGACAATCTAATAGTGTTGGTGACAACAGTAGTCTTTTTATTGATACTTGCAGAACCCTTGATACCAATGACAGAATCAAATACAAGAAATAAAACAGTATTAAGACACATTGAATTGGGGCCTTTTGTTTCCTCTACATATTGCATAAGCTCCTATTTCTCCTCCTTTCCTGCTGACTCCCACCTCTCTCACTTGTTAGTGTATTGTCTTCACAGTTTTCATGGGACCAACCTGATACTGTTGGAAATGACATTCTAAGTAATTTAAGTATAGGATAGTATGGGCTGATGAAGTATTGTAATTTAATTTTATTGCATCAGCAGCAACAGTAAATAAATGCATAGCATAACATGCTGAGATAGTCTATTGATCTTTTCAGTCAATATTGGATGGAAATTCCTAACAAAACATAAAATTACAATATTGTTAGAAAATATATTTTCAGTCTCTTAATACTACAAGTGAAATTGGAAGGGTAATTGTTTCATTTCACCCATATTTAATACATATGTAGATGGCCAAGAACTGAATTCACAGCCGATTAAGTCAAAGACAGTAATAATCCATTTATCACAAGATTACTTATTGTATTACCTCTTGGAGGTAGTCAGTCTAAGAGTAGGATAGGCTTATATATTTCTGTTTAACCAAAAAGTCACAAAAGGCAGGTGCCAGGGGAATCTCAAAAGTTCTCCTAAGAGATAAAGTATTTTCTTCTAAGAATCCATTTTCCATTTATAATCTTGATTATCTATTCACATTATATACAAAAAATGGGAGTTGGATATTAGAAAGGACTTCAAGAGAAAGACAGAATTTTCATAATGATAAATGATTATTGCTTTTGAAATGGAAGGCATGCTTCAGAAAATATGGTTAGAAACAAAACAGAAAACAAACAAACAAAAAAAGCTTGTTTCACATACCTAAACAACTGGCTTGGATATTTAGAATTTAGGTTTGCCTAGAAAATACTGTAATTGGTAATAAAGCCTCTATTCATTGGGAATCAAAATTATTTTAAAATGTGTATGAATTTGATCTAAAGATGTGTCATATCTTTAAATTGATTTCAGCTTTTCTGTCACAGTGAGTCACTGACTCTATATTGAGATAAACTTGCAATTAAAAAACTTTTCAATTACATTTACCAAATCCACAATAACTGCCTACTATGTGTGAGGTACTGTGATAGTCATTTGAAGAGATGGAGAAATTATTGGTATACAGTTTATAATATTATAGATTGAAAATTTTAGTGGATTACTTATACTTAAAACTCAGAAGTAGTTTCCATGTCCCTTTGAAGGGGTGTATGAAGAACTTAAGTTATAACAAATTTGCGATGGAGGAATATATCACAATAGTACATTATATCATTTTTGAACTATTAGAATTCTTTAATACTTCTAATATAGGTTTGGGTTTTTTAGAAATTGTAATTCCTTTCAAATGAGTATATTATTCTACTAAGGATGTTATATACAGTGTATGCTTTCAGAATCTAAAGCACTTTTTAAGAAAGAAATTTCATTTAAATAAGGTATTTAGGTAAGTAATTTTGAAAATAATGATTGGTGTGGTTAAAAATTAAATGGTCTCCTTGAGACATTTTCTCCTCATCTCTTCTTTCCTTTTGACATCACTGCTTTACTGCTTCAGATGTGGAGAAAAAGGACTAGTTCCTCCATACATGAGGCAAGACTCTGAATCAAAAGTGAACTCTGATATCTGGAAGAGTGATACCTCCTGCTTTATTTTTTCTTTTTAAGATTGCTGAGGCTATTCGTGTTCTTTTTTGGTTCCATATAAATTTTTGGAATATGTGTTCTATATCTTTGAAGTATGTCATTGGTATTTTAATTGGTATTGCATTGAATTTATAAATTGCTTTGGGTAATATAGACATTTTAATGATGTTTATTCTTCCTAGCCATGAGCATGGTATATGCTTCCACTTGTTTGTATCTTCCTTGATTTCTTTTATCAATATTCTATAATTTTCCGAGTACAAGTCCTTAACCTCCTTGGTTAAATTTAGTCCTAGGTACTTTATTTTTTTGGCTGCAATAGTGAAGGGGATTGTTTCCTTAATTTCTTTTGCTGATATTTCATTGTTGGTGTATAGAAATGCCTCTGATTTCTGAGTATTAATTTTATATCCTGCCACCTTGCTGAATTCATTTATAAGGTCCAGTAATTTTTTGACTGAGACTTTAGGGTTTTCAATATACAATATCATATCATCTGCAAATAATGACAGTTTTACTTCTTCTTTTCCAATTTGGATGCCTTTTATTTCTTCTTCTTGTCTGATTGCTGTAGCTAGGACTTCCAGAACTATGTTGAATAAGAGTGGTGAAAGTGGGCACCCCTGCCTGGTTCCTGATCTTAAGAGGATTGCTTTTAATCTTTGTTCATTTAGTATGATGTTTGCTGTTGGTTTATCGAGATGGCCTTTATCATGTTAAGGAATGATCCCTGTATTCCCACTTTACTGAGAGTTTTGAGCATGAATGGGTGCTGGATTTTATCAAATGCCTTTTCTGCATCTATTGAAATGATCATGTGATTTTTGTCCTTCCTTTTGTTTATGTGATGAATCACATTGATTGATTTGCGAATATTGAACCAGCCTTGCCTCTCCAGAATAAATCCCACTTGATCGTGGTGTATGATTTTTTTCATATATTGCTGGATCCGGTTGGCTAATATTTTGTTGAGAATTTTAGCGTCTAAATTCATCAGGGATATTGGCCTATAATTTTCTTTCTTTGTGTTATCTTTGCCTGGTTTTGGGATCAGAATTATGCTCGCCTCATAAAAAGAGTTTGGAAGTCTTCCTTGCTCTTGAATTTTTTGAAATAACTTGAGGAGGATAGGAGTTACTTCTTCTTTGAATTTTTGATAGAATTCACTTGTGAAGCCATCAGGCCCAGGACTTTTCTTTTTTGGGAGTTTTTTGATAACTGTTTCGATCTCATTTGTTGTAATTGGTCTGTTTAGGTGTTCTGATTCTTCCAGATTGATTTTTGGAAGTTTATATGATTCAAGAAATTTGTCCATTTCACCAATATTGTCTAATTTTTTGGCATATAGTTCCTCATAGTATTTTCTTACAATGCTTTGTATTTCTGTTGTGTCAGTTGTTATTTCTCCACTGTTCTTTCTAATTTTATTTATTTGAGTCCTCTCTCTTTTTTTCTTGGTGAGTCTAGATAAAGGTTCATCAATCTTGTTTACCTTTTCAAAGAACCAGCTTCTGGTTTCATTGATCCTCTGTATTGTTTCCTTAGCCTCTATGTCATTTATTTCTGCTCTGACCTTTATTATTTCCTTCCTTCTACTTGACTTGGGTTTTATTTGTTGTTGTTTTTCTAGTAAGGCCATTATACTCAAGACAGCCTGGTACTGGCATAAGAACAGGCACATAGATCAATGGAACAGAACAGAGGACCCAGAAATAAACCCACAGATTTATGGACAACTGATATTTGACAAAGGAGGAAAGAACATACAATGGAGTAAAGACAGTCTCTTTAACAAATGGTGTTGGGAAAATTGGACATCTACCTGCAAAAAAATGAAACTAGACCATCAACTTACACCATTCACAAAAACAAACTCAAAATGGATAAAACACTTAAATGTAAGCCGTGAAACCATACGCATCTTAGAAGAAAACATAGGCAGCAAGCTCTCCGACATCTGTAGCAGCGGTATATTTGCCGATTTATCTCCACGGGCAACTGAAATAAAAGGCAAGATAAACAAATGGGACTATATCAAACTAAAAAGTTTTTGCACAGCTAAAGACAATAGGAACAGAATAAAAAGACAAACCACACAATGGGAGAACATATTCGACAGCACATCTGATAAGGGGTTAATAACTAAAATTTATAAAGAACTTATAAAACTCAACACCAGGAAGACAAACAACCCAATCAAAAAATGGGCAAAAGAAATGAATAGAAATTTCTCCAAAGAGGACATACAGATGGCCAATAGGCATATGAAAAAATGCTCAACATCACTAATCATTAGAGAAATGCAAATTAAAACCACAATGAGATATCACCTCACACCAGTCAGAATGGCACTTATCAGCAAAAGAACACAGAATAAGTGCTGGTGAGGATGTGGAGAAAAGGGAACCCTTCTGCACTGCTGGTGGGAATGCAGACTGGTGCAGCCACTGTGGAAAACAGTTTGGAGATTCCTCAGAAAATTAAAAATCGAACTGCCTTTTTACCCAGCTATCCCACTTTTAGGAATATACCCTAAGAACACCATAGCACTGTTCGAAAAGAAGAAATGCGCCCCCATGTTCGTGGCAGCATTGTTCACAATAGCGAAAATATGGAACCAGCCCAAATGTCCCTCAGAAGACGAGTGGATTAAAAATCTTTGGTATATATATACTATGGGAAACTACTCAGCCATAGGAAACGATGACATCGGATCATTTATAACAAAATGGATGTACTTTGATAACATTATACGGAGTGAAATAAGTAAATCAGAAAAAAAGAAAAACTGAGAACAGCATGATTTCATACATAGGTGGGACATAAAAGTGAGAATATGAGACATGGACAAGAGTGTGGTGGTTATGTGATGGGGGGAGGGAGGGAAGAGTGGGATAGGGAGGAGGGGAGGGACACAGGGAAAACCAGATTGAAGGTGACAGAGGACAATTTGATTTTTGGTGATGGGTATGCAACACGATTGAATGATAAGATAACCTGGAGATGTTTTCATTGTACATATGTACCCTGATTTATTGGTGTCACCCCATTAGAATTAATAATAATAAAAATATATATATATATATATATATATATATATATATATATATATATATATATATATATATAAAAGTGAACTCTGAGCAAAAGTATGTTGGAAGTATACTTTGTTTAACAGAAGGATAAAATTTTCACATGGAATACCATATGTGTTTATTTTGAGGATTTTGTGTTTCTCAAATTTTGGTATTTTAATAGAATTAACCTCAATTTTAATAGACTTGGTAGCTCTCACTATAGAAGATGATAGGAGAATGGACCAATCTTGCAGTAAGCAAGTCCATCAAATAGCAGGTAAATTACTAGGGGAAAATGAACATTTGTGAATTCTGCATTAGTTAAATAAAGCAGACTTTTTTTAAAAAACAAATTTATCAGGAACACGAGGGTTCAGAGATGTTAAAAGTACCTTCCAACATGAGGAAGTGAATAGAAAATCAGAAAATTAAGTGAGTCAGTACTTAACTTAAATGATTCATAATATACCAAAAAATGAGTGAATGCATTCATATTCAGAAACAGCCCATTCTCTGCCTTAATAAATACTGTTTTTAAGAAGTTTTTTTATGAAATAAGAATAAGCTCTCTCCCCAATCCAATCAAGTTAACTGGGGTCCGACTGATGAAAATGGTCATCTCGGTTTTAGTGTCTTAACCGACTTAAAGAGAAAAAATAAGTTCTCATGATTGGAAATACAGGTAATTTAACAATAAGAACTTGTCAGTGCTTATTTTGTGCCACTTCCAAGAAAGAGAAATATGAATAAAACTCATTCAATTCCATTTGCTCTAATCTTTTGCCAATCAAGCAACATTTTTGTTGTTGTTAAATTGGAAAGGTATTATGATTAAATGAGACAAAGTTATGGAACAGAATAGTTCTCTAGTGGCTTATTAACAGAATGACTCTAAAGATGGCATTTGGGGCTGGGATCTGGTCAGTCACTGATCCAGGAGTCTTGGGACAGTGTTCTCATTCTTATTTGTGTTTTCTTTCTTCTGAAACACATATGACAGCTATTATACAAGTAAAATGTCTCAGAAAGAAGCCCTCATTGTTGGCTACCTAATTATTGCTTCTGAAACTCAGATAAAAGCTTCTACAGTACCTGAAGTTGGGTGAAAATTGAACGCTCTAAGGCCTGCCTCAATAAACCATATTTCTAATGCAAGAACGGTAAACAGACGGTCAAGAATAATCCTTTGATAAATTTCTTGGGAGACTTGCTGTATTCAAGGAAATATTACCAACATATGAGGACCAGAAATTTAAAAATAAAGCTACTTGATTATGGTTTACAGGCTGTTAAATAATAAAAATCATTGAAATACAAGACTAATAGGCAGATTTATAGTTGACCTAGAATATAGGAATGAAGACCTTTACTTTCCTTTGCCTGGGAGAGTGAGAAGTGAATCGCTCCTGCTATTCTCCTACCGAATGACCAGCCAGGAGACAAGCTTCCTTTGGCATCACTCAGAGATGTAAACTCCACCCGCCCAGCCTACGCTGAGCTCCTGAGGTGATCACCAGAGGACCTGCAGGAGTTTGGAAGGCATTGTGTTTAACTGACAATCCTGTACCCTCCTGTCTCCCTTGAGGGTCAGAGCTGTACTTTCTGATACTGAAGAAGCATTTGCTGTCATGTCTGATTTTGCTTATGTTCAATTCCACTGCTTTATAATTAAGTATCAGGCGCTACTAACACTTGCACATTAATAACAATATTAATAATTACTCTGATAATGATAACATTTCAAACTTGCATATGCTTTATGCATTTCAAAATGGTTTTATTCTATTTCCTGTGAATCCTCACACTAAGTCTACAAGCAAAGGAGACAGTGATATTCATCTCATTCAGTACATGAGAATTCTGCATATCAAACTAGTTATGTGGATTTTCAACAACAGGTTACTTCTGGAAGAGTCTAGAATCAGATCCAGCAAATGACTAATTCCAATTTCTACTTCTGAGGCACTTTCTGCTCTTGGTCACAACCAGACTGTATTTGGGGTATATAGAGGAAAGTACCGGAGGCATAGAATTAAGAAGACCTAAAGGGATCCTACAACCCTAGTTTTATTTCCATCCTCCTCCTCATTACTCTTCTTAACCTCCTCAGGCCCATGTGGCTAGAGGAAAAAGAGCAAATCAACATTGTTCTTTACAAATGACATAAATTTTAACTTATTCTATGCATGTGATTGGTAACTACCTGCACTGCCTCTGCCTTCACAATGCTTTCATTCCAATAATGCAAAGGTTTCAATTACATATGCAGGGTTGGGATAGGGTTGGGGAAGGGAAACACAGATACAGATCAATGCAAAAATTAGCATAAAAAGGAAAATTTAAGGTAGAAATATAAACATCCCATATTAGATACTTTTATTTCTCTAGATCTAAGAAGAGACAATAAAAACTTTTAAGTATTTGGCGGGAAAAAATTTAGGGAAAATTTAAAAGACAAAAAAGAATTAGAGGATGATTTTTAAATAGTACATTTTAAGTGCTTTTCTTTGGAAAATGTCTGAGAGAATTATTCTGTATGTACAGGCAAATGTGTAATTCCCTTGGACATTCATTCTGTTTTATTACCTTAGCAGCCAGTCATGTAAAGGAAGCAGACTCTTTCATTCTAAACAGGAGAAAGCAAGCTTTGAGGACTTGAGATTGCAGTGTAATTGGAGTGAAAAATAATCACAATTAAAGAAGATGAAGGGTTGAAGGGAAAGAGAAGAAGCTAGAAAATAAAAGAGCTTAGCAATTCAGAGTGTGGCAGAAATCATTGTGCCTGCTTTTCATTGACGGGCATTGGTGACTTCACTGCAAGCCCCTGAGAACAGAATTTTTACTCAGTCACCTTTGAATTGCCTCATATTGCTAAGGAAATATTTGCATTTTATAGACCAAGGTTAAATGTGGGCTTGCATGCTGACCTTGGGTATCTTTCTTTCTGATTAATCAAAAAACATCATTGCTTATTATTTACTGAATTCCTATAAAGGAATGGAACGCCTTAGAAGTACAGTTGAACCATGAACGATGCAGGTTTACTTATGTGTCTATATGGGTTGGCAAAAGTTAGTTTATCATTCTGAGTATGCAAAACACAAGAGTTTATTATTTTATTATTATTTATTTATATTGCATTATTTATTAGTGTTAACCTAATTTGCCCACCTCTGAGTGTGTGTCTGTGTGTGTATTCATAAATATATACACAAAGTAACATGGCTTTGATTAGCAATACATGTAAAACAAGGTTTTATAATAATCAATTAATGAAAATTATGTGACCAGGGCTGAAAGACCTATTTCCTCTAGGAGCAACTATTCAGTATTTTGCTAGTTCAGTATTCATGATGACTTTATAGAACATAACAACCATAAACAATTAGAGTCAACTCTCTATACATGGGCATTGATGTATATTCTTCCATTCTGTACATTTATTATTATTATTATTATTATTTGCACTATGCTTTGAATAGGATCATCAATATAATAAATATTTGTAGTAAAAGTGAGCATCCTTGACTTGTTTCAGATCTCAGGGATAAAATATTTCTAATATTTTAGTACTAAAAATGATATTGACTGGTCTTGGGAAGAGTATCACCATTAGGAACCTCTGAATCTTGTGAGTAAAAACCTCCAAAAATCTTATCTATTAAAGTAATGTGAACATTGACAAAATGTTTTAAAATCAACACTTTCAGAACTCTGGAAATTAAGCAAAGGATTTTAAAAGCTGGGGAGAATTTATTACAGAAGACTGGCTGAGTATTGTTGATAATAGTCTGCTTTATGACACTTTAAATTGCCTATTTCACATCTTTTTCCCCTAGCTCTGTGGTTGCCTGAAGGCAAACAATTTATAATTAAGGTGAAAATAAGCAAACTAATAGCTATGGAAAGTTGCAGAATGGCACTGGACCACTTCTGAAGTCTCATCCCCAGAGAATGATTAAATATATTATTTGTCCTGTTCCTCAATTCTCTGGAAAACACCATTAACAGGGCTTGGGACTAGGGTTTATATGAGAAATACGTGTTCCTTTCACTCAATTTTGCTGTGAAAGTGCTTTTATAAAATCATTTATTATTTAAAAATAGAAAATCTTTTAAAACATTTTAAAAAGGAATCTAAAATCATAAATTTGTAGGGTATAATCAAATGAACCAACATATGTATAACAGGAGTTGTAGAATGAGAGGGGAGAGAGAAAGGGAAAGAAAGAATATTTTTTTAAAAAATGGCCAAAAATCGCAATATTTAATGAAAAACATTTATCTATACACCTGAGAAACACAACAAATTACAAGAAGGATAAACTCAAAGGTTATGCTATTAATAAGTAACATGTTATAAATATTAATTTTAATAAGTATAATAAATTATAATATTAACAATATAGTATTATAGTAATTTAATTACTATATTTTAATATTATAATAAAATAGTTGAAAAATAAAAGAGAATCTTTAAATCAGAAAGAGAAAAGCAACTCATCATCTATAAGAATCCTCTGTAAAATTGTTAGTAAAAATCAGAAGCCAGAGACAGAAAACAGTGGGATAAGTGTTTCACTAGCTTTCATATGCCTTTTTCTGTGTGTGTGACAGAGACAGTGAAACAGAGAGGAACAGATAGGGACAGACAGACAGGAAGGGAGAGAGATGAGAAGCGTCATTTTTTTATTGAGGCACCTTAGTTGTTCATTGATTGCTTTCTCATATGTGCCTTGACCAGGGGGCTACAGCAGACTGAGTGACCCCTTGCTCAAGCCAGTGACCTTAGGCTCAAGCTGATGAGCTTTGTTCAAATCAGATGAGCCCACACTGAAGCTGGTGACCTCGGGATAAACCTGGGTCATCCACATCCCAGTCCAAAGCTCTATCTATTGCACCACTGCCTGGTCAGGCTCATATGCCTTTTAATGATCTTTTTATTTTTTATTCATCTTTTTTAACTTCAATATTTTCTAATAATCCTTTTTCTCTTGTAATTAATTTGTGATTAAGCTTATCTATTGATTTCTTTATTTTTTTTTCATTTCTAGAATTACATGTATATACGTATATGTATGTATGGTCCTGTTCTCTGGTAAAACTGTCCATTTTTCTTCAGATACAGAATTTCTTTTTGGTTCACATTTTAGCTTTTTGGCATTCTTCAATTATTTTTTTATTTTCTCTTGGATATTTTCAGCCTACTTATTTTACAGTTCATAACCATTAACTCCATTGTGAATATTCTGTGAGTTTAATTCTAAAGTCTTGCTTCTCTTGATTTATAAATGCTATCTTTTGTTTTCTTGAATATTTCTTTTTGAGTACTAGCCATTTTATACTGATAATTTGAAGTGAAGGAAGATGTTATTTTCCACCAGAAAATATTTACATTTTATTTCCATGGCTAGACAGGAACTAGCAATCCCAAATGACCTTAATATGATGGCAGATTAAGATGATTTGAGTTGGGGGTTTTATTTCTGTCAGCTTAATTCTTGTTGAAAACTGACCTCATCTTTCTGGGTATTTTTTCTCACAGGTTTTGAGTTCACAACTTTTCACTGATTTTTTAATATATATTTCTGAGGCTGTCAAACCATTTTTTTTTATATTCGACCCAATTTTCTAGTATTTTTCCATTGGAAAGGCTTTATTTTTTATTAATATTGATTACCTATTCTTTTATTTCAGAAACAAAACACCCCTATAAAGGTATTTTTAAAAATGAGCATCTAATATTGGGGAAATATAAAATTCATAAAAAATTAAAAGTGTTTAGAATTAGTATGTAGTCTGGATTTTTAAAGAGAGTAAAAATATGCACACTTAGCCTATAATTTTGCCTTTTTGGTTATTCATATATATTACACTACTTGCAAGATAAAACATGTGCGAACTAATAAACTTACCCCGCTCTTCTGAAAGTTGTTCTGCAGAGGGAATATTATTTTTATTTAACAATTGCAAAGAACAAGGATGAATCCTGAGCATATCCCAACTTCTTATAATACTTTAGAAGAACATAACTAATAAATAAGATGAAGAAAGAAAGACTGAGTTTTGAATTTTGGACCCTAGCAAGAACTGATGTGGTAATCATGTGCATGTGCTTATGTAATGCTTTGACAATTGACTCAGTGACTTGATATCCATCATGAACAGGTATTGAAGGTGGCAGGTTAGTAGTGACTAAGACTTATGTAAAAGTAACATTGTTTTCATGGCCAATAACATCCTTTTCAAGAATACATCTATTGGTTGATCTCCCTTAAGACACTCTCTTCCCAGTAAATAAACTACTCCAGAAAATGCATGCTATGAATATATGTACTATGTTAGTCTGTGAAAAAATGAGTTCTTTGTATTGTTAAAATAGAGCTTCCCATGAACTTTATTGGCCCTGACACTTACACTATACTGAAGTAATACATAGCGGTCAAACACAATAGTGGCTGTAAGCTCTAACTAGAGCAAGTATTTATAATAGAACCCAGAGACACACAGGAAATCAGAACATATGTGAGATATTGAATATGAGGAACAAGATTAAATTGAAGGAAAAAACTGCATATAGAAAGATCATTTTTAAATGGCTCTCACAACTTTCCCATATTTCTTGGATGTGATTCCCCAAATCTTTTTTGTGTTTTATTTGTTCTGTACCAGAAAAATTTTCTCCTTTCTCTGGCCAATTTTCAGTCATCTGGGACAAGAAGAAAAATATGAATAAATCAAAGAACATTCACCAGACAATGACTCAACTTATCGCTTGTGATCCTAGCAAGAAGCTTGAACTTCTTTATTATGTTGATTTATCCATATATGATATAGCTAAACAGATGCTTCAGTATACCAGCTATATCATCATGACAGATAAAATGACATGACAGATAAAACTCTTGGAGTTTAAACACTAAAAGATAACATATGGTCAGCAGCACTGTGGCTGGGTCTATGCATGTACCAAAACACCGACCATGGCATGGTCAATATAATCCAAATAGTACAGTATTTTTAAGGATAATATTGGTTGCTAGTTGATAATCACTAATGCTTTTATCAATCAATGGCAATTGGATGTGAGTATTTTTATAAATTCTGGACTGGGTGGAGAGGGTTATTAGTGGGTAAAGTGGTTATGGTACCTTCCATTAAGTAAGAAAGTACCACAGTTAGCATAACGAACCATTCACAAAGAAAATTGGAGAAAATTATGTGGTATAGGATGGTAGGTGTTGAATAATAAAAATTACTCAAACTATCTATATTGCCATTGAAAGACATCAAGTAGAAAAGTGGGAATCAGAATGGAATAACCCATTTCTCAAAACTATTGAGTCAAGTTTTTTAAAAAAGGTAAGAAAACTTAGTAAAATGGAAGGCAAAAATGATCAGGAAATAATAAATAATGGCTCAAAGTTTGAAAAGGCATCAATAATGTTAATGAATGACTAAATTAGTTTAGCAAAAGAAACGGAATTGAAACATGTGGCTGCTAATCCCTGTGAGGTTGAGGGCAAATTTGGATGGACAGCTGTGATTACTGTTAGGTAATATGAATATATGCACATATACAGACAGATAAGATGATATGTCTGTCTTCTGATATACTTAATCTAATCTGGCTGATGGTTTTTAGAAATATGTCTGCAATAATCTTAAATTATGAGAAAATCTTATTTTATTAAAGCAATGCATCTGATAGGCTGGTAGTCCCACTTGTTATCAAATCCACAGAAATTCTAGTGGAACTGCTCACAGTGATTTGTAGAGAATCCCCTTACATTAGCAACTAATGGTGGCACAACCATCCATGTGGATTGAACCCTTCTTTATTTTTTTCTTACCTGGAGGGTGAAGTAAATTTACATTTGGATTTATCAGACATCCATGGCTTTGTTTTGTTTCTATGTTTCGTTATTAAATAATAAACTTCACTGAGTTCCTCTGCCTATCTCATCCTGAGTCTTTTATATGTCCCATGAAATGTTTATGCGATTCCAAGAATGGCAAAGCAGCTGTTGGAAGCACTTGATATCACTCAAACAATGTCCCAGCTCACTATGGAAATTCATAAAAAGCCAGTCAGGGAAGGGTGGGTGGAGCTCTTAGACATGCATAATGGGAACTTTTTTTTGTAAAGAAAAATGGACCATTGCTTTGCCTTTTGCATATAGACTTTCCCCTCCCTACTGCTACCTGAGAAAATTAAGAGCTTCCACCCTATCAGTTTCTTAAACAAGTTCTTGAGAATGTCCACATTTATGTCAGCACTTTTTCGACATCCTAATGATGCTTTTGCGAGGACCATGGCATCTATATGGCTTGTTACCAGCCTAATGAAAAGTTGCTTTAGGTGTCAAAATAAATCTAAGAATGTTCTACAGTTTAGCTGACTGTAATATATCATCATGGCCTGCTTAAGTAGTACAAACTGCAACATGATAAAGCAGCTAACAGAAACCTATGAGAACCAGTAGCTGGGATAATGGCCATTCAGTGTAAGGATAATATAGCAGCAATAAAAATTTCAATAACCAAAGGTTATATACCATATTTTTTAATGGAGTTCTTGGCTAGCTGAGCGTTCTTCAACTGTAGACACCTGGGTTAGATAATTCATTATGAGCCGTCCTCTGACTTTCTTCCCACTTGGAATAATATTAGTAATTTCCTTCTTCAGGTCTTGAGATTCTCTTTTATTTGAATTATATTGGGGGGTGTGGTAAATTATGTTTTAAATGTATTTATAGGTAACACTCCAAACTGGATTTTTCTAAAAATGTAGTGCAGTTAATCATTTTGTAATGTTTTCCAAATGAACATATTATTTCCTGCAAACTGAAAGAGCTGTGAGACAAGAAAGAGGATACATCCCATTGTTTAATGATGATCACTTACTGACTTTCTTCTCATAGACTGGAGTCTCACCATTCTGAGACCCACCTTCTTCCATCTTCCATTGCACTTGACATCTTGGTATGTTCTTGATTGGGATTCTCCTTCACCATCAAAACTCAATGGAGCTTTACCCATTTCTTCTTTCCCATGTACTGCTCATATCAAAGGCCTTCATTTCTGGGAAAACATCTCTGATTTCCTCCTCCATAAGAATGCTTGTGGAAGAGGTATTATAGTGATGTTTATCCTATAGTCACTAATTAGGCAGAGTCTTCTCTTTCTTGTAGACAAAACTCTCTTTTATCCAGCACAATCAATACCAATGGTTGTTTTGCTAATTCAAAGAGTAGAAGTGTGAAATAATTTTTTTTAAGATATTACTTTTGAATTTGTAATTCTAACTTAAAAGAGAGATACATAAAATAATTCTTCACTCTTTTGCTATTGCCCAAGACTTTAATTTGAGTATATATCTGGCAATTGTAATTTATCACTATATTTCTGAAATAAACTGTTCCCCAATGAATCATTTATGATTTCTGTATTGAAGTTCTTTAAAATAGAGCAACATCTTAAATATACTTTTGTAAAAATCTAAAGGAGAAAATGCTTATTGACAATTACATTTTTTTTCTCTCAAATACTTATTGTTGTACTGCCTGCACTAAATTTGACAGAAATATTACACAGTGGCTTTCTTTTTTTTTTTTTTTACTAAACAATTGACTTTAATAAACCCTTCTAAGGCATTATATTAGTTTTCTATTGCAGTATAATAAATCAGTCCAAAGTTAACAGACTAAGCTCACAGGTTTTGAAAGTCAGGGTGCCTGGCACAATGTAGTTGAATCCTCTGCTCAGAGACTTTCTTCAAGCATGGTGTCATCTAGACTAGATTCTCATCTGAGGTTCAACCAGGGAAGGATCCTCTTTGAAGCTTCTTCAGGTTGTTGGCCAAATATATTTCCATGTTTCTTTGTGACTAAGGGTCCCTGCTCCTTTACTGGTTGTTTGTTGATGGTGACCTCCAAAATCACAAAGGCTTCCTGCAGTTCTCTGCCACATGGCTCTCTCCAACAGTTGTTGATAACATGGCTCTTAGCTTCTTTAAGGACAGCATAAGACTTTCTATCTCTAGTGTCACCATGGAGTCTTATATGAGGCACTCAAGTCATAACATAGGAGAAATATGCCATCACCTTTGCCATATCTTATTGGTTAGAAGCAAGTCTCAGGCATCACTTGCATTTAAAGTGAGGAATTATACAAGACTATGAGTGGGTGTGTGGGGTCACCTTAGGGTATATACATCACAGGCATTCAAATTAAATTACTTTTCTTCGAAACAACATTTTGTATTTATCTTCAGAAATTTATCTTATATACAATTAGATTATATAATTAGAATAAAACATAAAACAAGGCAGCACACACTGGGTTAGGTTACAAGTAGAGATCTTAGGAGAATTAAGTGTGGGTTACTGCAGCTGGTCCCAAAAGAATTGAGATAGAGAAATAGAGAAAAATGAATAAAAGTTTTCATCTGATAAGAACCAGAATTTGCTAAGGCATGGAGGCATAAAAGTTTCATAGTTTACTTAGAGAGCATAAAGTGAACTATCTGATGTCTAAAAAAAAAAGAGTTTTCAAGGAAGTTGATATGGAAGGTCAAAATGAGATAGTAAAGACCTTAGGCATCATGTTAAGGGGTAGAAATAATATTTTCTAATGCACAATTGGCATCTGTAAGATGTTTTGCGGTAAAATATGATCAAGGGTGCTAGGAATATACTTGTGGATATAGTTTGTGAAATAAACTAAAGAAGTTATATATGATATAAATATATACTCCAAACTCAAATGTGGCCCTCATCTTGGACCACTAAAGTATAGGAATGGATAGAAAAGCCAACTGGAATCAAATTCAAAGCCCAGAGTTTGTAAGTGAGCATACTTGTGAATATTGACTTCTCACAGGTTAAGTAGAAGAATAGAAATGGGTTCAAGAAAGTTATTAAAAACTTCATTGACTGTGGGGACCATTTGGACATCAATCAATAATAGTGAAAGTTGATGAGAGTGGTATGATTAGGAATGAGCTTCCAAGAATAGAAACTCTGGGGAGGAGCCAGTGGGTGAGTGGCAGCCAGTGAATAGTCATGTGGAACTAAGGGGATTTTTAGCTCATGTTTGTCCCTAGGAAAACTTCTGAAAAAGGAAGCATAAAAAACTATCGCTTAAAAGTTATAAGGAATGGTGTTTTGTTTTCCAAAGAAAAATTAATATTTTAGAGTCACTGAATAGGTACTAATAATTTTAGAAAGACTTGAGAGATATAAAAAATTTCTGGGTAATGAAAGAAGAGTTCCTGAGTATGTGGCACAGGATTAGAAGTTAGGACAGAAAGTGGAAAGTCTCCATTAAGAGTAAGTGACCATCACAGCACTGGCCAGTTGGCTCAGTGGTAGAGTGTCCGCCCAGCATGTGGAAGTCCCAGATTCAATTCACAGCCAGGGCACACAGGAGAAACGCCCATCTGCTTCTCCACCCTTCCCCTTCTTTGTCTCTATCTTTCTCTTCCCCTCCCACAGCCAAGGCTCCATGGGAGCAAAGTTGGCCCAGGTGTTGAGGATGGCTCCATGGCCTTTGCCTCAGGCCCTAGAATGGCTCCGATTGCCCTGGAGTAGTGCCTCACATGGGCAGAGCATTGCCCTCTAGTGGGCATGCCAGGTGGGTCCCTGTCTGGCGAATGCCGATGTTTGTCTGACTGCCTGCAGCTCCCCCCCCCCCACTTCTCACTTAGGAAAAAAAAAGACTAAGTGATCATTAATTTCTAAGCTCATATTAGAATTTAGGTTCTCTAACTTTATATAAACACCATATCAAATAGTTTTAAGGTCTATAGCTAAAGGTAAATGTTCATTAAGTGTCTTCTTACCAGAGGACAGGTAAATGTTTTTAAAATTCAGCTGGATGACATCAGTACACCATCATTGTTATTACATCATTGCTATTGCCATGTTTTTGAAAATGTGTTTCTTATTGTGGGGTCAGCAAAGATGCTGGAAACTGAAATATTTTATGTGAAAATTTTGCATACACACTGCTTACTTCAAGCCATCTCTCTTCTTTACAAGTCTACTGTATCTTCATATAAATTCACACAATACTCTCAACAAAAATAGTGTAAATTTTTTTCATGAGATATTTAAGCCATCTGATGACAGAAAGGAAGAGGGTTCAATTTCAAAGCTCTCTTCTCCACTTTAACAATTTTCCCTTCCCAATCCAACCTACCCTCTCTGTATTTCCATTAATGTTTACTACTCAACTTCACCTTTTTCTGGTGGTTCTCTATCCTTTAGAATTTTTTTTTTTTTAATATGCCATCTTCTACTTGTTTTATCATTTTTCTTTCAAGTTGACTTTTCCCTGTCAAAGACCAGAAAGCTCAGTTCTCTCCCATCCTAGAAAATTTTGTCCTCACAGATATTGCTTCACTTGATTCTACTTTATTTATTTTAATATTCAGTCACACTTCTTGAAAGAACTGTCTACACTTTACCCTCAAAATTTTACTTTATATTTCATCTGAATCTGGTCCTGTCGGTGAGATAGTTAGAGGCATAATGGAAAAATCTAAGTCTTCTCTTCAGAGTTCTCCACAACCCTTTAACCAAAGGAAAACTTAATGATTTTCATTTACTCTGTAGATTATTTTCTCTCCCATTGCTCTTTAACGTTTTAAACTTAGCATTGACTAATATTGAATTTTAAAACTTTTCTACATAGTTATTTGTTAACCAATTCTGTTCTAATAGACCTGCACACAACAAGACAACTCACATTTATTTTACATAACCACACAATTGTTTGCTCATATTCTTTCTTAATACAAGTAAATGGGAAGCTCTCACAAGAACAAAAGAGAGCATCTGTCAGGATTATTAGAAAGTGAGTATGGGATTCTCCAACTGTAACCATGGTACTGCCATTTTCCTGATTAAAGCACAATCATATAATAGTCTCTTTGTTCATCACTTCCATTAATGTGTCATGGACTTTGTCTCTTACTGCTAGGTCTCCAATTTTCAGAATAACATCCAGCACATACTAGGTGCCTGATAAATATCTGTTGAATAGTGCAATAAACAACAGACTAATTTTTCTACCACTCTATTCTCCCTCTTAGCTTAATGGAGAGCTTTCAAAACCTTAACAAGTAGTTTCAGATTGCTCTCCTTTATGCTATTATAGTTTTAATTTTACGGTCTTCTTTTAATATGGAGGATTTTAGACTTACTCATTTTTATGTATCTGATTGCTTTGTTGTACTCTAGATGGGTCTTTTCGCAGAAACGCGGTTGGCATTTAGCTTTCCCAAAGCTGATTCTCAGGTTGTGATACCCACCCACAATCCTCATAACCATTGGTTATATTCTCCTTTGTTGAAAAATGTAGGTGTTGAGGTGCTAAAAGCTATATAAATAATTAATGGACTGGAGACACTTGGATGCATAATTCAATTGTATTAGACAAATAGATGAGATACATTAGAGCGACAGCACTGGCAATGGATGGGAGATTTCTTCAGTACTACTAAAATACAGGGCTGAGAGAGTTACTGGGGTTACAACTAGGATGAATTACTGCGACCAGCCGAGATATAATAATGGTATGAATTATTGAATTGGCATCTTCCTGAGACAGCTTTGGTCACAGCCTTGCTATGTTCTGGAGATGATAGAAAGAGATTTGTGGGATGTAAATTTATAATCAAAGGGTGTTCAGAATGAAAGATGACCTCCAAGGTTATGAACCCGAGCAGGAGACTGCATCATCACATAAAAAGGGGACAATAAAATATGAAGCATTTTTCAGTTGGTTGGAAGCCAAAGAGACTCTACTCTCTTATGCATTTAACTCTAGGAAAGTTTCAGATAGACAGATAGAACGTGAGATACCAGGATAATCTTGCTTTGGGCAGCCAAGGTGAGGAAAGTAGATCCATGCGCTATCAGCTTAGACATGTTTTCTGAAATTATGCCTAAAGGAGGGATTAGCAACTAATTAAAACATTTGGGCTTAGAGGAGCACAAGGACACAGGGCTACATGTGCGTGCATGTGTGTGTGTGTGCACACACACACACACACACACGGCATTGCATTTACTTGGCAAATAATTAGGTAATTTGGGTTCCCTAGATAGTTAGAATCAAAATATTTTGTTAATGTGCTGATGGTTTTATTATAACTAGATTAAAAAGATGTCATTATTTTGGAAAGTGATCTGAAACATATGCTTCTGACCCTGGTGACTGGAAGAGCTCTTTTTCTTGTTTTGAGTTCATCTAGCTGTGTAAGAGGAACCTGGACACTAGGAACACATTGCTTTGTCATCATTTCTTGACATGCTGAGTGATGGAGACAGGTGTGGGAAGTAGCATATTCTTCCTGAAAGCAAAGGAGCCTTTAAAAAGGATTGTTAAATTGCTATCTCGTGTTTGATTATTCTGTCCTCAGTAAAGTTCTTTATTTTTTACTACTGAGTGGTCTTTTTTATAGATGATACTATTTTAGTCTGATGACTGTTTCAAGAAACAATAGGTGAAAAGCAACAAAACAGAGCTGGGACTATTGAGGAAATTATCCCAAATAATAGACCCTCATGAGTTCAAACTAAGAGAATGTCTTCCAGGTTATTGTATCAGATATTCACGGAAATTTTAGGGTCAACCTTTTACAAACATGGTTTTAATTTAATGTAATGAAATAGTAACACCTAGATTTATACCATGAAATAAGACGCTTTTATGTCTATACCTAATTTTAAATTATATATGAAAAATACAGTAACTCAAATTAATGTATTTCTAACATATGATCAATTTCATTGTGTTTCCTGGCTGTTAAAATTCTGTTTTATAGCATCAATAACAAATGTAACAGAATATATTTTCTTATTAGGTTCCACATCTTTTTTTTAAGAAAGGCAGTAACTTAAAATTGTTATTTTTCAAGTTACTTTCTTTATAAAAATGACTTAATTGTTCTTATATTGGGTAATAAAGAGAACAGACGGTATTGACAAAATTAATTCAGAAAAGAAAAAAACAAACCCAGGCAAGTTTTCACTTTTATTTTCCTCTGAGACAACAAAGATATGTCAAAGACAACTGGAAAGTAGTCCTAGAATAAGAAATTTTTATTACTTACAGACTGTCAAAAGTAATAAAGTATAAGTTCCTTAGTTTATTGACTTGATATATAAATCACTGCTTTTTTATTTTTAAATAATTATTTTTAGAATTTTATTTATTTAAATAGTAATTGTTTAAAACTTATACTTAAAGGATTTAGTATTTAGTTTGTCTGTGTGCTTTCTTCTCCAATGTAGACTATGCCAATGGTTTTCAACCTTTTTACTCTTGGGAACTAGTGAAAATAGAAGAATTATTTCAGGGACCATTATGACAGAAATCACTCTGACCATAAGCAAATTTGGCTAAGATCAATTGGGTCTATAACCTTCATATAACATCAAGGTGATTAACTCTTTTGTGGACCGGCATGATATTTCTGGTGAACTGGTTCGCAGACCATCAGTTGAAAAACACTGGCCTATGCTTCCTTTCCCATAGTGTGCACAGAACCTTCCAGCTCTCCTGTTTCCCTCTTCTTCTATTCTCTAGCCTCAAGAAAATAATTTTTTTTTACTCAGAAAGAGAGAAGATAATTTAGAAAAAATATTTTGGAAAGGTTTATAAATTTCTGGCCTCTAACCAATTGAAGAATTGATTTTTATATGGACTAAGAATAACACTTATTTTTTAATTCTGTTTTTGAGACTCTGAATGCTTATTCTGTGCAAACCAAGACTTTCTTACATCATTATATCATCTAGTGGAATAGAATATATGGTTGTATTAGAATGAACAGCTGTGTCATATGATATTATGATAGTTTAAGGAGTAGGTAAGCATGCACAAAAACCTCCTTATTCAAAAAACTCAGAAGAGAAAAATGTATTTGGCAAAAGACACAGGATTTAGTAGTTTGTATTATAGTTCACTGAACACTAATTTTTACCTTTTTTAAAAAAATATAACTCTGCCATTACAGTCCACTAAGACTGACTTGAAATGACTTCCTGGCCTGTACATCTATGGAAACTTAGGGATTGCTCTCCTCATAATTATCCGTGAACTCATAACCTGCACCCACCATGGGCAATGTCCACTGCTTCATGCTGAAATTCCTTCCTTTGTGGAGTATGAAATCCAGTCAGGGGGAAAAAAACTTATACGTGAATATAACAATAACACAGCATGGTAATAGATGCTAAGAATTATGACAAAGACTCAGGATAAGGTTCATATGTTTTAAATCCTCTACTCTAAAAATAAATTTCTCTTTTCACTCTTATTTTTCCCCTAAGGTATAGATTCATGATTATAGTATTATCTTTTCCTGGTGCATACAGTAGTGTTAAATTGTAGAGTTGTGTGAGGACACTTTTTCTCCATTCACTTATTATTTTTCTCCATTCACTCCACTCACCTCCCACTAGCAAACATCTTCTAGAGTGTCTGGTTTCTCAGAAACCCATGAATGAGCCTGGCAATTGACATTTTTAAATTACTGATGACCTGTAGTATTAATCCTTTCACCTTGCTAAGGCATGCCTGCTCGGCCATGGTAATCAGGCTTTTTTGCTCATCATAATCCCATTAACAAATTGAAAGATAGAACAAGAATTTTTTTTTACCAATCCCTCTGACAGGGAGCAGTGCAAAGGGGTTATAATTATGGATTATGTCTTTTATTATACATTGGAGCAAGCACACATTAGCCTAATTAAAAACACAGTGTGAATATTCAACTGCATCGAGCTGCAAATGTTTAAGGGCTGTCTGTAACAGCTGAAAATATATTTTGGTCCCTAGCAAATCTTGTCAAGTTGTATGGGAAACTCAGTTCAAGACTAGAGGGTTGCACATTTTTTTTGTTGGCAGATTTCTTGAGACCTCATCATGAAAAATACTTGCTAATCTGAGACTCACAGAGACAAAGCATTTCTGAGTGAACCACAGGATTAGAAAGTGAGGCTATGCTGAGGTCTACTGATGTAAAGAATTTCAGATATTCAGCTTCACTAAACCTCCCAATATGGTTTAGATACCTTTAGAAGAACCCACGAATGAACAGAAATTTACTGCAGACATAGACAGAAGATACTGCTTCAACATTGTAAGAAGCTACCCTATTGTCAACTTCAGAGATATTGGCTTGGAACCATAGAATTGTAGAGCTGGATTAGCACATATATGTGGTACTGTCTAACTCTTTGAAAGTAGAAAGAATATCCAATAGTTGATTGATTGGTCTAAAGTTAAGAGCAGACAAGGGGCAGAGCTAGATTAAAACAGTAACGTTTGGTCAGGTTACTCATTGCATAACTCCAGAAAGTGCCGATAATAAAAACTACAATGAACAACCTTAAGAATCCCATGCTATAGCCATAGGTGTTTCCATGGTTCACAGTCCATTTCATGGCTCAATAACTTTCTTAACATACCTCCTTCAAGTATTGAATTTTTTTTAACTTCTCATCAGGATACTCTTCTATCTCTGACCTAAATTTCTTTTATTGAAATTTAAACTATATTTTCCTTGTTTTATGGAAGGTTCCTACCATCAGATACAATAATTCTTTAAAATGTGCTGTTGTGCTATTGACCTCCACTGATAAAAACTCTTTCTCATTTCAGATAAGCATTGAGCTCTGGTCCAGAAAATGCACTGCTATGACTTAACTTTGGTTTGCTGATATAACTATGTTCATCTTACATCTGGACCAAAGCTAAATATAAGATCACTGAGCAATGATCAGTAGACATATAACTCTGCTATGTAATACTATGACAAAGAGAACTTAATGAGTGTGATGCATGCTGTCATCTGCTTGTGTTGGTAACAAGATGACAGGATCTAGGTTATAGCATCAAAATAGATTTGCATCTTTCCTAAACGTGTTTCCTAAACATATATCAAATTCAATCCTGCTGTACCTCTCTACTGTGAGCTGCCATCTTCTCTCATGTGGATAACTTCAATAGATTCCACAATGAGCACCTGTTTTTACAGTTGCCTACCTTTAACCCATTCTGCACACAGCAGTCATAAGATATTCTTAAAGTGCAAATCTTATTATATCTTCTTCCCTTTAAAATAGTTTAAAGGGATAGTTTTAGTATCCCTTAAGGGGATACTAAATAGTTTTAATAGCTGCCTAATACTGCTAAAATAGATAGCAAACCCTTTACCAATGCTCCAAAGTTCAGAATGGCTTTCCTGGCTGTCTGTTTGCCTGGGGTGCTCCAACTTGCCTGGTTATTTTTCTTTCCCACTTAGGCACCAAGATATTTCCTGTCTCAGCAACTGTGAGTCAGTAACATTCTCTTCCTGGAAAACTTTTACTCTTGTTTTTGAAATAATAAGTCCTTCCTTTTATCTTGAAAGCTTCAGTTTAAATGTCATTAAGGCGGCCGTAACCAGTTGGCTCAGTGGTAGAGTATTGACCTGGTATATGGATGTCTCAGGTTCAATTCCCAGTCGGGGCACACAGAAAAAACAACCATCTGCTTCTCCACCCCTCCCCCTTTCTCTTTTCTCAGTCTTTCTCTCTCTCTCTTCCCCTCCTGCAGCCACGGTTTGGTTGGAGCAAGTTGACCCATGCACTGAGGATGACTCCATAGCCTTGCATCAGGCACTAAAATAGCTGGGTTGCTGAGCATCACCCCATAGGGGGCTTGTTGGGTGGATCCTGGTTGGGGTGCATACAGAAATCTGTCTCTCTGCCTTCCTGCTTCTCACTTAAGAAAAAAGAATATCATCAAGGTATTTTTTTCTGTTCCTATTGCACAACTGTGCCTCACATCCAAGGCAAAACACTGTGTTATGTGCTTTCTGGGATTTCTTATAATTAATAAATTTTGTTACTATTATTTTAATATGTATCTCTTCCCCTAAATTAAAAGTTCCATGAGGTCCCAGACCTGGTCTTTCTCTTTCGTCACTCCATTTCCAGCATAGCATACAGTGCCTCCAGATAACATACAGTAAACCTAATAAATACTGTGGAATGAGCAAATGAATGGGTATTGGGTAGCATCTAATGTTAGTTACATACATTAGGTTGGAAGTTAATGAAATCAAATCTCTTAGACTACAGGACACTTGCACATTCTGATCCATCTACTTCAAATAATCCTCTTTCTGCTTCACTTTTAGTGTCTTCACTTTTAGAAGTCTTCAGAGCCTAGTGCAAACATCATTTCATGCTGGTTTATACCCCCAGGCTAGTTTCCTCGGTTGGACTCTTGTGGTGTCTTCTATTTCCATTGTAGCATTTTTATGATAATTTTATGTTCAATTGTGCAAAAATTTGATCCTTATCTTGTCTGCACTTATACTTTAGGAGAAAGATTAACATGTATTTCTGCTTAACAATGTGCTAGGTTCTCAGGACAGTGCCTACTACATATTAAGCTCTAAGAAAATGCTTGTGAAATAGATAAAAAGATGAATATTCAGTAAGTCTCTTTATGGGATCAAGAGGTCCACTATGAAAAGAGCTATTCTGACCGTGTGTGTGTGTGTGTGTGTGTGTGTGTGTATGTGTGTGTGTGAATGTTTGTCTGTTAACACCAGCTCGGGTAGTCAGATTTCAGTGGGGTAATTCACTGTTTTATTGAATAAAAAATTCTTTGATGTATATATTGTAAAACCAAACTAGATTTTCTAAGTGGGTTTAAGGTTTTGCATATTGAACCAGGCTTCTCAGGGATGTGTGGGAAGGGTCACTTCTTTTTGTTCAATCAGAATCCTCACATTCTGTTGTTACCTAACTTATCCACTTGTCACTCAGATCCAAGGGAAGATAGAGTTCCCAGACAAGTATATCCCACCAACATTCTGACTGCCTTGGCAAGGTCAACAGAAAGAAAATAAACTGCCTTCAGCTTGTTTTAAAGACTTCATTTACACATGGTCTGAACAAGAAAACTAGAAAGGCCATCTGGCTTCAATGCTGCAGAAAATGCCCCAATTCTTCCAGGATTCCTTGATAGAGTTTATTCTAGAGCACTCCATTTCCTGGTCACTGTTTCCAACTGTAGCAATAAGTAGTTTCTTTTAAGCCATGCAATTTTTTTTTACCTCTTATCAAAAAATAGGGTACGTAAATATACAAAATCACGGACTATCAAAGATTTAATGGTATGTGGAGAACATGGAAGTGCATTTTCCCTTTAATAATGAGGTAACCAAGGCCCAGAAGCACAATATTACTTGGCAAGTTCTCCCTAACAGATATAATGATTGTCTTTCAAGTACTCATAAATATGAATATAGTGTTTTGTAAACTTATGTTTCTATGAGGAAAAAATATATATGTTTTGCAAGCCACCAAGATCTCTACTTTCCAGATTGCCATTGACCTGACAATGACATTTTTAATATTTCTGTATTATTCCTTAATGGCCAGTTGTCTAAACAGTTACTTAAACTGGTGGTATCAAAATTTGTCGATGATTCTATTAGATAGTAATTACTCTCTTCAAATACTTAGCTTCACTTACATACACTGTACATGCTAGTCCTGGCCATTGGAAAAAATACATACTGCAAAATGTGCAGATTTAATTTTTAAAATTAATAGGTTTAGTATTTTCAATTTTAGACATTTCAGCACTCAATAAGCGACCCTCTATATATCAACTACTGTCATCATTCATTTAACGCAACCATTAGTTTATGACTTTTTACCATTCTAAATAGTATATAAATATGGAGCTTAACAACTTCAGCATGCTTTTAGAGTAGTAACTCCTTGTGTGTACAGAGCTACTCCTTCAGAAGATGGTAATGTGTATAGAGATTCTTCTTGAGAGGATTTCCAAGCTTAGCCCAAGCAGAAATATTAGAGTACCAGACTCAACTGGTACTCTATGGTTCTTCTCAAATCCCCCAATTCTTTCTCTTCAGCATCCCATAATAAATAAGATAGATTGTTTACTGATAATATTAAATAAATATTATAATTGCATGTTATTTCATTTAATTTTATCACTGTTTTATCTAATCATATTTAAATTAATGATTGCCTGAGATCAGTTGACATAAATATTATTATTTTCCCTATGTAAATAATATAAATTATAATCTTAGGATATAATATATAATAATTATAATACTTAATAAAGCATCTTACCTATAGAACTTTTAAGCTCCCTTTAATAATTATTATTTCAAAAGGAAATTACAGAACATCTGTGATACATCAAAACATGTAGAATTTTATGCAAATTAAAACCACAGTGTACTTACTAAAATGGCAGAAGTTAAAAAGACTGAGCATACAAAATGTTGTGAAATACATAGAGAAACTGAAACTGCTGTCCACTACTAAGAGAAGGTAAAATAGTTCATTTACTTTGGAAATGACTTTGGCAATTTCTTTAAAAATTAAACATCCACCTATCATGTGCTCCAGCCATTTTCCACTCAGATATTTTTCAAAAAGGAAAAGAAAAAAGTTTGTATCTACAAAGATGGGTACACAGATGCTCACTGGATCTTCATTTGTAATAACTCCAGAATCAGAAATGAGATAAACGTACCAAAAAAAAAAAAAAATAGGAGTAGCTTTTATATAATTCTATTTGTATAAAATTCTAGAAACTGAAAAATAATGTACAGCGACTGAAAGTACATCAGTGGTTGTCTGTGGATGGATGGGGGTGGGGAGGTGGCAGAAGGGAGGGGCACAGAAGCCTAAGGACACTTTTGGGAGTGATGGAGACATTCATTATTTTGATTGTGATAATTGCTTTATAGAATATCCACTTTTACAATTGAAATACTTATACAGTGCAGAATTCTTCTAATGCTTTTGTGAGAAAACAAGAGAAAGAAACTTTAAAAAACTTTCCCACAAACCATAAATTTATCTGGGTTTGTGAGTACATGGTATTTACTAAAATTAAGGTCTCCAAGCCAGTATTGATTGTAACTTAGTTTTCCTCCTTTCTTTAAAATTCAAAGAATGGGAGAATGTGGGAATTGGTAGAGACACATAAAAAAAAAATCAGGATGGCATGAGAAAAAAAAGGGGAGAGTCTATTTGGAAGTCCATTAGGAAAGATCTTAAAAGCTACTTTCAGATTTGCATCCCATGGTTAAAAGGTTGCCTTTTTAAAATTAATTTTAATGGGGTAACACCAATAAATCAGGGTACATATGTTCAAAGAAAACATCTCCAGGTTATCTTATCATTCAATTATGTTGCATACCCATCACCCAAAGCCAAATTGTCCTCTGTCACCTTCTGTCTGGTTTTCCCTGTACCCCTCCCCTCCTCCCTATCCAACCCTCTTCTCCCTCCCCCCACCCCATAACCACCACGCTCTTGTCCATGTCTCATAGTCTCACTTTTATATCCCACCTATGTATGAAATTATGCTGTTCTCATGCCTTTTGTAACCAATAATTATACATTCTGAATCCAAGCCCTAAGCTGAAATCAGACAAACAATGAATATGATTATGGTGTTCCAGTTATAAAAGCAGCTGTGCAGGTAAGCACAAAGTAGAGTAGTCTTCTTGGTTATGCTGTTGATAGGGAGACATGACCCACTTTATACACAATTAGAGAATAATAAAAAATAATGTATGCTAGGTGTTCAGTGGTACAATTTAGTTAAGATATGAGTTCAAAGACATAATAGTGTGAAGTCCAGAAGACTTTATCCAGAAAGTGAATCTTCCAAAAAGCCTGTGGCTTCATATTTCCAAGAGAATAGCACAGCCAGTCACCCAGATAATGGACTGACCCAGAATCCAGGATTTAATTGCTGACTCCCTGCTGCTTGCTTATGCCCCAGAGTTCATCAATAACAACTGAAAGCTCCATGTTTCACAGAACCTTTACTCATCTTCATCACCACTGCTATTACTTGAGTTCAGATGTCTGTGAAGTTTTGCTTGAATTATTGAAGCAGTTGCCTCACTGGTATTCCTGCCTCTTGCTTCATGCTCTTCTCATCAGTCTATCCAGTCTGAGTTTTCTAAAATACACCTCTGAACCTACTAATCTCCTCCCTAAAATACTTCAATGACCCTGCATTTCCAACAGTGTAATATCCAAAGCCTTTAGTGTTACACACAAATTTTTTTGTAATCAATCCTCTCTGCCTATCTTTCCAGGGTCATCTCTGCTGGTCTCTTGACACGTCATCTCTTCATCCTAAATGATTTATTATTCCCAAAAGGTAGCAAACTCTTGTCACCTTGGGCACTTCACACATTGACCCCCCATCAGATATCCTCATGATACCTTTATTATCTGGTTTACTTCAACTCAGCCTTTAAAATAAAGTCAAGGTGCCACTATTCCCAGAAGATGTTTTGTCTGACCTCATGTGTCAGGATTCCATAGTCTTCCATATCTCCTGTAACATCTCACATGTACCTCCATTTTAGAGTCTGTCTCTGTAACAGTCTCTTTGTTTCCCTAGTTGTACTGTCAACATGAGGTCAGGAATCACATCTACTCATTGTGGTATCCTGAGGCAGATATTTACCCTATGCCCAGTAGATGGCAAGTGCCCAGAGCATTTTTTGAACTCATACCTGAGTGAATGAATAAATGAATGAGTAGTGAAGTGTGTATTAAGTGAATGAAATCATTGAAATGTGTATGCCATCATGAATGTAGAATTAAATGACTATATTCAGAATACCTAGTGATTAGAAAAAAGTAGACAATGATACCAAAGTTTGCTCAGAATTATATTTTACTTAGTGTTCAAACCACACATATTTTACTCAGTCATATACTGTTTTTATAAGATATATACAACATGGGCTTGAACTGCACAGGTCTACTTATAGGTGGATATTTTTTCAATAAATACATACAGTATTATAAGTAAATTTTTTCTTTATTTTCTTAACATTTTCTTTTCTCTAGCTTGTTTTGTTTTAAGAATACAGTATATAATACATATACAAAATGTGTGTTAATTGACCATTTATCTTTTCAGTAAAGCTTCTGATCAACAGTAAGCTCTAAGTAGTTAGGTTTTGGGGAGTCAAAAGTAATACACAGGTTTTCTACAACATGTGGGCCACTGCCCCTAACCCTCAAGAACTAATACATTTTGTATCTATACATATACAGTGTGTTTGTAAAGACATGGTGCACTTTTGCATGGTGACCGGTCAAAAGTGCACCATGACTTTACAGACACACTGTATTTTCCATATTCTCAATGTATATTACACTCAGTTTCCACTTATGTGCTAATTCAATATACCAATCAGACCTGCAGTTTATAAAATAGTCTACATTGCTCATTAAGAGTTTTTCTGTTTAAGTCATAATAAGGTCCCTGAGCTCAAAATTTGATACTATTTTACATTCTATGTTAAGGCAAGCATTGGGTTAAGACATCAGTAGTTATATTCACTTGAGGAGATGGACTTGATTTCACAGGTAACAGGGTAGTCTGTTCCTGAGAAGCAGATATGTGAGTTCCAGGAATACGAAGCCGGCCCAAAGCACCAAACCCTATATTCCATGAATTAAGGAAAGTTTTTCAAAGCTTAATGTATAGGAGTTGACATTTTATTAATAATTTCTTTTTTGAGAGACTCATGCAGCCTGGGCTGTTTTCAGCTCTTTCAAGTCCTCTCTTCTGCTGATGTAGCGAGAAGCAGCAAATTCAAAATAAAGCTAAAAGAAGCCTGGAAGCTCAGCCTCTGGGCAGTCATTTCCAGTATTTATGAATGCCTGTAAATGGCCAGTGAGCTGGTGGTAGCACCATTGATTCTATTTTTAACAGTTGACTTCCTCACAATCAATGGGATTTACCAAACAAATTATCAAGTCAGCAGCAACAAGAGGCTGGCCACACCAAGGTCCATTGATGTGGCCTGTGGTTCCAGGTGAGCATACAACTCCAACAAGCCCTTGAGCCAGAGAACACCTGCCCAGCCTCTTTTCTCAGGGCGAGCTGACTGTACTACCATAGAAACTTGGTGGAGAAAGACCCAAAAGTAAATTATGCAGCTCTTTAGCACCCTCTGGTGTCCAGTCTTCCAAAAACCCAAAATTCTCCTGGGTTTTTAAAAATTGAACTGATTATTCCTGCCCAAAGCAATGTGCTTCCTTTTGGTGTTCAGGAGTCACCACATTAGCTAAAGAATTCCACTAATCGAAAAAACTGTCCATCTAGCATCTAATTAAGGGGAACTGGTATCACCTAGGCAGTACAGTTTTGCATCTTGGTCATATAAAAATTACCTGCTTTCAAATATAGAAGTATTAAGGTGACACAAAATAAAACTTTCTAGAAAATAGTTTGTTTGTAATGGAATCATTTACTATTTGAAGTACTCCAATTTGAGGATTTCAGGGGCAGTTAGAGAGACACTAACTAACCTAACTTACTGATAAGTTTTTTAAGACACCTGCTTCTAGCCTGACCTGTGGTGGTGCAGTGGATAAAGCGTCGACCTGGGAACACTAGGTCGCCAGTTCAAAACCCTGCACTGGTCTGGTCAAGGCACATATGGGAGTTGATGCTTCTACCTCCTCCCCTCTCTCTCTCTTTCTCTCTCTCTCTCTCTCTCTCACTCTGTGTCTCCTCTCTAAAATAAATAAATAAAAAGAAATTAAAAAAAAAAGACACCTGCTTCTTGTCCTTATCTATTGGGAAGTGTCATAAAAGAGAAATGCTATGAAGTGATAGTCAGATGTGAATCCTGGGCTTGCTTCTTTTTTTCACATTAAAGTGTGACTTTGGACACCTTGCAATCCCTATGAACCTGTTTACTCAACTACAAAACAGGAACATCATTATAGGTCTTTTTTTATTAGCTTGAGAAAAAAAATAGTGGAACCTAAGATCCTCCGACGTGGTCAGGGTTTGGGTTTCCATATTCCCTGAAGAAGACAGATGGAAACATGGATTTCATTATCTACTTGCGCATAAATCTGAATCTGTTTTTCATGTTCTTCTGAATATCAAAATAAAGAGACACCGTGGCGGCAGCCTTGAAAACATCAGAACAATGGTGGACTCTCATTTTAGGTTTTCTTGTGATTGCATACTTTAAAATAAGCACTGATTGTTCAATACACTTTCCCCTTCTTTAGAGTGGCCTTAAGCAATGTGCGATAAGAAGCAAATGAGAGAGAGGGATTTCTGCAGAAAAGCACCAAATGTTCTTCATATGTTTTTATTATAACTACGATCACTTATTAAGATCCTACCAGGTAGCAAGAGTTTTAGATACCTCATTTTATTTAATCCTCCTAATGTTCTTGCAAGATAGAATTTATTATTCTCATTTTGTAGAAAAGAAAACTAAGCCTCGGAGATACAAAGCAATTTGTCCCAGTTAACACACAACCTGTAGACCTAATAATAATTCAGACTGAGCCTTGTCTGAACCCAAGCCTCTTTTCTTTCCATAGAAGTAGTTTCTTTTTCATTTAGAGAGCAAAGGAGGGAAGAGAAGGAATTCCTGAACCTATTGTCCTGACAGAACAGTTAAAACTATCTTTCCTTAACAACAGAAGATTATGCAAAGTTCCAGAGGTAGGCAACCCAATGTCCCTGATTTGTCACCCTGACAGTGAGGGGCTCACAGGATTAGGAAGGGCCCTCCCCATTCAGCAAAGCACAATCTGCAAAGAAACAGCTCCACTCGCTCATTCATCTTTTCACAGACTTTAGTTGAGCATCTACTGAATGCCAGGTTCTTCTAGGTCAGTTAAATAAAACTGGATTTATCTCTTTAAAATTCTTTAAACGTCAGAAGAAAGAACACAGCTGCCATTAACTGGGAAGGAAGGAGGCCTTGCTAATCCCCCTCTTGGCATTCAGGGGAGATCAGCTTAGTGACAGAATTTGGGCCATATCCTTCAGTTCTTTAGCCACTACCCCCAAGTCAGCTTTTTATTCCCAGACTGCCAGGAAGTGAGGTTCAGGGGGGAAAAGAAAGAGTTGGAATGTCTCCACAGCCTATAGAGAAGGAGATTCTGTTGCCAGAAATGGATAGCATCACAGTTCAGTATGAGATGCATCACTGAGGAATCTACAGACCCTCCTGGATCTCACATTGTCTCTCTACCTCTCAAACTGGCATCCCTCGCTCTAACTCATCTGAGAGCCCAGAGCAGCAGGACTGATGAGCTGAGGCCAAAGAGGGTTTTCTCTGTACATAACCTCTGTGGTTTTACTTGGTCAAGTGAGAATTAAACAGGTGTTTGTTCCCTAAATACTGCTCTTTCCACTAGCATAAGTTTCCCTTTCTGGATATTGAAAAGATTTGTCCCATCATCCCAGACAGTAGGAGTTCAAAGGTGTTGTCCACAGTTTTTCCCAGCCAGGGCTGCTGATGTGTCTTCCTGGGCTCTTCCAGTTTGTCACCAAGAGCACAGAGGACCATGGGAGGAGGCGGAAGTGGCAGGACCTGGAAGGAAAAAGCCACTCTCCCTGGAAAATGGGTTGGAAACTCTTGGCACTGTGGGGCTTCAGCATTCTCAGAGCTGAAAACTCTCTGGTGATTTACAGACCTGGAAATTAGAGACCACAGGAGCAAAAAGAAAAGACAAAGGCAGTCTAGCAGGAAGACAGCTCAGGAGTTGAGACTGGATTGCACAAGTTGAAATGCAAGGTCAGGCTCCCCTTGCAAAGCTCCAGAGACATTGAGAATTTGAGCTTTTTGAAAAGCAAACAATGTTATCTTATTTAAATTTGTTCCTTTGCATGTTTTCTTAGCTTATACTAAGTCTCCCTTTTTCCTTGTAGTTCTTTATTTCAGGATTGCTGGATTCTACTCTGTTTGAAGGGGGAAAAAAGGAACTATAAACCTAAATTATAGCCAATCAGATGGTACTCACAGCTCAACTACTAGACAAATTGCAGCTCATGAAATTTGCTATGGGTCAGGAGACTGAGTAATTTTATTTTAATCAGTCTTATTTGAAGCTGGAACGCCAGTGCAGCAAATCCTCTGAACAGGATTTCAGAGGGGATATAGACTGGTCTTCCTTCCTCTCTTCCCCTCCCTCCTATTTTTTTTCTTTTTCTCCTAGTAAAGTATTTCAGGTCCCTGGGAGATAATGAGAAATAAAACTTGTGATGGTCAAATGTTATTTCAGCCCTGAACAAAAGCCTGTCTGGAGCTTATGTTGGCCCGGTCTTTCTTACAATGCAGGATTAAGCTGTCCAAATCATGTCCCCAGCATTCATTTACATAGAGATGTCCCCGGCTGACCAGGACCCCAAGAACCACAAATGCTATGCTGATCTGCAAGCCTTACCTTCTGTTCGGATTTTGGAACATTATTCCCTGTCACAGGAGACCTCCCAGACTGCTGCGAAGTAGGGTGGACCCATATCTTCACAGTACAGCAGCCTCCTCAGCCATGGGGACAAATATGGCCTTTCAAATCATCAGGAGTATGGAATGGGGAGGACATTAGCACTTCTCGGCATCCCGAGGATTTGTAATGTGATCTCAGTCACAGCTTGCATCACAGAATCAGACCTCAAGAGAGGGGCTGGCAAGTGGTTGTTGTTAGGTCAAGAGGCAGGGTCAGGACATCACCCCCTTCCCTCTAACTTTGAAGGATCCACACAATGGTGAATAAAGACAGTCTGCTTTCTAAGGAAGAGAAGTTAGCAACAGCCTAACTTGCTGCTATACATCACCTGACACTCTGTCGGGTCTTGCATAGACTCGTTTTGAAGAGCCATCACTTTTCAGGATTCATGCACACCCAGATGCATAGAAATACTTCTTGTCTGCGTGACGGAGGGTCTGCAGCAGTCTGCGCCATTCCTCTTCTTGGAAATGCTCTTTCTTCTTGATAGTTTTCATCTCGAGTTTCTTCACTTTTCTTTTTAGGTTGAAGGAGTTGATAACACTAGTCAAATAATTCATGATAGCACAATAACTCTGGAAAACCAACCAATGAAAAGAAAAAAAAAACACCTAAAAGAGCAGTTTGACTTTTTAGGAATCTCATCCATTTATTCATATATTAAGTTAATACAGAATTATTAGCTTCATCTTCAGGCTAATCACAAGAGGTAGAAGAATAAAAAGTCATTATTAATGATCTGAAGTAGTTGAGGCCTCATGTGGACAATTGTCTGAAGTGGAATGAGACAAACCAGGCATAGGTATGCTCTTCTGCTGAGACAAGACAGAAAATGACAACAGATCCAGCTGGAGAGAGTCCATTCTACCCCAAGATGATAATAGACAGCTTGATCCAGTAAGGTGATCCCTTTAATAACAGAATTAGCTAACACTTAATTTAGTACTTTCTATGTGCCAGGAACTGTGTTAAGTGCTTTATGTATGTTACCACATTTAATTCTCACAACAGTGCTACAGGTTGTCACAGATGTTTCCATTCCCATCTTATACAAAAGAAATGGAGTCAGTAGTTGTCTGTAATATATTCAAGGTCAGCCAGCTAACAAGGAACAGAATCCAGGTTCCAGTGCAGATTATGACTCTACTGCATGACGGGCAACTAATCTACTCATTTGCTTTCAGACAGAGAACCCAACATGAAGCAATGGCAAAGCTGGGTTAGAAAGAATTGGGAGGAGAGAATTTGTAGAGACTTGAATGAGCAGAGTCCTTCAGCAGCTACTAAGTTCTCGGTGAGAACTTCAAGTTCTAAGACAAACTGGCAAGAGGAAGGCGGAGCTTTGACCCCGAGGTAACATGGGCAGGAATCAGCAAATCATACATTGTTCAGTTTGCAGAACTGAGAGTCATGGTTACTCTTGGCAACTCTGTAGTTCTTGAAAACAAGGTAGAATCCCAGTTTTTAAAATGAGCACACCTGGATAAAGCTACATTTGCAGAAAGTGAGACTTGTAAGTACCTCACTCCACCCACCCGAGCCTGGGGTCAAGATGAATACAGCATACTAGAGACTACTCAGGGTTGCTCAGGGTCTGGCTCTCCAAACTTCTGCATCAGGGAACCTGAGATTCAAATACCAATTCCTAGACCTTTATTGTATTAGAATCACTGAAAAGGAGTTCAGGAAACTTCGCTTTATAATAAATTCTCTGCAAGTTTCATATGGACACTGAAGTTTGAGAACCATTAAGCTTAGGTTGCAGGGAGGACTCCAAAGCCATAGACAATGGGGATGGCATTTAAAAACAGAATTTAGTTAGAACCAGGTGTGATGAGATAGGCTAAAATGCATACTTCACAAGGCAATACTGTTGCAATTGTCGTATATATTTTTGACAGTAATTCAAATTTACTTATTTATTATTTATTATTTTTTTCCTTTGGGAATACATAGCTTTTAAAGATAATTTGAAAATCAAATAAATTTTTAAATAAAAATATAACACTGGCTTAGACAATTAGCCTTGGGTTCCGTTTCTAAGAAGCATTAAAACATGATTAACTTTCTTGACATGAATCTAAGAAAATAAACTTCCTTACTTTCAAGGAGCTCAACATGTGAATTTGTCTAAATCCTCCAAGGTAAAGTCCAAATATTTACTCCTTAATGAGTGAATTAGAATAGCCATCTCTGCATTAAACCCACCTATTTTTAAGCTTAATTGGGACTCCCCTGAAACTAATAACAGTCTATCTGATAAGCTCTCATAATTTTCACTTAATGCTCTTGCCCGTTTATCTAAAGCCTCTTATAATAAAGAGAAAAGAAGAGATAAACAAACAAGAAAAACAAATCAGCTTATCCCAAACCCATTTCTTTTTATTCACTTATGTTTTTTTATTTTTTACCAAGGAAAACAGTTTGTGCTAAAAAGGTTGTTTAAAAAAAAAAGTTTTTCAGTTTTTTAAGAAATTGATTGTATCACAAAGCAAGTAATTATCGCTAGCATTTAACAGTAGCTTAAATGATTTCTCTACTTCATTGTAAACTCCCTAAGGATACATTTGTTTATTGTAGTCAGAGACAGACATTGCAAAATGTATGATCCTCAATTTGTATTTCGCCCAGCTTCCCCAAACTCAGCCTTCCCTCTAAAACTTTACTCACTGTTCCAATATGTTGTGTTGACTGGAAACATTCTCTGTATAGTAAATGTCCAGGAGTTAGTGTTAGGTTTCTGCAGCAAATGCATTTTTCATGATTAAAAGTTGCCGCACGCCACTTGTCAGGGGAACTCAGTTCTAAGAGAGCAGTTTGTTCTTCATTATGAGTTCCTAAATCCCAAACAATTTTAAATATTTGATTCACTTCCAAATACATAGATTTAGCAACAGGACGGTGGCGCTGTGAGTTTTGGACCAAGAATTCAGCTTGCAGTGGTATTTTTCTGCAACTTTTGTATACGAGTGAGACAGTCCAGATATACCTGTTTTAGCCAGTGTCAGTAGGAAACAGATGGTGCACTCAAATTACGGTAATTCCAAGAGGACCTAACACAAAGGTGTGGGCTCATACAGAGGAAGTACAAGCAGGACAGGATCTGGGATTAGCACTTGAGAGCTGTTACCACCGCTAAGCCTGAAGGACAAGAAGAAGAAGTACCAAGGGTCCAGAAGCACAGTGTTGTGTTAAACAAACCACCAAAGCAGTGGTCTTATGTTGAGGAACACAGACATTGGAAGGAGACCGGATAAGAGAAGGAGTCAGGTGATAAATCCCTCACCACATTCTCCCTCCTCATTCCCTCCCATCTCCTTTGCAGGCTTTTATCGTCATTTAAACCCAAATAGAAACCAGAGGTCATGGAAGCTCCTTAATGTGGTCTATCACAGATCAGCCTTGCAGGACTGAGAGAGATATGGAGACAGTGGAGAGAGGTTACAGAGGTAAACTGAAGGTATCTGGCATAACCTTCAGGTATCTGGCCTAACCTGCAATGCTGTGTGATACTGCAGCAAGTGTTCAGCACACTGGTTTCAATACCTACTCTGATGCTTAGCATGTGGGGCACCTTAGGCAAACTACCTGGGCTCACTAAGCCCTAGTTTCCTCATCTATTCCCCTGCAGGGGCTAAATGAGAGAATGTATGCCTACCACCAAGACCATTGCCTAGAATAGAAGAAGGCAAGGAGAATGACTTTCTTCCTCTACAACCCCTTTCCAAGTGGTGATTGGTTTTACATAACTATTCTTACTTTCTCCCTGGTTTCTCCTTTGACAGACATCAGATACACACAAAGGGACTGTCTTCCTTTCTGAGAAAATATGAAGGCACTTGCTTGTTCAATAATTAAACCCATACCTTTAGTTCCTTTATATCAATGCTAAACCTAATTAATAAACAAGCAATGGGACAGTAATTTTTTAATGATTTCTTTCCTAGAACTACATCCAATCAGACACAGGTTGATACATCTGGACTTTTATAGATAGTTTCTATAGAGAAATACTTCTCAGGTATTTCTGCTTAGTAGTCAACTGATATCAAGTCTTTTAATATCTATTGTCACTGATAATCTTCTGAATACTAAAAGTGGGTAGGCATATATTTGTTCCTTTTCACAGAGGAAGAAACCGGGAGTCATAGAGGTTACAGGACCATAAGTAATAAAATCAAGGCTCTGTCAACAAGCATAAATTATGGAATATCATTTTAATGTTTACTCAGATTCTGAGTAAAAAGTTGCTATGAGCCAGACACTGTGTCAAAAAACAGAATGAGCAAGCCATCACTATCTCTTTCTTCAAGTAACATGTTCCCAACCCTTTGCCTGGCACTGGATGACTGCAAAGAATAATAGTGCTTTCAGCCTAAACAATGATACAATCTTTCTTGAATCTAAATTTTTGTTTACTTATTCAATATTTATATATGACTGATGTACCCAACGATCCACATGTTTCTGTATGTATTTTTCTTGGTGGATAGCACAGGTGTAATAGTGTAGCTAACTGGTCTCCTTGTTGAGGTAACATAAACCAACCTAACTCTTTAATCAACTGTAAACTGAGAAACAAGAAATCCCACAATAATCACACTTAATTGTGGGTTTAATTCACTCGAACATAGATATTTCTTCTTCTACCTCTTTATGCCATTCTTCTACCCTTTCTTTCTTCAATACTTCCTTCTGAAAATACTTATAAAGTTGTGTCTAGTCGGTTTTTTAAAATAAATTTTTATTGTGGTGACACTGGTTAACGTAATTATACAGGTTTCAGGTGCCCAATTCTACAACACATCTCCATACACCATACTGTGTATTCACCTCAGTGCCTAGTTTTTTAGAGGTTGAAAATCAAAATTGCCATCTATGAGAAATTCCCAATTTAGAGGGACACATGCAATGATTCCACAAGTTATAAAATGTAATTTATCTGAGATGTTTAAGCACAATGATTCTGTGGCAGCATAAATAGGGTAAGTTACTGCAGGAGGCTGTCTTCAAGGGTATTTAAAAATTGAGCAGGACAATTGCAGAGGAAGAGGAAATTCATACAGATAGAGCAGAAAAAAAACAAGCTCTCAGAGTGGTCAGGAATGACAGATGAGTGGTGGGAAGATGGAAGGTGGAAAGGTAAACACTAGCAAAATACTGAACAGCCTTATTTGTGGTTCAACAGAATATAAATTTCCAGGATCTTCTAGAACACTAATATTAGGTTCACTAATATTGCAGAATGGTGAGGTGCTCAGGTGAACACACAGGATGCAATAGGCCTGTATCTTTGAAGGAAGTTTTTAGATTTATACAAAGGATTGCTTTTCGAAATCGGAACTTTTGCTATGATGTGGGTACCTCCAGCAGAACGGGTGTGTGACCTATCAGAATAGTTGATCAAGCAATAAGTACACACTGAAAATCAATACTGGCTGTGCAAGAAAAATGCCACTGAGGACTTGGGATCACTTTTCTTTTCTTTCTTTCTTTCTTTCTTTCTTTCTTTCTTCCTTTCTTTCTTTCTTTCTTTCTTTCTTTCTTTCTTTCTTTCTTTCTTTCTTCTTTCTTTCTTTCTTTCTTCCTTCCTTTCTTTCTTTCTTTCTTTTTTCTTCCTTCCTTCCTTCCTTCCTTCCTTCCTTCCTTCCTTCCTTCCTTTTTTCCTTCCTTCTTTTCTTTCTTTCTTTCCTTCTATTCTGTGAAAATAGAGGAGGCAGAGACAGACTCCTGCATGTGCCCCAACCAGGATCCTCCCAGCAAGCCCACTAGGGGGTGATGCTCTACCTATCTGGAATGTTGCTCTGCTTTGCTCAGCAATCAAGCTCATCTTAGCACCTGAGGCAGAGACCAAGGAGCCATCCTCAGCACCTGGGTCTAACTCGTTCCAATTGAGCAATGGCTATAGGAGGAGAAGAGAGAGAGAGAGAGAGAGAGAGAGAGAGAGAGAGAGAGAAGTAAGAGGAAGAAGGGTGGACAAGGTGATGGGTACTTCTCCTGTATGACCTGACAAGGAATCAAACCTAGATGTCCACTTGCCTTGCCAATGCTCTACCACTGAACCAACTGGTCAAGGCCTTGGGATCACTTTTCAAATCCTCTTGCCAGAGTAGTTCTTACTGTTGTGAGAAAATAAGAGTAAAAGAAAAAAAAAGAATCAAACCCTTATTATTAGTGTCCATGTCTTCCTCAATCATCCAACTGAACTGATAGATTACATGGCCTTCTCTACAAGAGGCCCTTTTCTGTGGCACCAATTATTAAGTGTGCCCATATTAGTTAACAAGTCCCTGTTAAAGTCCTCAGTCATTAGTCCAGCATGAAGAGTCTCCCATAATCATGGGATCATTTGAGCCTACCCCCTGCACACTTTCATTAGATGAGCCCTCTGGTCAGAGCAAACATGGCCCCTACCCCTTTAGTATTTCTTTGGAAAAATGTGGCTCAGCAGAGAATGTGAGCTTTGGTTCAGCATAGCTCAGTGTGAATCTTATTTCTAACTCTGTGACCTTAGGCTAGTTCATTAACTTTGCTGAATTGATGTCTGCATTTGGAAAATAAAATGAGTCATACCTACCTCGCAGAGCTATTGTGAACATTAGAGATCATTTTATAAAATGATAAGCAGTATGCCTTGCACATAATAGCTTCTCAATAAATAGTGGCTGTTATTGTAATTCCTTTCTCCAGCTTCCTATTCAGCAGTTCCCAAGCATTTCTGTATTCCCCAAGGTGCTGTCCCAATTTCTTCTCTATGTTCAGTTGGTGTCAATTAATTCCTTCTAAATTGTTACCTGGTGGGGAATCAAGGGCCCTGGCGCAGACTCTGCCATTGGCACACTTAATAACCTTGAACAAGTCACCTACATTTTCTGAGTTTCTGTTTGCATAACTGTAAAGTGAGCATTTGACTAGATGATTTCTAATGTTTTTTCCAGCCCTATGATTATATATTTTATTAATTGGCTAGGAAAACACCCCTTTCCCATTCCTCTGATTCTGTGAACTCTAACAACTTCTTGTACTTTACTGTATCCTAAAAGTCTCCTAGATATCTAGTCCTGATTAACTGATTACTTTAATGATAATTATGGTAATCAATAAATCAAACCATTGGCTTTTCCTGAGGCCATGCTGATAGCAGACAAGAAATGAAAATGGCCATATATATAACTTTAGGATTTGATTTTGATCTTTTCAGATTGGTCCAAAAATACTGTCAAAGCTATTGTGAAGATATTGAGATATGACCAAAGTACTGAAGGGAGGAAAGTTGGTGTCTTTTCTGAATAGAATTTTAAGATTCTTTCCTTTTGACCTTAACATTTTATAAACAGAAATGAAAAGAAAGAAAGAAAGGAGAAAGAAGTAAAAAGTATCTGCCAAATACATTGGTTACAGAAATTGGTTGTCCAGTTAGGATCTAATAATAATACCATTTTGGCAAAAACTCCACATATGTAGCTATTTAACCACTGGCAGCAGAACTAGGAACAATTATGCCTGCCAACTGAATTGGGGAAGAAAAGGATAATTATCTCCAATGTCAAGATGGTTGACAATCAAGAAATAGACAACACAATCTGAAATAAAGGCAATGATCTGAATAGAGCCACTCCCAATATCACCTTTTCTCATTTGTCAAATTTGACTCCAGGCCACGTTCACCTGCCCAGAGTCTGCATAGCCTGGATCAATTTGTACTATAGAACTCACTAGATCAGTCACCTCTAGTCAGCATCATCTTATGTGCCCAAACTCACTGAAACCTTCATCATTTTCTATCTACTTCAAATATATTAGTTGTTGCTAGCACAATGTTTAAATTTAGTTTAAATTTAAAATTTTGTTTTTAAATGGAAATCAAAATCTGTTTAGAGTTAATGTATTACATATATGAGATTTGACCAAAGGTTTATTTTTATCATTTTCTTCACCATCATCTTGATGAATAAATGATATATAATTCAATAATAAATATTTATTTTAAAATATTTTTCTATTTACCTTTGAAATACAAAATTCCAATAAATATTTTTGAATGAATGAATGTGTTAGAGAATGGGCTATACTCTGGTTGTACAATAGGGAACGAAACCATCAAAGTCCCTTCTTTTATGGATTTTTTTTTGGTCTAATAAGAAAAACAAAAAATAAAGAAGCAGGTAAAATAAATGATTACAAAAAAATTGCTATGAAACCAACAAAAGGGATGCTGAAGAGTAGACTAACTCCTTGGTAATGGTGAACCATATTTTAGATAGGCTGTCCTGCAATGCCTCATTGATATGGTGACATTGAAATTGAGACCTAAAATCTGAAAAGTGGCTCATCTTGTAGCTGCCTGAAGAAGAGAGCATTACGGATCAATTGGGTAGGAGTCTTGTGCCAAGAATGAGTAACACCAGAAAGTGTAATTCTTGATCCATGATCTCAGAAATTTTATCATATAAGTAGGGAAGTGGGGCATGTAGAAAAATAAATAAATATCAATCCTGGGAAAATTTCTGAATGTTTCATTAAATTGGACATGAGGGGTGAGCAGAGAAAGAGAGAGAGAGAGAGACTGGTGAGCACTGGAACAGCAGAGCAGTGACTAGGACCTTAGGGAAAGTCTGAATCTCGGTAAGAAGAAAGAATCAATTCTCAGAAGATGATGTTTAGTTAGAGTTCTGATTATGATTTAGAATCATATGTGTGTATTAGCTCTACCTAGAATATCCCTCCTCTAATCCAACTTTAGAACCAGGAACAGTGTTTTGCTTTGCTTATACATTCAGTTTCTAGTAGAGTTCCCTATTCACAGTGGGAAGTCAGCAGATGTTCTCATTTGCTAACCCGAAGAGTTTAACACCATGATGCAGGCTCCAGCCACCCTTGTTTATTGCAATTGATAAAATAAGCTGTGTTACAGACCATATAGTAAAGAAGTCAGTTCAACAAGGCCAGTATTCTAAAAGAGACTTGGTTGGCATGGCTGGTGGGGGGGGACGACAAATAACCACAGATGAGTTGATGGTTCAAGGCAACTTAACCACTTTCCTTTATTGAATACTTCATTTATGAAGAATAATATTTAAGAGACTTTAATTAGTGTGGTCACAGGATAGGAAAACTCAAAAAGACTGTCTTCATAGTACTGAACCCAAATATAGTTTGAATGAAAAATATATAACTAGCCATGGAAGAAACATCTTAGCTATGCTAACTTTTTCTTTGCAAGTTAAGCCAAAAAGCAAGAGGAACAGTATTTTTCCGTGCTGACTTCCAACTCTGTGCAAGATTTTTTAAATATTTGAGGAAATATATGGCCAACCCTGTGCTTCGAGGTCCCGGAACTCACGTGTGGTCTCATGATGGAAAGTGGATACTGAGAGCAATTGTTTGACTGTAAAACATTTCAGGATTTATAGATTTTTTTTCAAGTATAGTTAGAATGTAGTCACATTGGAGCTGCTCCAATTCTGCACAGTGACCCATATGATTTAAGACCACAGGGGAGCGGTTGATGGGTGGTCAAGGTTCACTTCATTATGTCAGCTTTGGATAGCTAAACTATCCCCTAACATTCACACATCTCATCAAGCTGCCTGTAAACTCCTCTTTCCTTCTCATGAAGTTGTTTTGTCTTTATTTTGGATACCATGTCCAGTTTTAATAAGATAAGGTAGATTCTTTTTATTAAATATAAAACTAATTATTTCCATTTTAGTGAGTACCTCTCGATTACAGTACCTATAATTTGTTGAACAACAGTGCATGTTGTTTTATAATTTTAGACACCTGTGCATTGATTTGATGAGTATCACAATGATCTTTGACCAATGTTTTCCTTACCCCACAACACCAGAGACTGATTTTACTATCTATTATTTTAGTCTCTACTGATTTCTTATTTAAATATAAACATCTCACTGAGATCTAAGATTCTAAGTCACAGTTAGCTAGTCCCCTTTTTCAGGTTATTAGTTAATAAGCTCTCATACAGTATAATATAGCTGAGGGTCAGAACAAAAGGGTAGGGACAGTGGATCTGGGGGGAGAGTGAAACACTGAGTTGGTCTGCAGCCCAAAGAGAGCATATCTGGCCTAACTATAAAACTAAAGAAGAAAAGAACAATTGGGGCCCTCGCCAGTCAGCTCAACAGCTAGAATATTGGCCTGGCATATGAATGTCCCGGGTTTGATTCCTGGTCAGGGCACACAGGAGAAGCCACCATCTGCTTCTCTCCCCATCTCTCTCCTCTATCTCTCCCTCTTTCCCTCCCACAGCCTGTGGCTCAACTAATTCAAATGAACACCCAGGTACTGAGGATAACTTATTTGATACCAGCTTGTCAGCCTCAGGTGCTAAAAATAGCTTAGTTGTTTCAGCATCGGTCCAAGACAGGGTTCTGGGTGGATCCCGGTCCAGGTGCATATGGAAGTCTGTCTCACTATCTCCCCTCCTTTCATTTAACAAACAAACAAAAACCATTTGGAAACTCGGAGTTTAGATGGGGCATAAGGGGATGATGAGAGAAAAGAGAGGTCAGAGAAGGAAGAAGACAAATACTAATCTCAAAATTTGCACAAGGTCGTACCACTCCATCAGTCCGCTGCATGTCCTGCCCTTTAACTCCTTTCTCCCAACAGGAGGGAATCTGAGGTTCTCTTTCCCTTTGCCAAAAATCTGTTTGGTCTCTGCCGTTTCTTCTTTCTTTCTCAGTTTGTGTGTCTAACCATTTCTATTTTGATGTCCAGGAAGCATTCATCAATAGAAAAATATTTCAAAATAAATGTGAGATCATTCAATACACATTTATTTATATTATTAATTTTAGAGATTATAAATCTCTAAAACGATAATATTATTCTTGCCTCAGAATATGCAACAGTCTATGTGGTTAAAAGCAAAATATGCAAATGTATGCAATCTGTATTGAACTGACCATGTAGACCTAACAAGCATTTACACCTGCAAGTGGGCATACAGAAAGACTTGAGTGTGTACATTTTGCCCTGCAGCACACTTTTCTACCACAGTTTTGAAATCATAGGTCAATTCTGCAATTCCATATCATGAGAGGCCATGTGCAACTTTTCTCTTGTGCTGCTGAACTTTTCCAGAAATGGGCAGCTTGCTTCACCACCTGAGCAAGAGGCAGGGGCCAGATGCAGACACATGCCAACAAGAACCCAGGAACATCATGGCTGGCTGCTGGAATCCACAGACTCCAAATCTGCAAAGAAAAGCAATAGGAACCCATCCAGCTGTGCTGACAACAATGCTAACAAACTCTCCTTTATCCCATGGTTTTGCTGAGGTCAGGTGATTCCCTCACTAGGCCCTGCTTGTGAAATTGCAGTGGTCAGGGAAATGTGGCGTGGCTAGGAGCTCATCAGCTGGATAGCTGGGGAAGCCTGTTTCAGAAAGCTGTCAGTTGAGAGATGTTTTCAACATATCAGCGCTATGATGTCCAGATAGCAGACTGCGTAACAACTAGTGCAGCAAATAGAGTGATTTTCTCCCCCCAGAGGAAAGTCTTTGACATGAGGAGGTGATCCGGAACTTGAGCAGACTTTCTCCATGTGGGTCCTGCTAGACTTAGCCCACTGGCGTGCCAAGCAGAAGGCAGAATCCAAAGTGCCAGGCAATCTCCTTTTTAACTGGAAATTAAAGACAAACAAAAGGATGAGGACAGTGGATTTGGGGGGAGAGTGAACAACATATTTCCCAACAAATCTCTCTTTAAAGAAGCCAATAATCTCGTGTCTTTGAGAATCTGTATAAATTTGAAACACCTCAAAGTACTTGCTACATACTTTAGCAATGCACATTTAGCTTGAAAATTGTTTTTTCCTTTTTCTCATAGTTTTCTAATTTTACTTTATTTTGCCTTTTCCAGATGATAACTTAATAACATCAAGCCTCTGATAATGACATCTTTAATTTCTTTTAAAGCTATTTTTTCACTGCGTGGTTTTTTTGGTGTTTTTTTTAATACAAGTTATGGTGCAGCAGAGTTGATAGAATTCTAAGAAATTAATTAATCAAATTAATCAAACTGCCAGATGCTTAAATATAAAGTACTGTAAATTAGATATTGTTTTTGACAGCCACCAAAATAGAGTGTAATGATCAAATGGAAAATATGTTATTTTTCTTCCCACCTTGTTCTCTGTTTTTTGATGTTTTTTAGCGTGTAATTTTGGATTTAGTTAGGGCAGGAATAAATTATTGGATTCAATTATGGAAATAGTTACTTTCAGCCAAAAAAGACTATATGGTGGTAAAATGCCAGCTGGATGTCTATTGATTGAGTTGATGAAAACTAAGTCAGCAATGTTCTTCAAAGACACTGAAAATCATGTATTTCAGAGCTGTGAGTTATTTCAAGATTGCATCTAGATCAGAGTGCTGCTTTCAGGAAGTTAAATAATACTGTTGTTTTTTTATTGCACCTAAAGGTCAGAATGAAGAGTTAGATTAGCACCTTGAGGTCATAGAATTATGCTGGAGAAATCTAGAATTCAGGCTTCTGCTTCACAATAGGATACATTTTTGGTATGCCTGCATAACAAATAGGTGTGATGCATGTTACCATTCTCTTCACCCATGTGCATGTCAGTTGTTATGAATCGATCATGACCTGCTTTCCCACTGCCGAGGGAAGCAGCATCAGCAAACGCTGCATCTCATCAAAATAGTTAAGCAACCCACTTGGCAGATGGGACTGGACCTACTTTGTGCCTTTGGATCAGATCATGCTCCCTTTAAGAACGACCTTGGAGTTCTCAGATTCAAGACTTGTGGTAGGAAGTGGCTTCTAACTAAATAAGAAAGTCATTTGTGCTTATCAGTTGTAACAAATGTACCACACTAAATACAAGATGTTAATACAGTGGTACCTTGAGATACAAACAGACCAACATACAATTTTTTTAAAGATACTAGCTGCAACTCGGTACATATTTTTGTTTGAGATGGAAGTGAAATTCTGAGATACAAGTCATGATTCGGGAAGCTGCTGCTAGTTGGTGCGTTGGCACACAGGTCCAGTATCGGCAGTTTGATATATGAGTTGACTGACTTATGACCTCAGTTACAGAATGAATTAACTTCGTATCTCAAGGTACCACTTTGTAATGGGGAAAAGTGTATATTCAGATGAAGATGGGAAAGGGGCGTATGGAAACTCTCTCTGTACTTTCTGCCCAATATTTCCTTTTTAAAATTAATTTATTGATTTTGAGAGAGGTGGAGGGAGAGAGAGAAAAACATCAACTTGTTTTCTCTCTTATTTATGCATTCATTGTTTGATTCTTGTATGTGCCCTGACCGTGATCAAACACGCAATCTTGGTGTATTGGGATGATGCTCTAACCACCTGAGCTACCCAGCCAGGGCTCTGCTCAATATTTCTGCAAACCTAAACTCCTTTAAAAAATAGTATATTTCTGCCTGACCAGACAGTGGCACAGTAGATAGAGCATTAGACTGGGATGCAGAGGATCCAGGTTGGAAACCCCAAGGTTGCCAGCTTGAGCACAGACTCATCCTGCTTGAGTACTGGCTCATCAACTTGAGTGCAGGGTTGCCCGCTTGAGCCCAAAAGTCACTGGCTTGAAGTCCAAGGTCGCTGGCATGAGCCCAGGGTCACTGGCTTGAGCAAGGGGTCACTTGCTCTGCGGTAGCCCCCCAGTCAAGGCACATATGAGAAAGAAATCAATGAGCAACTAAGGAGTGCAACGAAGAATTGATGCTTCTCATCTCTCTCCCTTCCTGTCTTTCTGTCCCTATCTGTCCCTCTCTCTGTCTTTCTTGCTGTCTCTGACACACAGACACAGACACACAGACACACACATCTATTTCTTAAAGTCAGTAGATTGACCTAATCCAATTGTTGATCTAAATGATTATCACATGGTACATTTATGCATGGCTATTACTAGGAGCCAGAAAGGCCACTCTGATGGACAAGTCAACCAGAATTCTCATTATTTGTTGAGTGTGTTATGAAAATGTGTTTGGAACAGGAAACCTAAATGTACATTCTTCAAGTTAAACTGTCTTTGATGTATGTCCACAGTGCAGGTATTTTTTTCTTGATAATAGTATAATTACTAAGGCATAACAGTTGTTGTCACAATACTTCTTCCCTCCCCTTTCAGTTAGCAGGCTTAACCTGTGGATTACAGAAGGCAATATATTTCAAGTGTGTGTACTATGATTCAAGGGTAAACAGGTCCCATAAGAAATGTTCATGAAAGTGATGTTGTTTAGCTTGGCAAAGAGGAGGCTAAAGGGTGTTCTGAGAATTGTGTTTGAAATATGATGATATATTAAATGGAGGACAGGAACCAGCTGTTCTTCATCTCCAGTGAGGAAAGAATAGGGAATTAACTCAATAAAAGATTTGGATTCAAGTTCAATATGCCTTCCCTCATTAACCTCACTATTTTTCTGAATATTACCTTATCTTTTACTAGAGCTTGGTATCATATTTTACATATATTAATATTTCAGACCTGGCTGGTTGGCTCAGTGGTAGAGCATTGGCCCAGCATGTGGAAGTGCTTGGTTCAATTCAGCCAGGGCACACAGGAGAAGCACCCATCTGTCTCTTCTCTCCTCCCCCTCTTGCTTCTCTCTCTCTTTCTCATCCTCTACTGCAGCAATGGCTCAATTAGAGCAAGCTGGCCCTGTGTACTGAGGATGACTCCATAGCCTCCATCTCAGGTCTTAAGAAGAGAGCTTGGTTGTTGAGTAACAGGGTAATGCCCCAGATGGGCAGAGCATCACCCCCTAGTGAGCTTGTTGGGTGAATCCCAGTCAGGGAGCATGTGGGAGTCTGTCTCTGCCTCCCCTCCTCTAACTGAATTTAAAAAATATTTCTGTTTATAATTCTTCCTGAGATATTTTAGTTTTTATCTACCAAGAAGCATATTGAGTACTTGCCATGAGCTAAACTTAGCATATAGGATTGATTTCCAACTCTTCAGTAAGCAACCCAATGGCATAAACTCCTTCCCGAAGAATCAGGTTAATACATGCTTATGGTCTATTTGGTGTCCTGAAACTTTATAATACAAAAACAAACCTAAACTTAACTAAATTCTCCATAGTGAGTTAAACACCAACTAATGTCTCTTCTCTCTTAATCACATCACCAACCCATCACAAACATGCCCCACAGAGAGTTCTTGCTCATTTTCTGAGTCCTAACACATCACCACACTTATCAGCCATGTGCCATATCCCAAGGAAAAGTATTTCCACAAGACAGAAGACAATCCAAGAATATCAATGTCAATCTTTAAGCAATATTAATTAAGTCCAAATCATATTACTGAGTAAATACATATACAGTAAGCTTGTCACATGTAATATAATGGTAAAATATAAAACACAAAATAGAGACAACAAAGACCTAATGCCCCCTCTTTAAGAGCTTACCCCTCAGGGGCAAAGAAAGAAACTCTCAAATGAAAATATCCCAGTTTGTGGCAGAGGCTGTGTAGACAAAGAAGGGTTTCTGAAAATATAACTCATTGTTGAAAATAAAGGGAGCATCATTGATTGCAACATTGGGACCAAAGATGAGGAAATAAGACTTTCAATAAGAAGAGGTTTAGCCTGACCAGGCTGTGGCACAGTGGATAGAGCATCGGACTGAGATGTGGAGGACCCAGGTTCGAAACCCCAAGGTCACCAGTTTGAGCGTGGGCTCATCTGGTTTGAGCAAGGCTCACCAGCTTAAACCCAAGGTCGCTGGCTAAAGCAAGGGGTCACTTGGTCTGCTGGCACCCCCCAGTCAAGGCACATATGAGAAAGCAATCACTGAGAAACTAAGATGCTGCAACAAAGAATTGATGCTTCTCATCTCTCTCCTTTCCAGTCTGTTTGTTCCCTCTGTCTCTCTGTCACTGTCACAAAAAAAAAAAAAAAAAAAAAAAAAATTAGGAAAACAAAATAAGGAGAGGTTTATATTGCTTCTCCCAAGGCAAATCAGAACTAGACAGGAGAATTGGTAATCCCCACATTTCGAAATCAAATCTCATTGCAGAAACCCATTCAACACAACCAGCAGGAAGAGGAGCAGGTATGATTAAAAGAGCTTTAGAAATTAGAATAAGCTTGTTCTATGTATTTTTTATTTCCACTTTCCTAAGTCTGCCTTCCTATAACCAATAATACTTCTAATGTGAAAATGGTTTGTGTACTTGAATAAACATGCCCCCAGAGAGAAAAACCTAAGAAAAATATGTCTGCTGCCAACATCAGGCCTAGGAGAAAAGAAAACCATGGGGGAGAGAAGGGATTAGTATAGAAGACTAGAAAGAAGAAAAGTTGCCTAAGTGCTATGACCTTTCATGAATAGAGGGGGTCAGACACTTGCAAACTCATGGTTCTGTGCTGAGAAGTGGAAAGCTTTCTATAGAGCTGGCAAAAGTACATAGGAAAACACAGATAACTCTAAAATTTCACTTACTTTAAGAGTAAGTGAAACAGTGCTGGCTGTATAGCTCGGTTGATTAGAGCATTGTCCTATGGCATAGAGATTGCTGCTGGTTTGATTCCCAGTCAGGGCACATACAGGAACAGATCAATGTTCCTCTCTCTCTCTCTTCCCTTTCTCTTCTCTCTAAAATCAATAAATTAAAAGATATTTTAAAAGATAATACATGTAAACAAAACATACAATAAGAAGGAGTGGGGAACCTTGGAAGACTCCCTGTAAGAAGTAGATTTTTTTGACCAAAGATAGAAAAGGAAGTATAGTAACTAGATTTAGGGAATGGACAACTTTTGGAAAATTCTAGAAAGTGTTTTCCACATTTCAGAAGTATCAGTTAAGGTTTTGTATAGTAGGAGATCAGGTACAAATGTTGGCTTTTTAAAATGTTAGTGTCATAATTGCTCTCTAGCCCCACTGAAAATCTTAGAATAAATTAAGAATAAAGAGCTGATGGAAATGGTGGTGGGTTATGTATATGAAAGACAAGTTACAGAATAACACCTATGTGTTTTATTACTTGAAAATAGTCCAGTCCTAAATCTGAGAAGGATAGAAGATAAGTGAAATTTTGAAGATCCTAGAGTTGAAAATCTGTCTTATCACTAGGCCTTACCTTCAGTCAACCTGAGATAGCACAGGTAGGGATATCCCCTATAGATAGTCCCATCATCAAACAACCAACAGGAACAGGTGGTCGATATTGTCAAACAACGTAATCACTTTTAAAATGAATCGGTTTTTTCCATGGCACTGAACTGACTGTCTAGTGGAAAGCTAGTTGATTTCTTTACCACTTTGCTTTCGATCTGTGTCGTTTCAGAACATTATAAGAGGATATTTAACTAACTGTTAAGTATGTGGAACTGAGCACTAAGAACTTTTTAATCTGATTCTGATCCAGAAAATTTAAGCACACATACACACATTCACATACACCTCATATATTATGCATTTGAAGTCACAATAAAGAGCTAAAATCACCTTAACTTTATTTCTGATCTTAGAACTATCTTTTCCCAAAATAATGTGGAAATTGTGGACAACATACTTATCACTCTTTTGACATGAGTAGATATTTTAGAAACTCTATATCTTGTTCTGGGTATCTACCTTGGTCAAAGCATTTGATCTACATGTCTCAATCTACATGTCTCCTGAAAGAATTAAGACATATTAATTATATCAAGTTTATTTTATCTATACAGGTTGACATTTGATAGATTAACAGTTTTTATCCTCAACCTCCATCAAGGTTTTTTTTTTATGTTTCATGACTGATTTTAGGATGTGAGTCAATACCTGAGTTCAAATGCATTCCAGATTCCCCTTCCAGCTCCCCCAGGGTCCTTGAGCAGGCTCTTGTTAGCACCTGCAAAGTTTGGCACACACTAAGGTAATTAGCTTTTTTTGCAACTAAATTTACCTCCACCCCATGCAAACTTGCAGCTGTTCTCTTGCATTTGTTACTCAAATGATCTCACTAATAAACACTGAATCATGAGGTTGAGGCAACAAAACCTTATTGGCCTCCTGGGGACCTGGTCCTATCTCCTTAAAATGTTCTCTTCACTACTTTTACTTGGGGAGTCGTTTTCCACATTTTGCATTGGATATTTTGAGGGTTTACAATAATACATTCCCACAGAATAATAGTAGAAAACAAATAAACCCCTTTGAAGTGATTAGTTCTAAGTGTTAGATTTTTTTATTGACTTTTAACTGTTTTTTAACTGATGATTAGCAAGTAGTTATTTCATCAAAGTACTTTATTTTGTTTGTTTGTTTGTTAATATATTAAATTCTTACTGTTTACAAAATACCACATCTTTGACTCTGGAAAATCAAAAGTAATTGAAACCTTACTTTTACCTGTTAAATATATAGGTACACACAAACTATACCTATCACAATATAAGTAGAACAATAAATTTTATTATGGTATTTGAGAAGTACGATAGTCCACAAATGGATTCTGAAAATTGCAGATTAAATAATATTTTTGAGGATTGAGTTATCAAAGAAACTGAAGAGGAAAGGAGTAGGCTAGACATTGAAATTTGAAAGTATCTGTCCATTCATTCCTTTGAGGTTCAAATTTAGTATCTTTTTATCAAGAGCCTAGATACAATGAGTGAACTATGGGACATTGTAAGTGGCAGGTTGGTTTGAGTAGATTCAGTTAGATGAAAATCTAGACCAGTATAATAATAAGAGAACTGACTTGACAGTAAGGATCATCTGATACCCAATACAAGTAAGGATTTCCTGCTGTTCAAGGATGAGAAAGTACAGAAGTCGGAATATTTTGCACATAGAAAACCAAAATAGGAAACCTTGATTATCCAACAAAAGCATTAGAAGTCCCAAATGCCTGGGAAGGGAACCACAAGGTACAATCCTTCCATGGAATCAGAACAAGAGGATTAAGCTACAGAATCAATGACTGATTGCTACTCTTCCTGAAAAATCACCACCGAGTCTTTGTCCAAGTTTTTTTTTTTAATTGTATCCCTGAAGTCCTTGTAAACTATTGGACTAGTGTAGTGATCAGTTTCTAAATGGATCCTTCTTATTTAGTTTTCTGTATTAAGTGAGTAGAGTTAATAATGGCTGTTGAGCAAATAAGTTTTTAATAAATGTTTTTTTAAGTTTGCTCATTTTTTTTTTTTAAGTTTGCTCATTTTTATTGTTAGAAAATGGAGCTAGGTAGCACCAGGTACATGTGGTCTGTGAAATTGCAAATTACCTTCCTGCTTAGTTAGGAAGGGCTATTGTTTTGCTAATGTTTGCTGGAGGAGAGATTTTAGTGCCAGAGTTTTTGAAAAGAGAGAGAAGGAGAAGAGGCAGAAAAAGAAGCCATGTTTGCAGAGTGAGAAAGCAGAGTGCTGAGGAAGAAGCCAGTTTGTGCAGATAGGAGAAGGTGGGCAGATGGGGAACTAGAGCTGAGGGGCTCTGGGAGCTCCGCTAAGACTGGTGGGGACTTTGATTCTAGTTAAAACCAAAGAAGATTCTCCTGGTTGTGGAACCAGGGAATGTGTCAGAGCTTTGTGAGCTCTGAATGAGTGAAAGGAAAGTGTTTACCCTGTGTGTTTGCTCATCAGCCAGTGGGAGACTTTAATAAAGGGATGGCCTACCATCCTCTGGCTCCACTGTTTCTTTACCGCCTGTACAAATTCAATGGGAACCTGCATATGAATCACCATGATGATGGCCGCAACTGCTGGCCTTATAATGGCTAATAAACAAAAATTATAGGTACCTGTATTGGAAGTAGCTAGTTACAGCATCACCATTACTGAACTGCTTCCAAGCAAGGGGCTGGCCGTGTCCCTGAACCATCCAGGATCATTCACAGATCAAGCAATATTCAGTTTCTTGACTCACAAAGGAAAGATTTTGAGGATAAACACAAGTGATAATAAAGCAAGTTTTATTCAGGGAGAGAAAAAGAATGAGGCCAGGGCCTGGGTGCCACTGTGCAAGAGGCAAAAAGTATGCATCACAGGCCAATCTGAGGATAAATTGTGTGCATGGTTGGTTATTTTGGGGGATTTTATGTGTTTCCAAGCAGGGGTGGGGGGTTGTCTCCAAGCTTTGTGGCACCAAATTCTGAGTCCACCTTCTAGTTGGGAGGGGCCTTTGTTGTGACTTCAGCAACCACTTCTGGGGGTTCCTGCCATTTACTGTTTCCCTCTCATCATGATTGGAGGCCGGGGCTCTGGTGAGAAGATGTTGGCTCCTACTTCCTTATTCCACTCATAGAGATTCTTCCCTAACCTCTTTCAATCCTACTTCAATAAGACAAGGAAAGATTTGGATATTGAATTTAAAAGGCAATGTTCAAAAAGGGTGTCTAGTAGTGCAAACTTTATAAGCAGTTGAAGATAAGCTGAAACTCAAAATTTGAGAAACATCCATTAGTTGTGAACATTATGTTCAAAACTCTCTGAGAATGAGACATTCATTTTTAATTATTTTTAAGGTTTATAATAATTTAGATGTGTGATAATGTTCATAATATAAAATAAGACATTTCCATTTTTTAAGATATTTATTTTATGTAGATCATTCTGTATTCACATAATCACAAAGTCAAAATAACTAATTTCTATAGTGGTTTATAACCGATTGTATTCTATATATACTCAGAATTATCTTCTACTATGAATCTTATTTTTCTCCTTCCTTTCTCCTTGTTTTCTCCCTTTCCTTCTCCTTTTCTTTCTTTTTTTTTTTACTTACCTTACTTGTTCTGTGTTTTTCTTTTCTTTTATTTTTACTGTGCATTAAATATAAATAACCCTTGTTTTCATTCATTTTCTTATTTCAGGGAAACACCTATCTGAAAAGTAGGTCAATATTCATGGTCTAAATTTAGATGTTTTTTTAAGACTTGTAATGAAACCAGAGTTTCTTTAAAATGCCAAAAATTACATCAACATTTCTGTGTCATACTCAGACTCTCTTTCTACATTTCCAGCTGTCCAGAGTATCTTTCTTAAGAGTATAAAAGAAGATAAAATTCTGTGTCTGTAGATCTGGCTGTCGTCTGATCTTCTACCATATTTTCTTACATTGAGATGTTATTAAGTTAAAGTTTTTTAAAAAAATATTCATGTCATCATTCTCATAATTCTCAGTTATGGTTCCTTTATCAAAATTATTAGGAAAAACTCTTTATTATAGTCAACATCCTCACTTTTCTCACCTACAAAGAGGGTGTATTAATTTTATATGCTGTATTAAAAATTACCACACACTTAGCTTTTAAAATAGCACAAACTCATCTCACAGTCCTTGTGAGTCAGAAGTCTGGGCATACTTTAGCTGGGTCCTTTGCTTTGGTTTCACAAAGTTATAATCAAGGTATCTTTTGGCTTGATTGCATTATCATCTGGTGGCCCAACTGAGGAAAGTCAGTTTCCAAACTAATTCCATTAGTGACAGAATTCGTTTTCTCGTGGTTGTGTTTCCCGAAGAGATTGTTAAACTTCGATTCTTATGTTTGATTGAGAAAGAATTCAAAGCTAAGGACTCTAATGTAAGAAGTTTATTTAGAAAATCACAGAGGTAGAAGAAGTAAGCCAGTTGGGCTGTGTGGACTCAGGAAATGAGTTACAGAAGCAAAAGAAGGGTGCTTGGATATTAGGAGAAACAAACAAAGGATATGAGCCTAAGGAAAAAAATGGTGGAAAGGAACAAATGCACGTGCACATGTGTGCATGAGAAAAAGATAGAGAGAAAGAGAGAGAACACTTGGTTCTTCTTCTTAAGCATTTTCATCTATTTTCTAAAGGCAGGATTTTAGGGATGTCTCAAGGGAGAATTGCATAGAATATTTGTTAGCTTTCTAGGTGTGTTTTTTTCAGGGTTTTGATCTTTACTGATTGGTCAACATAAGGGCAGAAGGTCATTAGTCATTGCATCTGGTCCTGATGCGAACCATGGCATTGCTATAAATGACCTTGCTACTTTTCTGGGTTTAGAGTTACAACCCAAGTAAGGCCTAGATGTTATCTCTAGTTTGACCAAAACTCTGTCTCTGTAGTCAACAGACCCAAGGTTTTGTTCCTAAGATTATTTGAACCTCATTGTCCTGAGGGCTTAAGGCTTAAGGGAGTGTTGTATAATGGCATGCATGACATTCATATGAGGTTGTTCTGCAGCCCCCTTGTCCCTTCTTTAAGGGGTCTAAGCCACATGACTAAACAACATGCCACGAGAAGAAAGGTTACCCTAAAGGTGAGGTCCTATCCTCTAATAGTGGTTTTCTCTAGTTTTGCCTATTGCTAGGCACCTGGGACTTTCTGCCATGGTGACATTTTGTGACTGGCCTATAATTCCTGTTCTGCACATGCTTGTCTAATGATCTCCTTTATCAGCTAGATAGGATTGAAAGCTCCAGCTTCTTGCTGGCTCTTACCTGAGGGCATTATAAACCCTCAGCTCCATGACATATGGCCTTCTTCGTAAGCTGTTGATGGCATAGCAGTTTGCTTCTTTAGGCTGATGGGAGAGCAAGAACAAGTCCACTAACAAGATAGTCTAGAGATAGCATAATATAATCATGTAGAGCAGGGGTGCTCAATAGGTTGATCACTATCTACTGGTCGATCGCAAAGGAAGTGTGGGTAGATCGCATGACATTAAAAAGACATTTGTCTTTTGATTGGCATACAGGGTAGCCAATCTGACGTCTGAACTTTTGACACCCTACGCATGCACATTACCGCACTAACTTGTTCAGTTACATTGCTGCGTAGTTAGCCTTCAATTTATTTAAGACGTAAGTATATGTTTTTTTTATTTCTTTTTATTTTATTCATTTTAGAGAGGAGATACAGAAAGAGAGAGAGAGAAAGAGAGAAAGGGGGGAGGAGCTGGAAGCGTCAACTCCCATATGTGCCTTGACCAGACCAGTGCAGGGTTTTGAACTGGCGACCTCAGTGTTCCCAGGTTGATGCTTTATCCACTGCGCCACCACAGGTCAGGCAGCCTTCAATTTATTTAAACTAAATACAACAAAGGGTATAAAAATGAGTGCCGTAGCTGGTTCAAGGAAGAAGCCTAAAACCTACCACTTTCATACAGAATGGGAGGGGATTTTTTTCACTATGTCATATTCTAAGTGCATTTGCCTCATCTGTCTGTGTGCCATTGCTATTCCAAAGAAGGGAAATGTGGACCGGCTTTTTCGGACTGTTCATAAAAACTATGACATTGACTTTCCTCTAAAAAGAGAGCTGAGAAAGATAAAGGTGAAAGAAGAATACACAATATTAAATAGTAATAATAGTAACTTAAATAATGATAATATAGAAGAACTAAATTTATGTTTTGCATTTTTATTGTAGGTAGATCATTTTGACCTGGTCATCTTATAAGTAGCTCGCAAGCTGAAAAAGCGTGGGCACCCCTGATGTAGATAGAAGCTATATCCTTGCCTTTTCCATGTTCTGCTGGTTTGAAAAAAGTCACAGGTTGCATCCACACTTAAGGGAAGGTGATTATGTAAGAATGTGAACATCAGAAGTTTGGAGTCACAGAGCCGCCTTAAAGTCTGCCCACCACAGAGTGCGTTTAACATGCAGAGAGCCCTCAGTCTTGGAAAACAAGCCATCAGCGTGATTCTATCCATCACAGTTCAGCCAATTATCCTATCCATTTCACAATGATCCCCAGAGGTAAGAAATATACTGCTATCAAATAAAGATGATATTGGAGGGCAACCTGCTAGGTGACTGGTGAGTGATGAAGTTGCTGTTAATCTTGCTCTTATTATTTGCGGTATGAACTTCTGATTTCAAATCCTAGCCATGATTCAGGGCCTATTAATGATGATGGGTTCAATTCTTCTTCAGCTTCTTCCTCAGCTATCAAAGTGTAGATGATGATGATGCACATCAATCTGAGAAGGGCAATATGAGCTTTAGTGTGTAAAGAATTCAGCCCAATTTTGTATAAAAATACTTTTGAGTAATAATTCAGCAGAAAGCAGCATAAACCTTCAAGAAGCTGACACAAAACAGTGCTGGGGAGGAGAGAGAGTTCTAATTTAATAGAGAAGTAAATGCAATCTACAAATATAGGAGAAATCTTCATGAGAAACAAACTATTTTACATATTGAAGGAAGCTCAAATTAGATTAAATAAAGTAAACAGAGGATGTCATTTAGCCAACACATTTTTTTAAAAGCTCGAAGAGATTCTACAATCTTCTCTATGTGGGTTTTAAAGCTAAAATTGTATGTTTTAGGATGAACTGGAAATGTTTTTGCTATTTTAAAATTTTTCTTGGATCCTATTTATTAAATACACATCATTAAAAAGTATAAACTTCCTTCTAAAATAAAAAAAATTAAGCAATTGTTAATATTTTATTTAGAAAAAATGAGGTAAACTATTTAAAATTTTGGTAATATTAAGAGTGCCATCACACTAACCAGGGAGGGTAGCTTAACATAGAAGGGAATAAAGGTGCCCTCTGGTTCCCAAGTTAGGTCTGAAAATTTTTGTCTGAATCTATGGAACATCTCCATCTGTGACTATGCTTTCATATCAGAGATAAATAACTATTATTCAAAGGCTTAAGTTGAACTAAGAAAAATAATCAGCAAACAAATAGAAAGAAAGAGAAGGAATAAATGAAGAGAAAAGATAAAGGAAGAAGGAAGAAAACAACTAACATGGTTATTTGGTCAGACTGAGTGGCTAGTTTGTGATTAAGACTATTAGATGTCAAATAATGCTTAGTGTCATGGATTCTAACTGGGAAGGTCAGCAAGGCCAATCTCCCAGCAAATTTACTTCAAAGCCCCTGATTCATCCAGATTCCTCTATAATCATTTGCTTACAAAATCACAGTGTTTCCTCAGTTAATTTGTTTCATTGTTTCATGCTGAAAACTTATTTCTTTTGTCATCATTATTCTTTTTCATAGGACTAATATCTTTTTCCTGGAGCAGTCTATAATTATTTTAAATTTTACTTTCACATATGTGAAGATGGCCACCAAGACCTTCCTTTAATATTCTATTTTCTGTCACCATCTGGAGTTTTTCAACTGCTTAATTTATTAAGCAGCCTTTAGTTTTTCCAGAAGATTCTCCTGTCCTTGACACTGTATATAGCAGGGAGAAGATGAGCTCACAATGGACCAGAGTCCTTTGCTAAATATGGATGAAGTATTGACTTGCTTACGAATTTAACTTTAAAACCAGTTGTTTAATCAGTTCATCACAAAGACACAGGCTGACTCATAAAACAACAGATGAGTGAGCACACAATAAAATCTGAGTTGCAAAGGTCATTAAACACTAAAGATATATTGTAGAGTAGAACTTGCTTAGGTAGGAACTTCCTTTCCAGTATCTTGCCTTGATGATTAATGTGTGCATATGTGAACTCTATGAAAAAGATAATGAATTGATTGTGTTCTTAAATGATGCCATTTTAGACCTGTTTGGCTTCTCCTCCTCCCTTGGGAATAAACTGACCACACTCTGTTAGTTAAACAAATGAACATTTAATGTTGACCATTCTGCCAACCAAATTGGGGTAAAATGGAATCATTTATCAAGAGGAAAAAGAAAGAAAAATAATGAAGTGGCTGCACTGCTGGGAAGAAGGTGAAGGCCAGTAGTTAGTGAGGAAGGGAGGCTGCCACAGTTTCTGATTAAAAATACAACAGAGGTGAGGCCTCAGGATTGCTTTCATACTTTGGTTTCTGCCTATGTCGGTATAAGGGAGATGACTCTAATCCTGAGTCTTTCTCTCTTGTCCCTCAAAGACAACTTTCTTTGGCAACTTTAATTTTCATAAGAGCCCCTGTAAACACACCGGCTGCTACTTGGTGGTCATCTGATTGTGAGTGGTAGCAAAATAATTAGGGGATCTGTAAGTAGAAAGTGCAATTTGAGGGTCATTTGTGAAAACAGTCTAAAGATAATCTTAGTGGTATATCTAACATTTAACGTCAATCCATCAACCAACTGATACTTATTGTACTTGGTAGTAGGCTAATAACTGAAGGGAATGAATAAAGTATTAAAAAGTGGTCTTAAGAGGCTGAGAATAAAAATCAGTATTTTTCTGTGTGATTATATCTATATCTGTATCACACACACACTTAATTGATGAATAGTCACAAATCCTTTTGGCATAAAACTATCCTGTGGATTGAGGTTTTTACTCTAATCAAGGTGTTCCACTCACACTCTGAGTAGGTGTGACAAGAAGGACCAGGTAAATGGATGGGGAAAGAAATATTGAGAGATTAGTGCAATTTGAAGGATTTTATTCATGATAGGTGATGATGGTTTAGCACCTTCAGCTAAGCAAAACATGGTAGATATAAAAATTGCCTTAGAAAACTTTCTATAGTTTCTTATAAACTGAACACTTATTACGTGCCATTCACACATTTTCTGTAAATAAGGTAGCTAGAATGGCAACTCTAAAGTCAGATTTAAGGATTCTAACAATTGGACTTGTCTATGGTCTTGCCCCACTGCAGGTGCTAGAGGAGAGAGGACCAAGGTCTGAGCTAGGTGCTTTGCTCTGTACCCTGAATAGGATGAGCAGAGAAACTTGTCAGTGTTGTTCCGAGTGAAAGTTTACTAGAGGAGTAGTGGAAAACATTAACATTAACTAAATTAGTGAAGCCAAGAGAAGTTAGAACTTGGAAAAGATAAAAGACAAAACAAGAAAAGAAAACTAGCAAAACTTTTTAAAGTCCAAGAACAAGGGTATTAATACAAAAAATAAATCCCGCTAGTTGATGTTAGAACTCTCTGTAAAGCCATTCTAGAATGTTCTCCTTTGTTTTCTCTATGAGCAACCAGCCAGACTGCCTGGGGTGAGGAAATAAAGAAAACCAAGTGGATTTTAAAGGATCAATGCTTGTTTCTTTTTAAGAGACACAAAACATATTAACATCTGCTTATTTATTTTTTGACATAGTAATTGAGTGTAAAAATATAATACAGGAGAAAAAAAGAATAATACTGTATATTAAAAATGTTTACAAGAACTATATTTATAATAAGAAAAAATATTGCAAACATTTTTATATTCAACAAAAAGAAAAATACCTAAGAAAATTATGGTATATACCCACAATGCATATGTCAAGACTGATATATTTAAAGTATATGTAACCATGTAAAAAATATTTTTACCTAGCATAAGAAATTGTTAAAATATACTCTGTCTTACTTAACCAGAGGTGGAACACTAAATAGAACATCAGCCTGGGACAATAAAGTCCCAGGTTTGAAACCTGAGTTCTCTGGCTTGAGTGCAGGCTCACCAGCTGTGTGTGCAGGGTCACTGGCTTTAGTGTAGGATCATCAATATGATCTTATGGTCACTGGTTTGAGCAAGAGGTCACTGGCTTAGCTGGAGCTCCTCAGGATAAGGCACATATGAAAAGCAATCAATGAACAACTAAGGTGCCACAACTATGATTTGATGCTTCTCATCTTTCTCCTTCCTGTCTCTCTCTCTCTCTCTCTCTACTAGTATATATTATATTAGTATAATATATATTGATATATATTAATATTAGTATAATATATTTTTTATATATTAATATTAGTAGAGAGAGAGAGAGAGAGAGAGACTGACAGAGACAGAGAGACTGCAGAAAGTGAAAAGTGTTATGTTACAGTAGTGGCAATTTCATTTTTTTACTTCTAAATTTTATTTTTGTTTTATTTTATTCTGTTAAAAGTTGTAAATCTATCTTATCTTATATCTCTAGTTGTATTCATACCAGAAGTTAAAGTAGGAGTTTTTTGGGGTTTGTTTTTTTTTTTTTTTCTAGAGATATAGTCAATCCTTTACTGGTCTATAGAAGATTAATATTGTTCAGTCTTTCTTCTCTTGGAAAATCCATTTGGCTAGCGATTTTACAGGTATGCTTATGAGATGGAGTTTGAGAGAAGGAAGAATGGGTTATAAGAGCCAACAACACAGGAAAGTTTTTTGTGTTGAGCATGAGGAGAAATCAAGATCAATAAAGTTATTTGGCCTTGATTGGGATTGTGAGCTTGTTGGAATGTCATCCCCATACAGATCTCTGGTCAGGGTACATATGAGAATCAGCCAATGAATGCATAAATGAGTAGACAACAAACTGATGTCTCTCTCTCTCTCTCTCTCTCTCTCTCTCCCTGCCTCTCTCTCTAACAACAGTAAAAATAAAAAAGAATAAATCTGCTTAAATTTCTAATTTGCTGTAGATGTTTTGAGACACTCCTAAATCTAGTAAATCTTTCAGGCTTCCCTAGGACCAATTTCTCAAGCTTCTCTCTAAGCCTGCTGCCCACTCCTGCTGTATCCTATCTCCCTGATCTAAGATGGCAGCTCCATAGCAACTGCAGTCTTTCAGTGGCCTTCCTCCTTCCTGAGTTAGAGGATTGCCTTAGCTATCAGTGCCAAGATAGTTTCCACTTCCTCAGTTTCCTTTGGTTTCTCAAATGACGTGAAAGACCATACCAATATACTTTAGATATATAATACCAATACTTATTTCTCTATCTTCCAAGGGAAGAAAATGGTTGTTCTCACACAGAAATAATAGAGGAAACTCCCACCACACTGCACTGTCATATCAGATAATCATTTAATCACTAACTAAATCTAAGGCACTGAGATCAGAGAGGATCCAAGAACTCTGGGAGACTTCCCAAATTAAGCATTTATTGTTACTTCATTGCTCCCTTGCTACTTAATTTTTCTGATTCTCATTTTAGGAGAAATTTGCCCCTTTAGCCTTGCACACTTCATTTCAATCAATACACTATTCTCCCTGGAGATCTCAAATTATTCTTTTCAAATGTCTTTTTTATCTACCCTTGGAAACAACACAAGCAAATGGAGTTTGACTTCCAGCTGTCAGATCAAGTGTTGAGGCAAGCCTTGTGAGCGTGCATCACTCGATCTTGCCTTGTTCAATCTGGGTAACATGGCAACAGTCCCAAATTTCTCCCCTACCACCAAGAGAGAGAAAAGAGTCAAAGACAAATGGTAAGATTTCACAAAGCTGGATTATTTATTTTATTTATTTTGATTATACAGTACTCCTTCACACACACACTGGTAGCTAAATCATGAGTCCTTATTTTGTTCCTTAGATTTCTTTGGTAAGGCAGGGTGAAAATTTGGATATGGCCTATTCTATGTGTACTTATTATTGCAGTTTAAGAATTGAATGTGGATCTCACTATAATTCCATCGTTGGAAATTAATACTGTGGAAAACATGGTGCCAAGATTTCTTTGTTTGTTTTAGGGAATAAAACTTTCTGGTTGATACAGGTTAATATTCAAAGTGTAAGGTATTGATCACATTTCTTTTTACTCTAAAAAATAAAAATGTTATTTTTTTAAGGGAGCATTATTTGAAAATCTTGAGGATCACTATAGATTGTTATTTATATATGTGAGTGTATACATTGTCTTTGTTTAGGTCCAATTCTCCTATTTCCTACTAGCTTCCAGAGGAGTCATTGCTTTGCAAAGTGCAAAACAAACAAAGAAATAAACAAACTACCCCCCTGTTTTTTGCCCTGATGATGGTTGTGGAAGGATGGTGAGGATGTCGGAAATTTCTAAAACTATATTCTTGACCAGGTTCAGAGACATTACCCACATGTGTTTTGTGTGCTTTCCATGGTACCTTCTGTTTTTTTATTTTTAAATGAGGTGGTTAAACAGCAACAGCAACTCTTTATTTTCTATCTTCCACTGTCCCAAATCTCAGACTCCATCAAAGCACACCTCGAACTCCACCTCCCACATTGTGTTCTCCACCGGTGCCAATCTTCAAGCTAACTCCATTTCCCCTTTGTAAACGCTCGATGTGCTGACCTATTTAAAAATATAACTCAGGTGCCTGGCGAACCATGATGCCTGCCAGCTCTTCAGATAAAGAGGATCCACTTATTAATCTGCTCTGTCTCCATCTGCCTACTCAATTGGGATTGACTGCTTGCTGTCCAGACTGATACCAGAGAAATCTGATTGAGGACAAGAATCTCTTTGTACATTTCCCCCACTGATAAGGCACAACAGGTCTATTGCAGCCAGGGAGTTAAGCTGATGTGACATGATGTCAGATGGCCTGCCATTGTACGTCAGAAATTAAAAAGAAAATATTCTTTCAAACCGGAATTCCTTATGTGATTTTTATTTCCTTGGGCTTTGAGCAGATTGAGTATTGAATTGCTTGACTGGAGCCAATGGATAATTTAATACCTGCAACATTTGTCCCCGGGTAAATTTCAGCCACATTTGACTTGTTCAGCATGGCATCTCAGTTCTAACCGTTTCATGGAAATCTTGTAAATATTGATTGATGAAATCCCAAAGAAATACTTTTTTCTAACTCTGACTCTGAAATGCTCCAGAAAGAAAGACTTGATCAGTTTTGTCCTCCATACTTTACATCTAATAGTGTGAAAGGTAAACAAAAATGTGGTCTTCTTTTTATACTTCTCAGGTTAGACCGCTCAATTCTTACAACTTGAAAAATAAATAAATAAACAAACAAGGTGATGTGACATGATCCACTAGGCTAGGACCAAATAAAATAAAAAAAATTAATAGGCATGAATAGCAAACAAGTAAGCAAATAACAAATAAACATGAACTAACAATGTCAGCAGAATCAAAATACTATTTCTTGGGAAGCTCTTTGAGTCTTGCAACTTGATGTATTGGCTGCATAATGTTAATTATCCAGACGAATGTAAACGTAGGGTATGTATATATGGTTCTCAAGCACTAAATACAGTAGTTAGCATTCTATGGGGAAGTATTTGTATTTTAGTATGTAGTTGTGCTTTTATTGAAAATGCAGGTCAAAGTATTTTTGGGTTGCTCTGAAATCAAAACTGAATGACTTAAAACATTTTTTTCTTTTCTTTCTTTTTTTGTGACAGAGAGAAAGAGAAAGAGGGACAGATGGATAGGGACAGACAGACAGGAAGGGAGAGAGATGAGAAGCATCAATTCCTTGTTGCAGCATCTTAGTTTCTCATTGATTGCTTTCTCCTTGACCAGGGGGCTACAGCAGATCGAGTAACCCCTTGCTCAAGCCAGCGACCTTATGCTCAAGCTGGTGAGCCACGCTCAAACCAGATGAGTTTGTGCTCAAGCTGGCGACCTCAGGGTTTCGAACCTGGGTCCTCTACATCCCAGTCTGATGCTCCATTCACTGTGCCACTGCCTGGTAAGGCATTTCTAAAAAGCACTTATTAGTGGAACAATCAACAGAGAAAAAAAACTCAAGAGTTAAAGATTTTATAGAAAATTGTGTTTACTTATAAGAAAGAAAATACTATCATTTTTAAACATTCAACTTTTACTCTTTAGTTAAAGATAATCATTTGTTAATTTGTGTAAACTCCAGTGTGTAAAAATTTACATGTGAATGAAATGTGTGGCTGATTCTTACTCCTTATTATAAATTAAACAGTATGAAATGTAAATACTATTGAAGAAAATAAAATCTCATTCATTCAATGTAAATAACACTAGATAAATTAATAAATTGATTGGCCTGGTCTTTCTTTGATAATCACTTGTGATGAGCGTGTATGTGTGTGCTTGTGTGGAACTGTGTCTATGTGATCACATAAAATATTTGAAGCACTGGAAAGAAAAAGCACATGCCTAAAGAGATGAAAGAGTACCTTGCTACAACAAAAGGGACATTAGTAAAGAATATAAATATTTTTTAATTCTAAAAGTTCTTCAAGCAGGTAATAATTATATAATAAAATATTTGCTCAAGATAATGTACCAAAATTTTTTATCATAAATATTATAGGAAGGAGAATTCGCAAAAAGATTAATGTGAGAAAACAACAGTTATTTTGTTTTGTTTTATTCTATGGAGTCATAGCTGACAATATTATATTAGATTCAAGTGTACAATGCAATAATTTGATATTTGTATATATTGCAAATGGTCACTACAATAAGTCCAGTTAACATCTATCACCGTACAAAGTTAGAAAACATTTTTCCTATGATGAAGACTTTCAAGATTCCCTCTTTAAGCTATTTTGAAACATGCAGTACATTATTAACTATAGTCACCATGCTCAATATTACATATCCATGACATTTATTTTATTACTAAAAATTTGTACCTTGTAACATCCTTCACCCATTTAACCCCCCCACCCCGACCTCAGGCAACCACCAGTCTGTTCTCTATATTGATGAGCTCGTGTTTTTGTTTTGTTTTCAGTGTTTGTGGTTTTGTTTTAGATTTTATACATAAAGGGAGATCATATGCTATTTGTCTTCTTCTGCATGACTTATTCTATTTAACATGATGTTGTCATGGTCCATCCATGTTGTCACAAATGGCAAGATTTTATTATTTTTTATGGCTGAATAATATACACACACACACTCTTTCTTATACATTCATCTACTGATGAAGATATAGGTTGTTTCTATGTCTTGGTTATTTTTAAAAAGCTGCAAAGATAATGCTGCAGTGAACACGGGGGGGTGGGAGGAGGTGCATATATCTTTTCAAATTATTTCTGGATCATATGGTAGTTCTAGTTTTCATTTTTACTGTTTCCATAGTGGCTGGCTGCACCAATTTACATTCCCAGCAAGAGTGTATAAGGGTCCACATCCTCACCAAAAGTTACTACTTCTTGTCTCTTTGATAATAGGCATTCTAACAGTAAGAGGTGATACCTTATTGTGATTTTGATTTACATTTTCCTGTTTTAATCTTGCCATATTGATGAAAATTGTATTTGGATGTTGAGTGTTTTCCATTTTCCCTCAATTTATAATAGAAAAAGTCCATTCAATGCATTTTCTTTACACTATTCAGAAGTTGGGGTGGGCATTTATGCAACTTTTCTGGGTGAATTGAACTGAACAGAGGAAACATAAGAGCAAATTAAATTTAGAGTGCTTCCTAATGTCACATACCCCAAAGTCTACTTTTAGCATGTAACTTCTTGCTTATTCTCCTCTCGGGACCTAACTCAAAGGAAATTCCTTAATAAAAACAATCAAACCCTGCCCTGGCTGATTGGCTCAGCAGTAGAGCAGAGGCCCAGCATGTGGAAGTCCCAGGTTCGATTGCCAGTCAGGACACACAGGAGAAGCGCCCATTTGCTTCTCCACCCTTCCTCCTCTCCTTCCTCTCTGTTTCTTTCTTCCCCTCCTGCAGCCAAGTCTCCACTGAAGCAAAGTTGGCCCTGGGCACTGAGGACTGCTCCATGACCTCCGCCTCAGGTGCTAGAATGGCTCCGGCCCAATGGAGCAATGCTCCAGATGGGCAGAGCATTGACCCCTGGTGGGCATGCCGGGTGGATCCTGGTTGGGCACATGCAGGAGTCTGTCTGACTGCATCCAGATTTCTAACTTCAAAATACAAAAAAAATAAATAAATAAAACAAAACAAAACAAAAAAATCAAACCCCAATCAGGAAAAATATGACCAAAGTAAAAGTAGCAGGAAGGGTTGTATCACTGGAATCATGTAGTTTTACAAGTTCTTTGGAAAAACAAGGATGTCCATGACCAAAAAATAGCATTCAGAATGACCTAAAACAGAAGTATTCATACCAAAATCTATAAAAATGCACAGAAATTGGTATGGTGCAAGAAAATTAACTTGTATTTTGCAGCATAAAAATAAAAAATTCTCTCTTCTATCTTGTAGGCCATGCAAAATTATATAACTTGATATGCAATGCATAACAATCAAAACCTGGCATGAAGAATTCATAGAAGCAAGTTTCTGTTTGAAGGCAGTGAAATATCAATCTAAGCCAGGTAAGTTAAATAATTTTTTAAAGGCATCTAGAGCAAAAATTACTTTTTAGACTCCTAAAACTACAATCACTGAGAACAGCCTTCCTGGAGAAGGAGTAGAAAAGAAATGAATTGGAAAGTAAAAGTCTCTCATTATTAATTTGCCATTTGGTTCAAGGAAAATGTGTGCAGGCCAGGTTGTTTATATCTTAAACTGAGTATTTTGCTCATCCGCATGATATTATTCTAAGAGTCTTTTTATTTTCCAAGTTATTTTTGTTTTCTTATCAAAAAGCCTTCCTGAAGCCAATCAAAATGGGAGGCCAGTATGTTGATAAAGAGGTCATTCTGACAACGCAAGTAGAAGATAAAAACAATCTATTTCAAAGAGTAGGCAATATTTCCTATCAACATTTGCAATATGACTGATTATTTGGCAATTGATAGTTTCCCCATTCCTCTATTCTTATCCCCCAAATGCTCTGTAGTAGAAAACTTTGACCTTGCTGAGAAAAATAATAACACCACATATCTGTAGCATCCGTGTGATTAATACCGCCCTCTGAAAGGAATATCTCGACTGGCAAAATACAACTAAATGCACGAACACACTGGGGAACTTTTTGCCTTGTTCACCTTCTTTCTAAATAATTCATCAGTTTAATGATAATGACATTCAAATATCATAATTACAGTCGACTCTTTAAAAAACATCAATTCCAGGGCCAAATTGAAGTAACCAGCCCCCACTCCTTTTCTCACCATTAGCTGTTAATGCCAAAATATGATCTTTATTCATGTCACTGACATAATATAAAACCAATGTAGATTTCCCATTTTTCATAAAATTTTCATCTGCACTATTAGTTTCACTGATAGCAGACTGCAAAATGTTGTTAAGCTACAAGATGGAAGACACTGCAAAAACCTCAGCATGTTAAGAAGCCATAAAATTTTATTCAGTTCATTGACTGCTACAGTCCAGTAACCCTATAGTAAGAGTGTGCTATTTTTATTGTGTATTTATTTAAAGGTTGAATATTTTGTTCCCTGGACTAGACATCTAACTGAGTTAATCTGGATTCCTAATACACTAAGTTGTATTCTACTTTGGGGTTTATCATTTTCTTGAAAGTGTTTTTATAATTTAGTTGTTGTGGAAGAAATGATAACAAAATATTGCAAACAAAAGCTTGGCTCTGGCTAGGTGGCTCATTTGTGCTCAGAATTAAATTACCAGTGTGCGGGCTTCACATGCAGCTGAGGAGAAAGACTCATTTCCCCCTCCTCTTCTTCCATCTTCTGTCTCTCCCAAAGCAAATCTCAGGGTACAGTGCAATGAAACACAGTGTAACAAACCTTGTATTGGATGATAGTCTGGGCTTTGGCCAGAAGTGCTTGACTGCTCACACAATCCTGCAAAAATCATCACATTTTGCATTTATTGCTTTGTCAGTATGTCTTGACATTTTGACATAAATGGGTAAGATTCTACCCATAAGTGGGTAGAATAGCATGAAGCAGAACCTGTTTTAGGTCTAGTCATGAAACCATAGCCGTCTAAAGTTAGCTTGTCTGGACCCTGGTCGGGTTGCTCAGTTGGTTGGAGCATCATCCCAGTATACCAAGTTTGCGGGTTCCCTCCCCGGTCAGGGCACATACAAGAATCAACCAATGAATGTACAAATATGTGGAACAACAAATTGATGTTTCCCTGTCTCTCTCTCTTCCAATCTCTCTAAAATTAAAAAATAAATAATTTAAAGTTAGCTGGTCTGTTTTCATAACAGGTTATATTACATTATTTATATTATGTTATTATATCATATTATACTATAGTATGGTATAGCATAGTATCATATGAAAGTTGCAGCATCGGTTTTGCCAATATATGGAATACATCTAAACATCCCAAGGGGCTTCTACAGACTCCTTTAACTGTGGAGCCATGACAATGACACAAGTGGAAACTCTATTGTGAAAAAGAAAATTGTCAAGTAAAGCCAGAAAAGCACAAAGAAGGACAGTAGAAAGGGCAGTTGTTCCAGTGGAATCTGAGCTCTCTCCTTTGGCACTGGGGTGTTGGTTGCATGAGGCATAGCAAACTCTCAGGCTGTGCATATTTCTTAGGCTCCAGGAGTAACTGTTACCTGCTCAGTCCCAATTAAAGGCCACAAGGAAACTCCAGGTGCAGTAAATAGATAAACTAGCAACAAAAACTACAATAGGAAACAGGCCAGACAAATGATCTACAGCATCCATAATACATTCCTTCTCTGTCTGTGACTTGTTAGGAACCTAGAAGACAAGCCCGTCCCTACTTGCTCCCCTCATCTATAATACTGGCTGATAAGAGAACCTATGCCAGTTGCAGTGTTTTCTCTCGAAAGCGCAAAATAAAGGGTCGATAAAAGCAAAGTGTGCATTTTTAAAGGCACATGAGAGAGATTTAAATCACCAGAGACAGTCTGTATTTATTCATTCCAAAGGCTCTGTCTGGGTAGCATTAAGGAGTAAAGGTTCAAAAGGAATATGTGAGAGGCCCCAGGAGACAGGAAACATAAGAATGCATTAAAATGAGATGGTGAATGTGTCCCAAAATAGCCAAATAATGACTATTCGTAGTTACTATCTTGTTAGCATCGATTGTGGAATATTTGAGGGCCTGGGAGAATCAATGTATATGGTAAACAATCACCTTCTAAACTAAAATGTCAGAGATACGATACAGAATAATGAATATAAAATCTAGACAAAACTAATGAACAAACAAGATAAACAAATTAAAGCAGATAAGCCGGGAAGGGTGAGTGACTAACGACTGAGTTAGGCATAACCCCAGGGAAGATCTGTCCATTCAAAGAGCCTTCACTGCATGGCGTCAACATGGGCTGACAGCAGAGCCCCTCATGCCTCCCTTCAGCCTCTGACATAAAATCTGGACTGTGGCTGTGAGATGCAGGAGACAGGGATTCAGGCAGTGGTCGGGAAAACCATTTTCAAATTGTACAATTTCACCACCACCCATCTATCATTCCCAGAGATGAAAGGTTATGTCTTTCACTAACTGCACACCTGGTACACGGGTCCCAGGCTCAGAGACTCCCCCTACTCCACCCACCCTAATGGTTCCACACCGGTTTTCCTTTTCTTTGTTTTTCTCTCTTTTTTTTTAATTTTCTTTTTTTTTTGGTTTGCTTTAAAATTTTTTAAATGGTGCTAGAAGTCTTCCATGATATCTCTTTCAATTCTTCGTTATTTGGTGCACCTTTCCTGTTTTTCTATTTTTGAATTGATTTGTGAACCTCTTTTTGTGGCTAAATGAGTCAGCAGAGATGAGATGTTGATGGATCTCATTGGACTTGGGTCAACGTTGTTCTGAAATAAAAGGAGCCAGTGTGCTTTACTGGTACACTCCATCACTGAAAGGGCTCTGCTCCCAGGCTCCAATCGTTTACAATTCCTTATGTCCTAAAACAGCATTATTACGCAAAACTGAGATTTTGACACTATCTGATCTTGACAGTGTCTTTTTTTTTCCCCTGGAAGTTTTCTGCTGATGTCTCGTATCCTTAGACTGCAATTTTCACTGTCATCTTCCCTGCCCCATAGATTCCTCCATTTTTATATTTGCCCCATTAGAGCGTTCTTTCTGTATTATGCTGTTTTCAAAACTGATCTCTTATGGGTCTCATTTCATAAGTAGTTTCTTTTAAATAGGTGTTGTCACTGTGGAAAAGATCTCATATTAATTGAAAATGTGTAGATAATAAACACTGACTGAGAGCATTTTTCTTATTAAGGATATTTGCTTTGAGCAAGAAAATCTCTCCCTTATATATAGATATATCTTATTTATAGATATAAACACATTTATATTAATGGTGAGACTTTCAGACACAATGGCAGGCTAGTGACAGGAATTTATTTAATCAGAGTTGCTTATCTGCCCACTATATGTGAAAATACCTATTCTGCTCACAAATAGGTCTTGCCCAATTTAATGTTTTGTAAACATACATTATTATTTTTCTTATTTTTTATTTTTTTGTATTTTTCCGAAGTGAGAAGCGGGGAGGGAGACAGACTTCTGCATGCACTCAACCGGGATCCATCTGGCATGCCCACCAGGGGGCGATGCTCTGCCCATCTGGGGCATTGCTCTGCTGCCATCGGAGCTGTTTCAACATCTGAGGCAGAGGCCATGGAGCCGTCCTCGCCACGCAGGCCAACTTTGCTCTAATGGAGCCTTGGCTGCAGGAGGGGAAGAGACAGAGAGAAAGAGCGAAAAGGGCGGAAAAGCAAATGGGCTCTTCTCCTGTGTGCCCTGGCTGGGAATCGAAAACATGACTTCCACACGCTGGGCCGATGCCCTACCGCTGAGGCAACTGGTCAGGGCTTCAGTCCCGGGTTCGATTCCCGGCCAGATCTCACAGAAGTGCCCATCTGCTTCTCCACCCTTGCCCCTTTCCGTTCTCTCAGTCTCTCTCTTCCCCTCCTGCAGCCAAGGCTCCATTGGAGCAAAGTTGGCCTGCATGCTGAGGATGGCTCCATGGCCTCCACCTCAGGCACTAGAAAGCCTCAGGTTGCAACAGAGCAACGTCCCAGATGGGGAGAACATCGCCCCCTAGTGGGCATGCCGGATGGAGCCCGGTGGGGCACATGCCTGAGTCTGTCTCTCTGCCTCTCCACTTCTCACTTTGGGAAAATATAAATACATACATACATACATACATAAATACACAAATAAATAAATAAATAAAAATAAAAAATAAATGAAGAGGCCTGGAGTTTACAAAAGAATAGGACTTTCACTTAGCCTCAGCAGAAGAAACTTTAAGTTATAATATTTAGACAGGAAATGAAATGTATCATTTATAATACTGTAGCTTGGCATTGTTCTAGCAATTTCACGATCAGATATGGTTTTGGAATCTCTCATAACAAAAGGGGATGCAAAATTTGTTCCTCACTTTACCTAAAGTTATCAATGACACCACTTCAGCTCTAGGAGGTATTTGAGGCAGCCTTAGTTCACTGGCAATTTTTATGAATAACAGATTGCCACACATGCCCTCCTTGCAGACCAAGGTGGCTTCTGTACAGTCACTAAAACAATCTGTTGTGCCTGCCTTCACAACTGGGGCCAAGTGGAAAGGTCAATATGGAAATGTAAGGAGAAAGCCACCTGCCTTTCTAAGGTAGACTCTAATGAATGATTTTATCTTTGGTCAGCTGGCTGGGATCAAGAACCTGGAGATATTGTTGAGGTCAAATATTGCAGGTTGCCACCACTCTGCTGCTTAGAATCCTATTGGATTTCTTAATTAAATGCTGTATGAGATAAATTGAAATTTTGGCTCCAGGTTAATCAACATAGTTGATGGAATGGTTTGCTCCTGGGAAGATATTCTAGAAGCCACGATGGTGTAAAAACCATAGGCACTATTTGAGGTAGACTTATTTTCTCCATGGGTCTTTCATATTTCTGCATGTGTTAGAGGCAAACACACTAATTGTCCATCCTGAGTTATCATTTCAAGCTGATATCTCCATCCAGAACAAAAACCAAGTTTACTTTCTGCCATGGTAGACAGAGATAGAGTCTCCCTCTAGAACACAGGGCAGTCATGCCCCCTGCCCAGTGAAATAAAGACAATGATTCCCTCTGGGACTAAGGGCAGACTTGCTTAATGTCCATTATAAAAGAGTTGGCTTCCCTAAGCTAAGAATTTTTCTCTTAAAATGCCACCCAGTTCATGTGCAGGGTCATTTGGCCCTCTTTATGTCACCTTGTGGGATTGGGCTTAAGGAACTAGCACAAGAAATTTTGATGTTCTTGCTACTTCTATTCTCACTACTCCTATTGCTGTGAGTAATAAAGCCTTTTGTCTCTGGCTCAGGAGGGTCATGTCTTCTGCCCATATCCATGAAACTGGGGCAGGCTAACTTGTTATCTGGCAAACGGTAAAATCACATCCCACTCATAGTTCTTGACAGCCCCTGATGGAATAGTAGAGGACTGTCTTCTTCCAGCCCTCCACAGTCATTTAGGGAATCAAGCATTAGTATTTCTTATAAATTGTAGCTTCCATGAATGCTTTCAGGGAATATTCAATCTGGATGTGATCTTACATACCAACCCTCATTCTACAGATGAGAAAAACTGAGGCTCAGGTTTGTTAACCTAAACTAGTATTGCTACTTATTGGCAGAATTTGAGCAAGTGCCAGTGTTTTTTTATTATTTCCTATTTGATATTATTCCCAATATATTTTATTAACTATAATAGAAATAAAACTCAGAAGTATATTCTCAGATATTTGAGAGATAATTTCTTTTAATCAATAAAGCATGCAAATGATGAAAGAATATTGACTATCCCATATTATGAGAATGTAATGGCTTCACTTACATCTTAGCCTGGCACTGGCCTTGGGTTGGATCTAGCAGCAATTTTCAAATCATGGATGGGACCACATTTGACCTGGCACATTTTCTTTTTAGTTAGCTGCAATTACTCTGAATGCTCTGAAGTATTTGTTGGACCTTAAATATGTCATGAGCATGGACAACAGGAATTAGCTCTTTCTGCATTCATCCAAAATACAGGATTAGTTTCAGCCATCTTTTAAACTCTTAGGAAAAGCTTCTTTGAAGTGACAATATTTTAACCTAATTTTTTATTTCCTTTTGAGCCTCTACACTCTGATCTCTGAAAACTAATAGCTTGTTTTATGTTTTTTCCTTAGTTACTACACTCTTCAGAGTATGTTATGTTATGTACTAGCTAACAACCAACCTCCAAGTCTTAGTCTTAACACAAATTTTATTTTTTGCTCATTTTACATTCCCACCACAAGTCTTCTGGGGTTTTGTCCTGATTTCTCCTCACTCTGGGAGCCAGGCTGACTGAACTTTCACTACCTTGATTGAACATGTTAAATGGTCATGGTTGCAGCTCTTGAAACACTCGTTGAAAAAGTACTGCTGTCACTCTCATTTCCCTGCTTGTATATGCACTACACTCATTGCCAACTTAAGGTAAGAAGGAAAAGCAACATTATCATGTGCCAAGACAAGGAAGCAGAAATAAATAGTGAGTGGTACTAACAACCATGGTTATATTGACTTTGACCACAATGATTGCTTAAGGTTTTTTTTTTTTTACAGGGACAGAGAAAGAGTCGGAGAGATGGATAGATAGGGACAGACAGACAGGAACAGAGAGAAATGAAAAGCATCAATCATTAGATTTTTGTTGCTATTGCGACACCATAGTTGTTCATTGATTGCTTTCTCACATGTGCCTTGACTGCGGGCCTTCAGCAGACTGAGCCACCCCTTGCTGGAGCCAGCGACCATGGGTCCAAGCTGGCGAGCTTTTGCTCAAGCTGGCGACCTCAGAGTCTCAAACCTGGGTCTTCCGCATCCCAGTCTGACACTCTATCCACTGTGCCACCGCCTGGTCAGGCTGCTTAAGGTTTTGACTGAATGTTTCTTCTCCTTTCATGGCTTTCATTCCTATTTTGCCTATTCTCATTACTGATGTTAATGGCATTTCCTTTGCTCCAAAATCTTTCAATGTATTACCATGAGGAATTATTGCTTGATGGCATTATGTTAGGAAAAGTTTGGGTAAAGGTTTTTAAAAGGGTGAAATCAGAGGTAGAAGGAAAGTTAGAAAGAGGACAGAAGAAAAGCAAAAGGAAAGGTGATTGAAAATAAGGTTTAAAGAAAAGAAGGCATGAAAGAAAGAAGAGAAATGAAAGAGAGGAGAAAATCTTAAAAGCAAAGAAGGCCAATGGGAAATGAATACTGAGAGCAAAACTTACACATTTCAATATGCTTAGAACTCCCTGGAGGAAAAAGGTATGAAAACCTATAAGACATTATTTAAATCTTATGATGTTGTGCCCCAGGGCTGAAACCGAGTCCTGGGCTCATCATCTCCAATTCCTTGCTGATTTAAAGAGAAAAGAAAAAATTTTTAAGTGGCAATTGAACAGAAGTTCTGAATCTCAAAGTAACTAATAAAAACACACACATAAACTCTCAGATTTTTCCTCTTCCCCAGGGCTCACTTTTTCTTAGAAGGATAAAATGTAAGAACCCAGCTGAGATCTGAATTTTTTTCCTCAACTGTACAGAAAAAGAGGTAGAACATTGCTGGCCCTAAACTTCAAATACCAGGAGACCAAAATGACACTTTAATAAGTGGAGAAATTCTTGAATATATTCTTTGGATGCAGGATTTTCTTCTCTATTCATCTTTTTATCTTTCTGATGGGCGGGTTTGTGTGTGTGTGTGTGTGTGTGTGTGTATGGTGTGTGCTTATGTGTGTGTGCATGTGTGTGTGTGTGTGTGAGAGAGAGAGAGAGAGACAGAGAGAGAGAAAGAAAGAGAGAGATTGAGGGAATTAGTGGTTACTGAAGCCTGCTCATACATACTCATTCAAGCCAAATTAGCCATGATGAGGACATTTATACCATGGAAATTGGCAATGCCACAAACACATACAAATCAGATTTGTTTGTTTGTTTTCCAGAGGTTGTGTTGCTATATTACCAGCACACTTATTGGAGAGATAGACTATAAGCTAAAAAGAAAGGAGAAGTAAATAATATTTGTGAAGAAAGAGAAAACAGGAAAACTTTCAGAGGGAGAAAGAAAAAGGAGTGGGTTTAGATTTGGAAAGAGTTGACCTTCCTAAATTGCGGCCCATAAAAGCCATCTTTATTATAAGAGTTTTTGTTTATTTGTTTGGCCTAAGATTTATTTATTTATTTTAATAGGCAAGTGAGCATCAACAAACTAAACCAGTACCTTTCTGGGAAGCAGACCCAGCTACTGATACAGAGTGAGTCTCTAAGGGTGAGAGCCAGGCAGGAAAAGATGCTCTGCTTCAGAAAAATGTACCTGGTCTGACCGAGCCTTAGGAACATTAACTCTTCCACCTGAAAGATGAGCAGATTGCCCGCTTTGTCTGTTTCCAAAAACACTGAGCACAAATTCAGTCATGTTTCTAATGCCAACATGGAAGCACCTATTCTTCCAGGATGATTTGATCTCTGTATTTCAATTGCAAAAGCTCTTACTCATTAAGGCTTTAAACATTTACATCTAATGTTGAATGAGCAACCAATATTTTTAGATGGGGGAAAAAAGATGACTGAAACATTTAAATGCCAAATTTTCTTATTTTATTTGTTTACCTAAGTAATTCAGATGTCCCCACTTATAAATATTGAGGGGCAGAAGGGTTTGCCACTCCAGAATGGTCTGTTCGCTTCAATTGCCCAGTATATGCTTAGGACCCATAATCTTAGGGAATTTCTGTATGTACCTACATAACAAATGTGGCCTTTCCTTCCTGTTTGTTAGTCTATCTCATTTTAACTCAATTATTAATCCATCTGGAAAAACTTAGAAGGATAGAGGAAAATTATTTTTACTCCTCTACATTATCAAAAAAGAACATAACAAAAAGAGAGAAAATGCAATTTTTGGTTGCAGTACCTTAGAGTTGTATGAAGAGACTTTAAAAGTCTCATTTCCTTGCTTCCAAGCTAAGCAGGTAAGCATTAAAGAAACAAACAAACAAAAAAGAATAGATTTTATATCTTCCCATGATAACCTATATCCTATATCAAAGTTTAATGACTTCCATATATATATATATATTTCAGTTTCCTTTCTATTGCAAAAGCATAATGCTCATGTTTCTTTGTTATTGCTTGGGGAAGTGCAGGGAGCAGGGACCCAGGGATTCTCAATGGACACTGGATGTGTGTGTGTGTGTGTGTGTGTGTGTGTGTGTGTGTGTGTGTGTGTTTCAATGAAGGTACTTGAAGGAGTAGTAACCCATGCAATTCCTACTATAATGCAAGACTTAACCATTAAAACTGAACCCTTTGCTCCTGGCTGGCTGCTCAGCTAATTTTGGTGGTTTCTTGATCATTCTGAGTTTGTCAGTCCCTCTGCATAACCGCCTTCCATGCAGGTGCATGCACACAACACGTTTGATTCTCTCATTCCTAACCATTCCTGAAGGCATTCCTTAGCTTCCACTCCATAATCAAAGCCTTTGTGCCCAAGTATTCTGCCTTCCTCTGAACTCTTCTCGAGTACATTCTCTTAGAACTACTTTGCCACCTATATTCTGCCTTGAGTTAGAATTTGACTCTGTTTTTTATGTAGGTCTTATTTCCTTACTTATGAGAACCTTAGAAATATACACTACAGTTTGTTCATCTCTGTACCCCCACAGTGCCTAGCAAAACCCTGTATATAAAGTAGCTGTTTAATGAACATGTGATAAAAGGAGGAAAGAAAGAATTCATGCATTACTCAGGTAATTGGGGTCTTTAACTCCGTGGCAGAGGGTTACTGTTTCAAAGATATAATAATTGTCTTTCACATACTGTTTTGTGAAGAGAATATACAATCTGTGTGATTAGGAAAGTATTTTTTCCACTTGATTACCTATTTTGAGTGAAATTTGCATCATTTCTTAAGGTCTCCTGCTCAAATTAGATCAAATTCAGTTGGTACCTTGATTTGCATACCTATTAGAGTCTTCTTCTGTGCTAGATATTATGTATACTATAAAAAATGCCAAAAGTTCTTGCATTCAATGAACTCATGTTGTAACATAGAAGATAGGAAATAAGGAAATAAAGTATCACAGTACTACAGAGATCCTTTTATAAAAGTGTGTGAAACAAGATGTTGGGAACAGGAAAACCAACATTCTCTAGGACAGGAGTCCCCAAACTGCAGCCTGTGGGTCGCATGCCGCCCCCTGGGGCCATTTATCCAGCCCCCACCGCACTTCCAGAAGGGGCACCTCCTTCATTGGTGGTCAGTGAGAGGAGCACAGGATGCATCCGCACTCATAGTTCCCATTAAAATACTGGTCAATTTGTTGATTCAAATTTACTTGTTCTTTATTTTAAATATTGTATTTGTTCCCATTTTGTTTTTTACTTTAAAATAAGATATGTGCAGTGTGCATAGGGATTTGTTCATAGTTTTTTATAGTCCAGCCCTCCAACGGTCTGAGGGACAGTGAACTGGCCCCTGTGTAAAAGGTTTGGGGACCCCTGCTCTAGGATATGCTTTGGAATAGGCAAGGGAGAAACTGGGAGGGAAGGGTTAATTATCTAGTATACATTCTTTCCTCGCATGTAAATGGCACCTAGGAAAAACCAATCAATCTCTCAGTATCTACCAAATAAATAAATGTATATTTAACAAAAGATGAAAAATTCTGTAGTCTTGAATGGTAGTTATTTAATTTTTATTTTTCAAACATGTAGTGTAATGCATAAAATAGTGATGGTGGGAATACTCTGGTTTGATTAGGAAGAAGGGACTCATTTCTCCTCCCCCCCCCCTTTATTGCCTAGAAAAAGATTGAGAAGCACAATTTAAACCCAATTGATAAAACAAAGACTTAGAGGGGACCTTTAAAAATTCTGTTAAATAATGAAGACTGAGTAGTTAAAGTTAGAGCATGTCTTTGTAATAATGAAGTACATAATTTGGAATATAAATGTCCTCCTCAGTTATTATGAGATTAAAATAAAGTTTAAAATTAATAAACTATAAGGTGATCTCTGTGAGTATTAGAAAATAGATAAATATCATGATCCCCAAAAGTGCTAAAAGTAAATAGTGAATATATAATAAATTTGAACAGTGTAAAATGACACTAACATGGATCATCAAGAAATATATCCATAAGAAGAACAGCCATCAAAGCACTGAGGTTGATGTCAAGAGTGACAGGCATTTCCCAAAAAAGGGTATGACACTCAGAAGAGTCATAGTCCAAGACTGAATGAACCATGTGGCTAACTTGGGATCATTTTCTACGCTTCTGATTGTTTAAAAAGAGAGAATTAATATTACCATGGGTAGAAACATCATAATAGTTTTTTTATTTCCAACTGCTATTTCCTCTTTTTTTGCAGAAAAAAAAAAATGAAGTTGGCTTCTCCTGTTGAGATCACTGTCAATAGAGTCAATTAGAGTTTGAGCGGTCACACATTCATTTCAGTTTTTGTCTCCTCAGTCCTCCCTGGTTCACAAAAGCCATGGATGAGGAGTTAATATTGGATTGGTTATGTACACAATTCATAAGAATCTTAAGAAAAGCAAGTTGGCTACTTTCTTAAGACTGTGAAAGTTAGTCACATTCATCTGAAGGAGGTGTGAGTTTGAGATTTTCATCTATTATGCTATAATTAATAACTCAGAGGGAAAAGGCATGAAGATAGTCTGAGACTACACATTATTAGAAAAATCGCCTGTTTATTTTCAGCTGTTTATAAATTGTGTGGAGAAAAAAACAACAATAGCAACCTATATGAAATCTTGAAAAAAGAAATGAGTGACTGAGGAAAGCTTTGTTCCTTGCATTACAAAACATCCAAAGGCTCTGAAAGTGAAAGAACTTAAATTTTTTTTTCTGTTTTGTTTGTTTTTGTGTTTATCCCTTTGGGCCATCTGCAAGTGAACCAGTCTAAATTGGTTTAATCAATCAATAGGAATTTGCAATTCTATGCTAAGTGCAGTGAGAGATAGTAAAAGACTATAAAGTACAAAGAAGTAATTCTGTGAAATTGGGGTGTATAAAAGGCAGGCTCAACTGATCCCTTTTTTTTAGTTTAGTAAAATTGATTTTTTAGAACGAGTGCATAAATGTTACATTGAATTTGCTTGCATTTTAATATTATAAAAACACACTCCTATATAACATCTCAAACATGTTGAAAGGAAAGAAAAGACAGATATGATGGCTAAGCCATCCTTTTAACTGATCCTTTGATCACGTTCTCAGAAACCTCCTGTGGGGCTGATTACCAGTCCTGTCCCCTCTTTCAAACACCCCCTCCAAGATTAGCTGCCACAGAGAAAAGATGATACCCCTGGTCAGTGATTGTAATCTAAGTTTACATTTATAAGGCTAAGTGATAAAGGTCCATAGAAAGTAATAAACATTTACAAAAGGCATCAAAATATTCAAAAAGAAAAAAAAGAAAAAGAAAAAAGCTTGTTTTAGGTAACTAAGAAAAGGCTGCTCACATTTTGATCAAGTAACAGTTTTCTTTGCTTTGTGTAAAATCACATCAACTCATGGGAGTAACCCTGGTTAAAGTAAGTTACCTTGTTCTAGTCATAAACTTCGGTAGGTCCCTACTATAATTAGTATAAATGTCAAAAAGCACACACAAAAAATTAAAACATACAGTCTTAGGGAAAAATGTGTGTGTGTGTGTGTGTGTGTGTGTGCGCGCGCATGTGTGTGTAACAGAAACATAACCTTGAGTGCATCTTCCAGATTAAACTCTTAATATGACTTTCCTAAATACTTTAGCTCAGACATTAATTTAAATTTTCTTCCACCCCAAGTTTGTATTTGTAGAATACCTTACTATATTTAGGGACTGATCAATGAAGGTCATGCAGACTCAGATCACAAGAATTCATATGAGTGCATAGGACCATCTATCTTTGAAAATTTACCAAGAAATAGTCTGTTATAAGAGGTGATGGGCAGGGTCCTAGCTGGGTAGCTCAGGCCCTGACGTGGTTAGAGCATCATCCTGACATGCCAAGTTTGTGGGATGATCCAATATCAGGGTATGTACAAGAATCATCTAATAAACACAGAAATAAGTGGAACAACAAATTGATGTTTCTCTCTCTCTCTCTCTCCTCCCCCTCTCTCTAAAATTAATAAATTAAAAATAAAGAGATAGCTGGAGAAAAATTTTATATCAGCATAGATTGTTATGCGAAGAAATAAAAATGCACAAAATGTTTTAAAATTCAATATGAGACTCCAGAAAAGCTAACTGTTTGTATCTAATTATTTAAGTCCAATTGTGTGATTTTTAATAGTGTATGTTGACTCTCCTCTAACTTCAAACAAATAATCAATAACATTTATTGATTATTGTGTGCCCATCATATGCCCAATCTCTCCACACATTCATCATTATACTTAATTTTTACAATAATCCTAGGAGGTGTAGTATTACTCCCATTTTCAAGTTTTTGAAACTCATAAAAATGTTAAGTAGCTTTTCTAAAGTGACTAGTAATTTATGGTATTGAGAGTCAAAGCCAGGTTTGTTTAAATTGAAGGTATTTTTCTTAGTAAAATTAATTACTTTAGCCTTACCTGTGGTGGCGCAGTGGATGGGGCATCGATCTGGAACACTGAGGTTGCCAGTTCAAGGCCTCGGGCTTGCCCAGTTGAGGCATGTATGAGAGTTCATGCTTCCTGATCCTCCCCCTTCTCTTTCCCTCTTTCTCTCTCTCCTAAAATGAATAAATAAAATCTTTAAAAAAATTTTTTAAAAAAGGACCTTGCTAGGGTCCTATCTGTTTAAAAAACCTTAATTACTTTAAGAACCTGAGAATTACTGTTTAACTCATTGCCATAAAATCTAGACTTAGTGCTTCCAAAAATTCTTTTTGCATCTCTAGACTTAGAGATACAAAATTTTTGTTTCATCCACAAAAACACTTGTTCTTACCTAATTCGAGGGTGCTGATCTCAAATCTGACATTAGTTTTTCTCTGTAAGCTAGTTTTTTTGAAATTCAAGATTTTGGGTTTTCATCTTATTGTAAAATTTGCAACATTTATTTTAACATAATATAGTAGAATGTTTTCTTGGGCATCATCTTTGTGAAATTATAATAATTTATATAATGCAGTAAATACACTAATACACTAAAAGATATGATTGCATCAGAATTTGTCTACAATTTTGAAATAGAATATATTAAAACACTTATTTTAATCATAAAATTTGTGCAAAACTTATTTAAATTCTATTCAGGCAAAAATTTGCATTTGTAGCTCTTATGTTTGTGTACTTGTTGAGGACAATCTCGTTTGATGCTTCAACAGTAGTCTGCTTATCACTAACAGCTCCAAGATTTCCAGTAAACTTATCAAGATGACTGTTCAGGAAATGAATCTGTTTTTTTATTCATTTTAATGGGGTGACACCAATAAATCAGGGTACATATGTACAATGAAAACACCTCCAGATTATCTTATCATTCAATTGTGTTGCATACCCATCACCCAAAGTCAAATTGTTCTCTGTCACCTTCTATCTGGTTTTCCCTGTGCCCCTCCCCTTCTCCCTATCTCTCCCTCCCCTCCATCTCCCCACCCCGTAACCACCAAACACTTTCTTGTCCATATCTCATAGTCTCACTTTTATGTCCCACCTATGTATGAAATCATGCTGTTCTCAGGATTTTTTTCTGATTTACTTATTTCACTCCATATAATGTTATCAAGGTACATCCATTTTGTTGTAAATGATCCAATATCATCATTTCTTATGGCTGAGTAGTATTCCATAGTATATATGTACCAAAGCTTTTTAATCCACTCGTCTTCTGATGGACACTTGGGCTGTTTCCAGATCTTTGCTATTGTGAACAATGCTGCCATGGGGGCGCATTTCTTCTTTTTGAACAGTGTTATGGTGTTCTTAGGGTATATTCCTATAAGTGGGATAGCCAGGTCAAAAAGCAGTTTGACTTTTAACTTTTTGAGGAATCTCTAAACTGTTTTCCACAGTGGCTACACCAGTCTGCATTCCCACCAGCAGTGCAGAAGGGTTCCCTTTTCTCCACATCCTCGCCAGCACTTATTCTGTGTTGTTTTGCTGATGAGTGCCATTCTGACTGGTGTGAGGTGGTATCTCATTGTGGTTTTAATTTGCATTTCTCTAATGATTAGTGATGTTGAGCATTTTTTCATATGCCTATTGGCCATCTGTATGTCCTCTTTGGAGAAATTTCTATTCATTTCTTTTGCCCATTTTTTGATTGGATTGTTTGTCTTCCTGGTGTTGAGTTTTATAAGTTCTTTATAAATTTTGGTTATTAACCCCTTATCAGACGTGCTGTCGAATATGTTCTCCCATTGTGTGGTTGGTCTTTTTATTCTGTTCTTATTGTCTTTAGCTGTGCAAAAACTTTTTAGTTTGATATAGTCCCATTTGTTTATCTTGCCTTTTATATCATTTGCCGGTGGAGATAAATCGGCAAATATATTGCTGCTACAGATGTCGGGAAGCTTGCTGCCTATGTTTTCTTCTAAGATGCTTATGGTTTCATGACTTACATTTAAGTCTTTTATCCATTTTGAATTTGTTTTTGTGAATGGTGTAAGTTGATGGTCTAGTTTCATTTTTTTGCAGGTAGATGTCCAATTTTCCCAGCACCATTTGTTAAAGAGGCTGTCTTTACTCCATTGTATGTTCTTTCCTCCTTTGTCAAATATCAGTTGTCCATATAATTGTGGGTTTATTTCTGCGTTCTCTGTTCTGTTCCATTGATCAATGTGCCTGTTCTTATGCCAGTACCAGGCTGTCTTGAGTATAATGGCCTTGTAGTAGACCTTGATATCTGGAAGAGTGATACCTCCTGCTTTATTTTTTCTTTTTAAGACTGCTGAGGCTATTCGTGTTCTCTTTTGGTTCCATATAAATTTTTGGAATATGTTTTCTATATCTTTGAAGTATGTCATTGGTATTTTAATTGATATTGCATTCAATTTATAAATTACTTTGGAAAATATAGATATTTTAATGATGTTTATTCTTCCTAGCCATGAGCATGGTATATGCTTCCACTTGTTTGTATCTTCCTTGATTTCTTTTATCAATGTTTTATAATTTTCGGAGTACAAGTCTTTAACCTACTTGGTTAAATTTACTCCTAGGTACTTTATTATTTTGGCTGCAATAGTGAAGGGGATTGTTTCCTTGAGTTCTTTTGCTGACAGTTCATTATTTCTATATAGAAATGCCTCTGATTTCTGAGTATTAATTTTATATCCTGCCTCCTTACTGAATTAATTTATAAGGTCCAGTAGTTTTTTGACTAAGACTTTAGGGTTTTCTATATACAATATCATATCATCTGCAAATAGTGACAGTTTTACTTCTTCTTTTCCAATTTGGATGCCTTTTATTTTTTCTTTTTGTCTGATTGCTGTAGCTAGGACTTCCAGAACTATGTTAAATAAAAGTGGTAAAAGGGGGCACCCCTGCCTGGTTCCTGATCTTAAGGAGATTGCTTTTAATTTTTGTCCATTTAGTATGATGTTTGCTGTGGGTTTATCGTTGATGATCTTTATCATGTTAAGGAATGTTCCCTGTATTCCAACTTTACTGAGAGTTTTGAGCATGAATGGGTGCTGGATTTTATCAAATGCCTTTTCTAAATCTATTGAAATTATCATGTGATTTTTGTCCTTCCTTTTGTTTATGTGATGAATCACATTGATTGATTTGCAAATATTGAACCAGCCTTGCCTCTCCAGAATAAATCCCACTTGATCGTGGTGTATGATTTTTTTCATATATTGCTGGATCCGGTTGGCTAATATTTTGTTGAGAATTTTAGCATCTAAATTCATCAAGGATAGAGGCCTATAAGTTTTTTTCCTTGTGTTGTCTTTGTCCAGTTTTGGGATCAGAATTATCCTCGCCTCATATCTTGACACTCATGTTACATCCAATGTCGTGGAAAGCCAACAGCATCCTTTGAACCAGAAGTTCATAGTTTTCTGCTTTTTTGTTCCCAAGGAATTTCTTTGTAACTGCCACAAAAGACCACTATGCTGCTTTCTCCTCCTTATTCATCTTCCAGGCAAATTCTTTGTCACATATGAGGGTTCCAATTTGAGATCCATCAAATACACCTGCTTTTATCTTCTCAAAAGAGAAGGCAGGAAAAGCAAAAATAATATGTTGAAAGCATTCACTTTCTCTCTTCAAAGCCTGAACAAACTGCTTCATTAAGCCAAGTTTGATGTGAAGTGGAGGAAAAATGATCCTGTCTCGATTAATTACAGGTTCATTCACAATATTTGGCATCCCTACATCCAGAGCTTCATGTTTCAACCACTCCTTCTGTGTCCAGTGTTTCTCCCAAGCACGGCTGTCTCACAAACACAGAAAGCAAGGATAGTTCATGAAACCTCTTTGTTGTCCTAGCAGGCCATTGACCATTTTAAGATCCACAGAAATGATCCAGTTATCCTCCTCATACTTCAGAAAGTTGAGGACAATTTTTATCTCATTACAATCTTCTCGTAGTTGAGTTGAATAACCAATTGGAACCACTGCATAAATATTACTGTTGTGTAGAACACATTTCAGACTCCATTTAAAGCTGTCAAGAAATAGCCGCCATTCTGTTGGACTTTAAGGGGTATCACCTAGCTGGCTGAGAAGACTACTGATATCATGACAGTAAACAAAGTGTTTGTCTTTGGAGGAAAAGTCCACAAAAAATTGTTCATGCTTCGTGAAATGGGATACTTTAGCTGACCAGTGAAGTTCATTTTTTTCCTTGAAGCCTGGAGGCTAATAATTCAGCTGCTTTCTTTGATAGGCCCAAATCTTTTACTAAGTCATTTAATTTGAGTTGACTAAACTGCTGAGGTGTCAATGACTGCTTGGCATCAGAAGAAGACCCTTCAGATTCTACAACCATTTCCTCATGTATCTTATCAAAATATACTTGATCACCATGTTCATTTTCTCCATCCTCACAAGTAATAAAACCATTGAAAACTGGAACCAGGAGTATCTCAGAGTGTGGGTAAGGCCGTATTGATGAAGGATACTAGGATATGTAATCATATGCTGTTTTTTCTTGCTGATGGCCTTTGAATAGGTCAGACAGAAATAAAAGTCACTGCTGTTGTTCTTAGGTTCATACCAAACCATGAGAATACCAAAAGGCATTTCTTTGCATTTTCCTTTTGTCCAGTCACAAAGCATTTCCTCACAATTATGACACACAATATGAGAAGCCCAATTCTTATCTTGATTGCCAAGGTGAACTTGAAAATAGGCAATATATGCATGTGTCACAAAGAATGAAATATTGTTCCTTTGATGTTGAAGTGTATAACAGCCACATATATAACAGAAGGTGTCGGGACTGTTTTTACATTTACGCCTACTCGAAGAAGCCATGATTCAATCTTAAAACAAAATAAGGGTGTTTTTATCAGATAATAATATTTTACATTTAAAAGCCACTAAAATTATTTAAAGTGATGTTTGTAAAACATTAATTGCCTTGTGGTTATGTTCAATCCAAGAGTCGTTGCCCTTTAAGTCCAATTTAAAGACCAATGCATGCATTAACTGTAACAAAAATAAATTAAAATTGCATAAAAACTAGAGTATACACCAAAAAATAGATTTCACATTTAGAATTAGCGATGCAGAGATATATAGAAACAGTTCTAAAACCTCATGCAACAGAAAATGAAAAAAAATTGTTCCCCAGTGATAATTTTAACATCTTGACCAAGTTGTACCTTGAGGGACAATAGGTTTAAGATGTAGTACCAGAATAAATTCTCATTTCAAGTGACAAACAGGAATTTTGTCCATTAAAACATCTTTTTTGTCATTGTTATTAAGATCAATCAATATGTTAAGATACACTTAACCATAAATTGAACTGAAATGGTTAAACATTGCAAGCTTAGGGACTGAGAACAAGATCTGTACTCATATAAACTCCAGTGAAAATACCGGAATGATAACTTTATGCTTGACTTAAGCAACCTGTTTGCATGTTTTAGTGTTGAAGAGTTTATTGCTTTTATAATGAATGTTGACCATCATCCCTTTCCTATAGACTCTCTCCTGCATCCTCCAATCTCACATAGTCCCTTTGCATTAAAAAATATATATATCTACATACTGTTATTTTCTGTTCCACCTGCCCAGAATGTTCTTCTGATATTTGCATAAGTGATCTCTTCCTAGCACTGGCAAGGAATGTCTGCAAGATAATTAATTGGAGTGTAGTTGAATACTTATTCATATCTGAAGGAGAGCAATCCTAAAATATTGTCTCTTCAAGGAAAAATAAAGGTTAAGTTTATGAAAGTAAAAACTGCAGACTATCTATGGAACAGAGTTCCCTGTGGGTCGGTTTATTCTTGTCCCCCTACCCCATGGTGGGTAAGCTGATTGGAAGAAGGTCATAAGCAGGGCAGTTGGCCCTGGTGTAGGCTTAACAGAGTGGTCAGGAAAGATAGACTGTGTTTTGTTTTTCAGGTTTTCTGAAAGTCTTGAGATTTCAGCTGTTGTGTTATATCTCTGTATATGGGTGACCTACTGTCTTTGCTTGGTACCTTATTTGGTACCTTATTCACTTTATTTTCTTTTATGACCACTTATGTCATCATCGATATCACAGCTATGTCACCCTCTCAGAAGGGCATTCCCAAGTAGCAATAATAGCCCCACATTTTATCATTTTTGCATCCCCTTGTTTAATTTTCCTCATAGAACATCACTTCATCTGATATGAAAATTTTATTTTATCATGAATTATATGTATGTATATCACACCTTTTCTCCATATGGAATGTATGTTCCAAGAAAGTGCAGCTATTTTTCCCAAGAACAATGCCTGTGAGAAATGATCAAAAAATATGTGTTGCAGAGTGGTGAATTAACTAATGAATATTGGCCATCATGTGATTTTCATTAGTCAATGAATTTCCAAACCTAATTTCTTAAACTGGAGTACAAATTCTATTACTACTCCACCTCTCACCACACGTAACGGGACCACAGCCACCACCACCCCTCTCCATTGCCATAACGCTATGCAGATGTCGAATTCCTGCCACTTTGTTCAAACTGTCCACTTGGTCTGTAAACTGTAACCTACTGCTTTTCTTATAACTGTACCAGTTATATATAAATTGATATTTTATTCTAAAAATCTCAGTGACTGAAGATGTATAGAAAGCCAACTTTAAGACTCTTCTAGGAGGACGGCAAATGGTGATGGAGTAGGCGGATGTACCAACTTCCAACTCCTGGAACCAAAGTGGATTATAACTTAATTTTAAGAACCATCATCTGGATAAACCAATGCTGAACTAAACTAAGTGTACTCTTTAACCAAGGAACACTGAAGAAGCCACATTGAGACTGCTAGGAAAAGCGAAAATGTGGAAAGGGTTTCCCAGCTTCCTGGACCGAACGGCAGACTTGCATGGCGAAAAGAGAGTTTAGTGGAGAGGGAGGGACCTGGGCCCCAGGAACAAAGCCCCAGTCTGCAGGCCCAGAACCTAGAAGAGGCATTTGAATAGTATTGAGCTGTGAAACAAGTGAGGATACTGTTTGTGAGAAAGAGATAGTTTTCGCAGACCCAGGACTCTTCTTAAAGGGACAGCACAGAAAACCTCTCTCACAACCACTCACCCGGGGCTCCGGGGAACGGGGACAGAGGAGACGATCACAGAAGCAGAGAGTGTAGACTGGAAGGCACTCTGAGGGACAGCCACACTAACTCCTGGGCTGAGACACTTCCCTAATCAGAAATAAATATTTCCTCTGGAACTAGCAATACTGGCAAAGGGAAGCAGGACACCAGCCAAACAAGCTCTCCCGTGGCACTTAGAGAAGAGCTGCTTAGACAGAGGGAGATTCCAGGACTACAGTATGGAGTGTTAGGGTCTGAGCTGCATTGCCCCTACCCACACTGCTGAGAGCTTGCTAGAGGGACGGTGCCGGCGGGATGCGGAAACGCAGTTCAGTCGGTGGGGGCAGATGCTCAGCCGGTGTGAGCTCGGTCTAGCCCAGCAGGGGCGGAGGGGACACATGAAAGTGGTCCAGCAGCTGCGGGCCCGCCTGCAGCCCCACCTGCAGGGGAAAAGTGGGAGGCCAGGAACGAGCAGAGATCTGCTGCTGAGCAGGGCCCTGTGGGTGCACAGCATCACCTGGCCTCCGAGGTTTGCGACCCTGCACAATCCGGCCTGACCGCAGAGGCGGGGCTAAAGTCCAGGACAGGAAGGGGCTCACAGCTGAGCACGCGCCAGCAGCCCTGCCCAAGTCGGGAAACCACGGTTTGCAGGTTTACGATCCTGCACAAGCCAGCTCTGACCATAAGAGATGGATGGAAGCCCAGGATCAGGCGGGGTCCACAGCTGAGCAAAAGTGCTCACCCCTACCCTTGGTGCTGAGGCTTGTGTCTTGAGTGCGGTGCTCAACCGCACCTGTGGGGGCGAGGCAAAAGCCCAGACAGGCTGAGGCTTGTAGAACCGGCATGAGAACATAGCCCTTCCCATGGAGGAGAGGCGGAAATCACAGCAACAGCCACAGTGGGCTGGCGCCACCTACGCCCATCCCAATCGCCCTAGGCAGCGGCAGAGGGGGTTGTGGGCCTGCAGAAAGACCACACCTAGGGAACACAGAGGCAACACCCATTGGACTCCAGTGGCCACACCCTTCTTATACAGACAAAATGGGCAGGCAGAGAAATGCAATCTAAATGAATCAAGAGAACTCGCCAGAGAAGGACCTGAATGAACCAGATATAACCAAATTACCAGAGGCAGAGTTTAAAATAATGATAGTTAGGATGTTCAAAGACCTTAGAGCAACAATGGATAGTCATTAAAACACCTAAATAAAGAGATAACAAGTATAAAATTAAAATTGAAATAATAAAAAAGAATCAGACAGAAATGACAAATACAGTATCAGTACTGAAGACAACAATGGAAGAAATTAAAAGCAGGATGGATAAAGCTGAGGATCGAATCAGCGAGTTAGAGGACAAAATTAACAAGGCACAGAAGCAGAGCAGAAAAAAAAAAAGAGACTCAAAAAATCTGAGGAAAATCTAAGGAAGTTCTGTGACAACATGAAAAGAAATAACATCCACATCATAGGGGTTCCTGAAGATGAAGAGAAAGAACAAGGGATAGAAACTTTGTTCAATCAAATCATAGCTGAAAACTTCCCTAAATTAAGGCTGGAAAATGTTTCACATACTCAAGAAGCACACAGAACTCCATTAAAGAGAAACCCAAAAAGATCTACACCAAGACACATCATAGTTAAAATACCAAAGCTAATGAGGATAAAGAAAAAATTTTAAAAGCTGCTAGGGAAAAAAAGGCTATCACCTACAAAGGAGCCCCCATAAGGATGACATCGGACTTCTCAACAGAAACACTTGAGGCCAGAAGGGAATGGCAAGATATAATCAAAGTAATGCAGAACAAGAACCTATAACCAAGACTACTCTATCCAGCAAGGCTAATGTTTAAAATTGAAGGAGAAATAAAGAGCTTCCCAGACAAAAAAACCCTCAAAGAATTCATTAAAACCAAACCAAGAGATGCTAAGGGGTCTGTTGTGAACAGTTCAAAGGGGGGAAAGAATATAGCAAAAGAAGAATACAGCTTAAAAGAATGAAATGGCCATAAACAACTACATATCAATAATAACCTTAAATGTAAATGGATTAAATGATCCAATCAAAAGACATAGGGTAGCTGCATGGATAAAGAAACAGGACCCATACATATGCTGCCTACAAGAGACACACCTTAAAACAAAAGATGCACATAGACTGAAGGTAAAAGGATGGAAAAAATATTTCATGCAAATGGAAATGAAAAATAAGCCGGAGTAGCAATACTCATATCTGACAAAATGGACTTTAAAACAAAGGCTGTAGTAAGAGATAAAGAAGGACACTACATAATGATAAAGGGAACAATTCAACAGGAAGATATAACCATTATAAATATCTACGCACCAAACATAGGAGCCCCGGCATACATAAAGCAGACTTTGATGGATATAAAGGGCGAGATTAACAGCAATACTATAATAGTAGGGGATTTCAATACCCCACTAACATCACTGGATAGATTCTCAAGAAAGAAAATTAATAAAGAAACAGCAGACTTAAAGGATACACTAGATCAGGGGTGCTCAATACATCTATTGTGATCTACTGGTCAATGGCAAAAGAAGTGTGAGTAAATAGCATGACATAAAAAAGACATTTGTCTTATGATTGGTATACAGTGTAGCCAATCTGACTTCTGAACTTTTGACACCCTACGCATGCGCGTTAAACCATGCTAACTTGTTCAGCTACATTGCTGCGTAGTTAGCTTTCAATTTATTTAAACTAAGTACAACAAAGGTGTAAAAATGAGTGCCATAGCTGGTTCAAGTAAGAAGCCTAAAACCTACCACTTTCATACTGAATGGGAGGGTTTTTTTTTCACTATGTCATATTCTAAGTGCGTTTGCCTCATCTGTCTGTGTGCCATTGCTATTACAAAGAAGGGAAATGTGGACCGGCTTTTTCAGACTGCTCATAAAAACTATGACATTATCTTTCCTTCATATAGAGAGCTAAGAAGGAGAAAGGTGAAAGAAGAATACACAATATTAAATAGTAATAATAGTGACTTAAATAATGATAATATAGAAGAAATAAATTTATGTTTTGCATTTTTATTGTAGGTAGATCATTTTGACTTGGTCATCTTGTAAATAGCTCACAAGCTGAAAAAGTGTGGGCACCCCTGCACTAGATAAATTTAATAGATATTTTCAGAACTTTTCACCCTAAAGCAGTAGAATATACATTCTTTTCAAGCACTCATGGTACATTATCTAGGATAGACCACATGTTAGGACACAAAAGTGGTCTCAACAAATTTAAGAAGATTGAAATCATATCAAGCATTTTCTCTGATCACAATGGCATGAACCTAGAAATTAACCACAAAAAAACCCTGAAAAATACTCAAACACTTGGAAACTAAATAGCATGATATTAAATAATGAATGGATTAACAATGAGATCAAAGAAGAAATAAAAAAGGTTCTAGAAACAAATGATAATGAGCATACATCAACTCAACATTTATGGGACAAAGCAAAAGCAGTACTGAGAGGGAAGTTCATAGCACTACAGGCATATCATAAGAAGCTAGAAAAAGCTCAAATAAGCAACCTGACCCTGCATCTAAAAGAACTAGAGAAACAACAGCAAATAAAGCCGAGAACTAGTAGAAGGAAGGAAATAATAAAGATCAGAGCGGAAATAAATGACATAGAGGCTAAGGAAACAATACAGAGAATCAATGAAACCAGAAGCTGGTTCTTTGAAAAGGTAAACAAGATCTACAAACCTTTAACTAGACTCACCTAGAATAAAAGAGAGAGGACTCAAATAAATAAAATTAGAAATGAGAGTAGAGAAATAACAACTGACACAACAGAAAAACAAAGTATTATAAGAAAATACTATGAAGAACACTATGCCAAAAAATTAGACAACCTAGATAAAGGGACAAATTTCTTGAATCATATAATCTTCCAAAAATCAATCTGGAAGAATCAGAACACCTAAACAGACCAATTACAACAAATAAAATTGAAACAGTTATCAAAAAATTCCCAAAAAAGGAAAGTCCTGGGCCCAATGACTTCACAAGTGAATTCTACCAAAAATTTAAAAAAGAACTAACTCCTATTCTTCTCAAGCTATTTCAAAAAATTCAAGAGGAAGGAAGACTTCCAAACTCCTTTTATGAGGCTAGCATAATTCTCATCCCGAAACCGGGCAAAGACAACACAAAGAAAGAAAATTATAGGCCTATATCCCTGATGAATTTAGATGCTAAAATTCTAAGCAAAATATTAGCCAACCGGATCTAGCAATATATGAAAAAAATCATACACCATGATCAAGTGGGATTTATTCTGGAGAGGCAAGGCTGGTTCAATACTTGCAAATCAATCAATGTGATTCATCACATAAACAAAAGGAAGGACAAAAATCACATGATAATTTCAATAGATGCAGAAAAGGCATTTGATAAAATCCAGCACCCATTCATGCTCAAAACTCTCAGTAAAGTCGGAATACAGGGAACAATCCTTAACATGGTAAAGACCATCTATGACAAACCCACAGGAAACATCATTCTAAATGGGCAAAAATTAAAAGCAATGCCCTTAAGATCAATCAGTAACCAGGCAGAGGTGCCCTCTTTCACCACTCTTATTCAACATAGTTCTGGAAGTCCTAGCTACAGCAATCAGACAAGAAGAAGAAATAAAAGGCATTCAAATTGGAAAAGAAGTAAAACTGTCATTATTTGCAGATGATATGATATTGTATATAGAAAACCCTAAAGTCTTAGTCAAAAAACTACTGGACCTTATAAATGAATTCAACAAGGTGGCAGGATACAAAATTAATACTCAGATTTTAGAGGCATTTCTATATACCAAGAATGAACTGTCAGCAAAAGAAATTAAGGAAACAATCCCCTTCACTATTGCAACCAAAAAAAATAAAGTACCTAGGAGTAAATTTAACCAAGGAGGTTAAGGAATTGTACTAGGAATATTATAAAACATTGATAAAAGAAATCAAGGAAGATACAAACAAGTGGAAGTATATACCGTTTTCATGGTTAGGAAGAAACAACATCATGAAAATGTCTATATTACCCAAAGCAATTTATAAATTCAATGCAATACCAATTAAAATACCAATGATATTTGACAAAGGAGGAAAGAGCATACAATGGTGTAAAGACAGCCTCTTTAAATAATGGCATTGGGAAAATTGGACATCTATAGGCAAAAAAATAAAACTAGACCATCAACTTACACCATTCACAAAAACAAACTCAAAATGGATAAAAGACTTAAATGTGAGCCATGAAACCATAAGCGTCTTAGAAGAAAACATAGGCCGTAAGATCTCCGACATCTGTCTCAGCAATATATTTGCCGATTTATCTCCAAGGGCAAATGAAATAAAAGGCAGGATAAACAAATGGGACTATATCAAATTAAAGAGTTTTTACACAGCTAAAGACAATAGGAACAGAATAAAAAGACAAACCACACAATAGGAGAACATATTCGACAATACGCCTGATAAGGGGTTAATAACCAAAATTTATAAAGAACTTATAAAACTCAACACCAGGAAGACAAACAATCCAATCAAAAAATGGGCAAAAGAAATGAATAGAAATTTCTCCAAAGAGGACATACAGATGGCCAATAGGCATATGAAAAAATGCTCATCACTAATCATCAGAGAAATGCAAATTAAAACCACAATGAGATATCACCTCACACCAGTCAGAATGGCACTCATCAGCAAAACAACACAACAAGTGCTGGCGAGGATGTGGAGAAAAGGGAACCCTTCTGCACTGCTGGTGGGAATGCAGACTGTTGCAGCCACTGTGCAAAACAGTATGGAGATTCCTAAAGAAATTAAAAATAGAACTGCCTTTTGTTCCAGCTATCCCACTTTTAGGAATATACCCTAAGAACACTATAACACTTTTTGAAAAGAAGAAATGCGCCCCATGTTCGTGGCAGCATTGTTCACAATAGCGAAGATCTGGAAACAGCTCAAGTGTCCGTCAGAAGACAAGTGGATTAAAAAGCTTTGGTGCATATATACTATGGAATACTACTCGGCCATAAGAAATGATGACATCGGATCATTTACAACAAAATGAATGGACCTTGATAACATTATACGGAGTGAAATAAGTAAAACAGAAGAAAACTGAGAACTGCATGATTTCATACATAGGGGTGACATAAAAATGGACTATGAGACATGGACAAGATTGTGGTGGTTACGGGATGGGCGAGGGAGGAAAGGGAAGGCGAAGGGGGAGGTGAGGGGTACAAAGAAAACCAGATAGAAGGTGACAGAGGACAATTTGACTTTGGGTGATGGGTATGCAACATAACTGAATGACAAAATAACCTGGAGATGTTTTCTTTGAACATATGTACCCTGATTTATTAATGTCACCCCATTAAAATTAATAAAAAAATAAAAACCAACTCTTTTAGGTTAAACACTATAATCTTACAGCTCTTATCACAGAAAAACACTATTAATAAATAAATAAGTCCCTGACTCTGTTTTTTTAATGAATAAAGGGTTTATTTTCTCATCAATGTCTCTTCCATGCTAGTCTCATTTCCCAGGGAAACTCCCTTGATCAGCAGAGCTCAAAACAGCGTCTCCCACACTCAATAAATTCATCTTTTTCTCTATTCTGTTATTTTGTTATGAATGGCCTTGAACTGGAAATTAACTTTTTATATAAAAAGGCCATTTTATCCCAGCAAGTATGTGAAATTTACTAGTCAGGACAATTTCTTCCACTCTGACTTTTCCACTGTTCCTAGACACAGCCATTTTTTAAGTAAAGAAAGTTGATATCTTGGACTATCTGTGAGATTTCTACAGAGAAAAACTGAAAGTGTGACCTAGAGACTTGAAGTCACAAAGAACACATCAACAAAGTCCACACCCTATTATGGGCTTTTTAAATCAACAAATGCTTTAGATTCTGTGGACCACTTTTATCTGAAAAAGAGGTGGTAAAAAGTGTTTTTATATCCCCTCCAATACATGCCTAAAAAAAAAAAAATTAAAAATTTGACTGAAATAAAAATGCATTTTTTAAAAGTTTAAGAATTTTGGTAATCAAACCATTTCTATTTGAACTTTCAGACTGAAGCCTTGAAATAGCTACCTCGGTACACCTTGATTATAGACATTGATTATTTTAATTTACTCTTTTAGAGAAGATATGGTTAGTTTATTGTTGTTCTTTTTATTTTATTATTCCATTATTGGCTAAATCATCAGAGAATATCCGTAAGTGCTTGACAAAACTAGAGATTTATTCAATTTAATCAAAGTTTGTATAACTTGGAAGTCTGGGAGGATAAACAAACACATATTTCAGACTATATGTATGGATTTATTCAGACGTACAGGATACAGCATGTGGTAGGTTTGAGAAGTGAAAGAAGGAAACTACCTTTAGAAGTTGTTTTCATTTTAGTGTTTATACTCATGGGTTTTGTGACCTCAGACAGCTGTCTGTCTCTCTAGGATCAATGCTCACTTGCATAATAGTAGTGTTGGAGACCAATTGGCTAAGTAGCTAAACTTGGCTAAATATTCAGTTTTTGAAATATACATATGAAAAGTAGATTTTGACTGAATATATTATTGTTACCTGACTTTACTGCAAAACCCTATGCTTGCTACTTATTTTCACATCACTTCCTTCAAAACTAGAAAAATAACCTTATTTTCCCTTTGACTCTTGGCATGACTACTGGCGACAATTCACTGCTGAAGTGCTTGAATAAATAGAGAATAGAAAATTTCTTAAACAAGTGAATTATTTAAATCTGCATATGCAATGAGACCTGTTAGGCAAAACTTCTGCTCAGTAAGACCCCTAGGCTCTTAGGAAGATATTTGATATGTAATTTCCTAAACTGCTTACTGTAGTTTTTGCATCTTCTTGTTTATTTTGTACGAAATTGTATTGTCAGTGGGAAGGTTCCCAGAGAGAGTTTTGATTGAAATATGCTTGGATGAACATTAGGCTTTATTTTTTTGTGCATGTAATAATATTAAATCTTCAAGCTATTGAAAGTTGGATATTTGCCAAGATTTGAATCAAAATGGTTTCTTTTCTCTTTTGTGTTTTTATTCTGTTTGTTTTTTTTTTAAAAAAAACAATACACATTTTTCTTCTTAGTTAAGCAAAAAAGATGTAAAGGTAAATGAAATGTATTTAATTAATGAGCACAAGCTTTCCTAAGAAATGCTTGCCCCACTTCTGGGGTATGAGAGAATTTCCTGATTTCCTTTGTCCTCACAGCTTTAGCCTCATTTGTCTCCACCAAAACAGCGCTTATACCCATGATGGCGAACCTATGGCATGCATGTCAGCGCTGACAAGCTGTAAAGCCAGTAGCCACAGCCACCATCACAGCCGCCTGGCCCACGCAGATTCGCATTAGATTCGGACAGTCGGTAACAAAACAACGGAGCCAAGAACTGGTGAGCCATCAGCTTTAATTCTAGATTGCACCTGGCAGACAAGTAAAAACACACACTGGGCTCCAAAACCCACTCATTCAGTGCTCACAAAGCTACTGACTTATCCGAATTTCCTAGAATCAAAGGTTTCTAGCTCACCACACTTATTCACCTCAGTTTTCCATCTCCCTCTCTCTGCACAAACTCTCCCCAAACTGTCTTCTCTCTCAGCACTCCACCATCTTTGCTGCTTCTCCTAGCCTCCTCCACATGTCCTTTATATGCTCTCCTTTCTCTGCTCTTCTCTCTAATGCTAACCTCAGGAACGGAGAGAGAACTAGCTCCCTGTCTGCCCCACTTTATCGTGTAGAAATCCAAACCTTTAATCCAATCTACAAACCAAGGAAGTCTCTGATACAAAGTCACTTATCTGAGGCATAATGGAAGGATTCCTTATGAGAGTGCACCACCCCACATCATCCAATCAGTCAAGGGTGTGGGGAAGAGCTTACAAAGTGAGCAAAATATATTTTATCTGCCCAACACTCCTCCTTCTATAGTGAACAAAAAAAAAGGTTTCCCTACTCTTGGGCAGATAAAATATATTATGCTCACTTTGTTAAAGATGGCGCTGCCCACATGGAAGCCCATCACCCAGGTGATATTAGTTGCCCTTATGCCTGGGATGGGCGTAATTATATTATTTGGTGTAGGGGACAGGCTATAAGCAGGCTGGGTCATTATAGCCTAAGGCTTAGTTTTTAGAATAAGCTTTTCCCTACACCCTTGACTGATTGGATGGTGTGGGGTGGTGCACTCTCATAAGGAATCCTCCCATTATGCCTCAGATAAGTGACTTTGTATCAGAGATTTCCTTGTTTGTAGATTGGATTAAAGGTTTGGATTTCTACACTATAAAGTGGGGCAGACAGGAAGCTTGTTCTCTCTCCATTCCTGAGGTTAGCATTAGAGAGAAGAGCAGATTAAGGCCACATGGAGGAGAGGAGAAGCAGCCAAGATGGCGGAGTGCTGAGAGAGAAGCCAGTTTGTGCAGAGAGAAGGAGATGGTAAAGAGAGGTGAATCAAATGCGAACCTGCATGGGCCAGGCAGCTGTGATAGAGGCCTTGGCTACTGGCCCTACACCTACAGAGTACCAATTTTTAAATACAATTAGCTGTTGGGAAGGATAAATTTTCTTTTCATCATTCTAGGTTCTTTGGCTGATCTAATGATTAAGTTGACATAAACAGATTAACAGGAGAAAAACTATTTTTAAATTTTGAATGCACAAGAGCCCCATATGAATAAGAGACCCAAGTCAGGAAGTTGAGGTTTATATAACTCTGAGCTAAGTAAGGAAAGAAAGGCCTGGGCCTTCAAAGGGAGGAAAGATAATTCACTCAACAATAAAAAGAGCAGATGTTTGGTACTTAGCTATTTGTTTTGCCATGCAGATAGGTCATTCAGATTAAAGTTATCTCTGGTAATAGCTCCCTCTCTGAGTCAGGCCCTCTATCTAAATGATTTCAGGTATGTCAGGGAGACTTTAAAGTTTTTCTTAAATCTTCTAGGTCTTGATTACCTTCAGCTCAAAATAATCCACGTGCTAAGGTGGCACACTTTGGGGTCACATTCTGTTCCTTTTTACAACCAATCATGGTTTTCAAACCAATCACACATAAGGTGAGAGACCAATTAGAGAGCTGCCAACATACACTCAGACACACAGACACAAACTACCCAGTGTCTTGATTGAGAAGAACTGAATTTTAGATGATGTCCTGTGTATTCTGTTAAAAGCTAATATGATAAATTATAGTCCCTAGTGAGATTATGGTCCAGTTGGTTTTCAAATAGATTGAAAACTTTGTGCCCATTTTTTTAGGTTTTCAGGGAAAGTACAAAAAAAAAAAAGATAGAATGCAGGATTTTTGCTGTTTTTCAAAGAATTTTATTTCAAGTCAAGTTTATTGTAAAGCCGTTAGCCATGGCCACCATTACAGCTACCTGGCCTGTGCAGGTTCAGGTTTGATTCAGACAGACAGTAATGAAACAATGAAGCCAAGAACTGCTGGGTCATCATCTCTATTCTAGCTTGCACCCAGCGGGCAAGAAATACACACAGTGGGAAAACACTTCCCTTTCCATTCTGGGCTCCCAAAGGCACTGACTTATCCGAGTTTCCTAGAATCAAAGGTTTCTACCTCACCAGCATTATTCACCTCTGTAAAGCCAGTAGCCAGGGTCAGGATCACAGCCACCTGACCCATGCAGATTCGCATTAGATTCGAACAGTCGGTAATGAAATACAGGAGCCAAAAACTGGTGAGCCATCAGCTTTAATTCTAGCTTGCACTCGGCGGGCAAGCAAAAACACACTCTGGGCTCCAAAACCCACACATTCAGTGCTCACAAAGCTACTGACTTATCCTATCCGAGTTTCCTAGAATCAAAGGTTTCTAGTTCACCAGACTTATTCACCTCTGTTCCCCATCTCCTCCAGCACAAACTCTTAACAAACTCGCTTCTCCCTCAGCACTGTGCCATCTTGGCTGCTTCTCCTGGCCTTCACATGGCCTTAATCTGCTCCCCTCTCTAATACCTCAGGAACCAAGAGAGAGATCAAGCTACTGGTCTCTCCCACTTTATACCGTAGAATCAAAACCTTTAATCCAATTATACAAACAAGGAAGTCTCTGTATAATGGGATTCCTCAGGAGAGTGCACCACCCTACATCATCCAATCAGTCAAGGGTGTGGGGAAGAGTTTACTCTTAAAACTAAGCCTTAGGCTATAACGACCCGGCCTGCCCACAGCCTGTCCCAGAACACACATTGTTGGGCAGATAAAATATATTATGCTCACTTTGTTAAAGATGGCGCTGCCCACATGGAAGTTTGTTGATATTAATGTGTGTTCTGGAACAGGCTGTGGGCAGGCCGGGTCGTTATAGCCTAAGGCTTAGTTTTAAGAGTAAACTCTTCTCCACACCCTTGACTGATTGGATGATGTAGGGTGGTGCACTCTCCTGAAGAATCCCATTATACAGAGACTTCCTTGTTTGTATAATTGGATTAAAGGTTTTGATTCTACGGTATAAAGTGGGAGAGACCAGTAGCTTGATATCTCACTTGGTTCCTGAGGTAGAAGAGAGGAGAGCAGATTATGGACACATGGAGGCCAGGAGAAGCAGCCAAGATGGCAGAAAGCTGAGGGAGAAGCCAGTTTGTGCTGGAGGAGATGGGGAACAGAGGTGAATAAGTCTGGTGAACTAGCAACCTTTGATTCTAGGAATCTCGGATAAGTCAGTAGCTTTGTGAGCACTGAATGTGTGGGTTTTGGAGCCCAGTGTGTGTTTTTGCTTGCCCGCCAGGTGCAAGCTAGAATTAAAGCTGATGGCTCACCAGTTTTTGGCTCCTGTGTTTCATTACCGACTGTCTGAATCTAATGGAAACCTGCACAGGCCAGGCGGCTGTGATTGTGGCCACGACTACTGGCTTTGCACACATTAATATCAACAAATTTCCATGTGGGCAGTGCCATCTTTAACAAAGTAAGCATAATATATTTTATCTTCCCAACAACCTTGTTCCCCATCTCCCTCTCTCTGCACAAACTGGCTTTTCTCTTAGCACTTCACCATCTTGGCTACTTCTCCTCTCCTCCACGTGGCCTTTATCTGCTCTCCTACAGCATGGACTCCTCCTAGAACATAATCACTCTTCTCTCTAATGCTAACCTCAGGAACTGAGAGTGAGCAAGCTCCCAGTCTGCCCCACTTTATAGTGTGAAAACCTTTAATTCAAAAAGTCTTTGATACAAAGCCACTTATCTAAGGCATAAATGGGATTCGTCATTAGAGTGCACCACCCCACATCAAAAAGGGTGGAAAAGGCTTAGTCTTAAAACTAAGCCTTGGGCTATAACAACTCTGCCTGCTTACAGCCTGTTCCCCCCACACATTAATACAATCATGCCTAACCCAAGCAGGAAAGGGAACTAATGTTATCACCTGGACAACGGGCTTCCCTGTGGGCAGCGCCATCTTTAACAAAGTGAGCATAATATACTTTATCTGCCCAACAACCTCAGTTCTCCATCTTCTTCTCTCTGGATAAACAGGCTTCTCCTTTAACACTCTGCCATCTTGGCTGCTTCTCCTCTTCTCCACGTGGCCTTTCTCTGCTCTCCTCTCTAATGCTAATCTTAGGAACTGAGAGAGAGCAAGCTCTCGGTCTGCCCCATTTTATAGTGTAGAAATCAAAACCTTTAATCCAATATACAAACAAGGAAGTCTCTGATACAAAGTCACTTATCTGAGGCATAATGGGATTCCTCATAAGAGTGCACTACCCCACATCATGCAGTCAGTCAAGGGTGTGGACAAAAGCTTAGTTTTAAAACTAAGCCTTAGGCTATAATAACTTTGCCAGGTTACAGCCTCTCTCCCACACCCAGTACAAACTATAAGTGAGCAAACATATTTAGGAATTTATTTGAGCCAAACTAAAGACATATGCCAGGGAGCAAGATCTCAAATGTTCCCAAAAATAAGGTGTTTTTTTTTTCTTACTTCCTTTTATGCATATGAAATTAAGAAGGAGATAGAAGAAATTGGAGAAAGCAAAGTGGAGATTGGATTACAGGATAGTTAACAAGATTATGTGCTCTTTTGAGGGTTAATACCTCAGATATTACTTCTGGTATTTTAAAGGTGTGTAGAACAATGGATAGGCTGGCTTAAACCTTCCCTTAAAGAAGTTACAGGTCTGGGTCAGGACTAACTGACAATGGCTTGCCCAATTAGGAATTTATGATCAGATCACCCTGTGAGGTTACTTTCCATAGAACGCTTTTTCCATCATTTCCAGTATTTTCAGTTTCTCTGTTCTATGTCATTTATCTTTGTATCAGCTTCCATATCATTCACTAGTCTGCAGTTCAAAATTAGGCACTTTGATTTGGCAAGTGTTTTCATCTTAATCTCACGCGCACCTCCAATAGTATATGTATTCTTTGGTAAAAGAAATGATAGCATGACCTGTTTGGGTAACAACTAGGCCATATTTTGTAAAAACTCATTTAATAATTTTTTCAGTAATTAGTGAGTTGTTAGTTCACTAACGTACTGATTCTAAAAGTTTTTTTAATGATATGGGTAATATAGGAAGAAATAGACTCAGCCAAAATTACTTAATCCTGTGCTATAGAGTCCCAAGTTGAAAAATAATTTCTAAAGGAAAAGGGAGCTCCTATCTCTCTGCCCCCCCCTTTAATGGCCTCTCTGCTCCTCCACTGAGAAGAGATAAAAAGTAATCACATATTCATTTTACAATGAACCTTCAAGTCCCTCATAGTCACATTTCCTCTCTGGGACTAGGTCAGTGTTCTAGATGAATAGCAGTCAGAAAAACTACTTTTAAAAAAACCTGCCTCTAAAAAGAAAGAACACAAAAAAACAAAATACTGCTTCTACTCAATTGAGACAGGAGAGTTTTAAAAATCATTTGAAGAAAAGTATAAACTCAGTTGGCTGTTGGAGTGTGTTGGGCAGATAAAATATATTATGCTCACTTTGTTAAAGATGGCGCTGCCCACGTAGAAGTTCATTGATATTAATGTGTGTTCTGGAACAGGCTGTGGGCAGGCTGGGTCATTATAGCCTAAGGCTTAGTTTAAGAGTAAACTCTTCCCCACACCCTTGACTGATTGGATGATGTAGGGTGGTGCACTCTCCTGAGGAATCCCATTATACAGGGACTTCCTTGTTTGTATAATTCGATTAAAGGTTTTGATTCTACGGTATAAAGTGGGAGAGACCAGTAGCTTGATCTCTCTCTTGGTTCCTGAGGTATTAGAGAGGAGAGCAGATTAAGGCCATGTGGAGGAGAGAAGCAGCCAAGATGGCAGAGTGCTGATGAAGAAGCGAGTTTGTTAAGAGTTTGTGCTGGAGGAGATGGAGAACAGAGGTGAATAAGTCTGGTGAGCTAGCAACCTTTGATTCTAGGAAACTCGGGTAAGTCAGTAGCTTTGTGAGCACTGAATGTGTGGGTTTTGGAGCCCAATGTGTGTTTTTGCTTGCCCGCTGGGTACAAGCTAGAATTAAAGCTGATGGCTCACCAGTTCTTGGCTCCTGTGTTTCATTACCAACTGTTCGAATCTAATGCGAACCTGCATGGGCCAGGCTGCTGTGATGGTGGCCGTGACTACTGGCTTTACAGAGTGAAAGTATTAATAAACTAATAAATTGTGATTTAATTTAAATATTGTATTGAATAGCTTTAAGTGGAGGTGATTTTTTTTTAATTTTTTAATTTTTATTTATTTATTCATTTTAGAGGAGAGAGAAATAGAGAGAGAGAGATAGAGAGAGAGAGAGAAGGAGGGAGGAGCAGGAAGCTTCAACTCCCATACATGCCTTGACCAGGCAAACCTCAGGGTTTTGAACCGGCGACCTCAGCATTCCAGGTCAATGCTTTATCCACTGCACCACCACAGGTCAGGCGATTGTTTTTTTGTTAATTATTTATTTTGAAATTAAATTTAGTGCGATGACATTGGTCAATAAGAGTACATAGAGTTTTGGTGAACGTCTCTATAGTCTTTAAGCTGATGAGTGGGCTATGTGCCCACCACCCAAAGTCAAATAATTTCCTGTCACGAAATATTTGTCTCTCTTTTCCCCCTTCCCCCACTTGCTCTCCTAAGTAACCATTTCACTTTTATCTATGTCCGTTAGTTTCATTTGATATCCCACCTATGTGTGAAATTATATAGTTCTTAGCCTTTTCTGATTTACTTATTTTATTTAGTATAATATTCTCAAGGTCCAGCCATGTTGTCATAAATGACAGCATGTCATCATTTCTTATGGCTGAGTAGTTTCCCATTGTATATATTTACCACATCTTCTTTATCCAGTCATCTATCGAGGGAGGGACACTTTGGTTGTTCCCATGTCTTGGCCACCATAAATAATACTGAAATGAACATGGGGGTGCATGTGTCTTTACATACCAATGTTTTTGAGTTCTGGGGGTGGATACCCAGTAGAGGGATTGCTTAGTCATATGGTAGTTCTATTCTCAATTTTTTGAGGAACCACCATATTTTATTCCATAATAGCTATACCAGATTCCATTTCTTCTAGCAGTAAATAAGGGTTCCTTTTTCTCCACAGCCTCTCCAACACTTTTTATTATTATCTTATTGATAATAGCCAGTCTAATAGGTGTGTGCTGGTATCTCATTTGCATTTCTCTAATAGCTAGTGAAGATGAGCATCTTTCTATATATCTGTTGGCCATTATTTTTAATTGGATTATTTGCTTGTTTGTTGTTGAGCTTTGTCAGTTCTTTATATATTTGGGGTATTAACCCCTTATTGGGGCTGTTGTTTGTGAATATCAACTCCTATATGGTTGGCTGTTTGTTTTGTTGTTAGTTTTGTTTGCTGGGAAGAAGCTTTGTTGTTTGATATAATCCCATTCATTTATTGTTACCTTTACTTCCCTTGCCTTTGGGTTCAAATTCATAAAATGTTCTCTGCAGCCAAGGTCCAAGAGTTTAGTACCTATATTTTCTTCTATGTGGTTTATTGTTTCAGATCATATATTTAGGTTTTTGATCTATTTTGAATTAATTTTTGTGCATGGGCACAAACTGTAGTCAAGTTTGATTCTTTTGCATGTGGCTTTCCAATTTTCCCACCACCATTTATTGAAGAGCCTTTCTTTTCTCCATTGTATGTTTTTGACTCCTTTGTCAAAGATGATTTGTCCATACATAATTGGTTTTATTTCTGGGCTCTAGATTCTGTTCCCTTGACCTATATGTGTTTTTCTGCCAATATCATACTGTTTTGATTATCATGGCTCTACAGTATAATTTGAAGTCAGATAGTGTGATATCTCTGGCTCCATTCTTTTTTCTCGTGATTGCTTTGGCTATTCATAATCTTTTGTAGTTCCATAGAAATCTGGTGACTTTTTTTGTTGTTCTATTACTTTAAAAAATAACATTGGGTTTTCAATAGTGGTTGCATTAAAATTGTATATTGCTTTTGGTAATATGGTCATTTTAACTATGTTGATTCTTCCAATCCATGAGCAAAGGATATGCTTCCATTTTATTGTGTATTTTTTCATTTCTTTTAATAATGCTTTGTAGTTTTCAGTGTATAGGTTCTACACATCCTTTATTAAGTTTATTCCTAGATTTTTTTGTTGCTGTTATTATTGTTACAATAGTATAAAAAATATTTTTTAACTTTATTTTCTGAAGTTTCATTGTTGGCATATAGAAACACATTAGACTTTTGTATATTGATTTTGTATCCTGAGACTTTATTGCATTTGTTTATTGTTTCTAATACTTTTTCAGTGGAGTCGTTGGTGTTTTCTATATACAGGATCATGTCATCTGCAGAAAGTGATACTTTTACTTCTTCTTTCCCAATATGGATGCCTTTTATTTATTCTCTTCCTGATTTCTCTGGCTAAGATTTATAGTACCATGTTAAATAAGATTGGAGTGAGTGGGCATCCTTGTCTTATTCCTGATTTTAGAGGAAAAGCTTTCAGTTTTTTACCATTTCAATGTTTTATTGAGATCACCAACTATGATTGCATTTTTGTCTGTTTCTATCTTTAGATCTGTTAGTAGATGCCATAAAAGTATATTTTGGTGCTCCATGACTCAATGCATATATATTAAATATTATATCTCCTTGATATAGTGTCCTTTTTATCATTATGAAATGTCCATGTTTGTCTCTTGTTGTCTTGAAGTTGGTATTGTCAGATATAAGTATGGCTACACCTACTATTCTTTGGGTATTATTTGCTTGGAAAATCATTTTCCACCTTTCACTTTGAGTCTACTTTTGTCCCTGCAGCATAGATGTGTCTCCTGAAGGCAACATATGGTTGGGTTTTGCTTTTTTGATACAATCTGCTACTCTGTGCCTTGTTATTGGTGAGTTATTCCATTTACATTTAGGGTAATTATTAACATGAGGATTTCCTATAGCCATTGTATTTTTTACTTTCTGGTAGCTCTGTATCACCTTTGGTTCTTTTCTTTTGTGTTTCTGTCAGTTGTTTTTGTTTGGTGTTATTCCATGTTCCTTTTCTCTATTTCTTCTTTTCTTAAACTGTGTATTTCAGTTTTGGTTTTTTCATGGCTGGTTATGATTAGGTTGTTGATAAAAAAAGTCTCATATATACAAAAATCCTTTGTCTTATGAATGCTTTTGCACTCCATCCTCCTTTGCTATGTCAGACCTTTATCCTCTCCCCTTTTGTTTTTGTTGTCACAGATTATCCTTGTTTATATTGTAACCCCATTGGAGCTTTTACTTGTAGTTTTGTGTCATTTTGTTCTTTGTGTCCAGTGGAATAATCCCCTTGAGTATTTCCTGCCATGGCGGTTTTCTGATGATAAATTCCCTAAGTTTCTGTATTGATTGAAAAGTTTTAATTTTTTCTTCATATTTGAAGGACAACTTTGATGGATATAGTATTCTTGGCTGGTAATTGTTCTCTTTCAAGACTTTGAATGTTTGGGTCCACTCTCTTTTGGCTTGTAGAGTTTCTGCTGAGAAGTTTGATGATAAGCTTATAGGCCTTCCTTTATTTGTTAAGTTCCTCTTTACCCTAGCTGCCTTGGGGATTCTTTCCTTGTCATTTATTTTTGATATTTTTATTACAATGTGCCTTGGAGAAAGCCTGTTTGGGTTGAGGTAACTTGGTGTTCTGCTTGCATTTTGGATTTGAAGATCTAAGTCTTTCCCTAGGCTTGGGAAATTCTCATCAATTATTTGTTTAATAGGCTCTCCATTCCCTTCTCCTTTTCTTCTGATATACTCATTATTCTTATATTATTCTTTCTGATGGAGTCAGATAATTCTTGTAGAGCTCTCTCATTTTTTTTAAATTATTGAGTCTCTCTTATCTTTCTCTGTATCATCTCTAGTTGCCTGTCTTTGGTGTCACTGATTCTCTCCTCTATCCAGCCTATTCTATTAGCTAAACTTGATGGGTATTTTTCAATTCAGGTATTGAGTTCTTCATCTCAGTTTTTAAAGTTTCCATCTCCTTGGTGAGGTAATCATTTTGTTTTCTGAGCTCATTAAGCTGCCTATTAGTGTTTTCTCATTGAGTATTTTCAGAACTTCAATTTTTAATTCTCTATTGTGTAGCTCCAAGGTTTCCATATGATTGAGATTGCTTTCTGAAGATTTTTTATTTTCTTTCTGAATGTGTTTTTTTCTTGAGTAGTCATGGTATTTCTTCTTTTATGCCTTTAGGGCATATGAGAGTGGTATTGTTAAAAAATGAAGCAAAGAATAATAAGAAAGATATGAAAATAAATTTAAAAATTTAATCAAATATTAACTTAAAAATTATTCAAATATTAAATTAAAAATTAATAAAAAAGAATGCAAAAAAACCCCACAATAACACTGGAAACAGTTATATTTTCATTTTCTTTTGCATAAGGTTTTAAGACATTTTCTATATATATCTGCATCACTGATTCCAAATCTGAAATTCATATTTTGGTGCATGCTCTAGTTTTTAAGCAATTTTAATTTCTTTTTGTTACAGTTAATGGCATGCATTGGTTTTTAAATTGGAGTTAAAGGGCAATGACTCTTGGATTGAACATAACCACAAGGCAATTAATTAATGTTTTACAAACATCACTTTTACATAATTGTAGTTGTTTTTAAATGTAAAAAATTATTATCTGATAAAAACACCCTCTTATTTTGATTTAAGATTGAAGTATGACTTCTTTGAGTAGGCGTGAATGTAAGAATGGTCCTGACACCTTCTGTTATATATGTGGCTGTTATACACTTCAACGTCAAAGGCACAATATTTCATCCTTTGTGACATGTGCATATATTGCCTATTTTCAAGTTCCCCTTGGCAATCAAGATAAGAATTGGGTTCCTCATATTGTGTGCCATAATTGTGAGGAAATACTTTGTGACTGGACAAAAGGAAAACACAAAGGTATGCCTGTTGGTATTCCCATGGTTTGGCATGAACCTAAAGGCCACAGCAGTGACTGTTATTTCTGTCTGATCCATACAAAGAGCATCAGCCAGAAAAAACAGCATATGATTGCATATCCTAATATTCTTTCAGCAATATGACCTATCCCACACTCCGAGACACTCCCGGTTCCAGTTTTCAATGGTTTTATTTCTTCTAAGGATGAAGAAAGTGAACATGGTGATCAAGTGTATTTTCATAAGATGCATGAGGAAATGGTTGTAGAATCTGAAGGGTCTTCTTCTGATGACAAGCAGTCATTAACCCCTCAGCAGTTTAGCCAACCCAAATTGAATGACCTAGTAAGAGATTTGGGCCTATCAAAGAAAGCAGCTGAGTTATTAGCCTCCAGGCTTCAAGAATAGAATGTACTTAAATGGTCAGCTGAAGTATCCAATTTCACGAAATGTGAACAAATCTTTGTGGACTTTTTTTTCTGAAGACAAACACTTTGTTTACTGTCATGGTATCAGTAGTTTCCTCAGCCAGCTAGGTGTTACCACTTAAAGTCCAACAGAATGGCGGCTATTTCTTGAAGCTCTAAATGGAGTCTGAAATGTGTTCTCCTACACAACGGTAATGTTTATGCAGCAGTTCCAATTGGTTATTCAACTCATCTGCGAGAAGATTATAATGAGATAAAAATTGTCCTCGACTTTCTGAAGTATGAGGAGGATAACTGGATCATTTCTGTGGATCTTAAAATGGTCAATTTTCTGCTAGGACAACAGAGAGGTTTCACGAATTATCCTTGCTTTCTGTGTTTGTGGGACAGCCAAACTTGGGAGAAACACTGGACACAGAAGGAGTCACTAAAACGTGAAGCTCTGGAAGTAGGGATGCAAAATATTGTGAATAAACCTGTAGTTAGTTAATCAACAGGATCATTTTCCCCCCACTTCACATCAAACTTGGCTTAATGAAGCAGTTTGTTCAGGCTTTGAATAGAGAAAGTGAATGCTTTCAACATATTATTTTTGCTTTTCCTGCCTTGTCTTTCGAGAGATAAAAGCAGGCGTATTCGATGGACCTCAAATTCAAACCCTCATACGTGACAAAGAATTTGCCAGGAAGATGAATAAGGAGGAGAAAGCAGCATGGGAGTCTTTTGTGGCAGTTACAAAGAACTTTCTTGGCAACAAAAAAGCAGAAAACTATGAACTTCTGGTTCAAAGGATGCAGTTGGCTTTCTGCGACATTGCATTTAACATGAGCATTAAGATTCACTTCTTGAACAGTCACCTTGATAAGTTTTTTGAAAATCTTGGAGCTGTTAGTGATGAGCAGACTACTGCTGGAGCATCAAATGAGATTGTCCTCAACAAGTACACAAACGCAAGAGCTACAATTTCAAATTTTTGCCTGAATAGAGTTTAAAAATGTCTTGCACAAATTTTATGATTAAATAAGTGTTTTAATATGTTCTATTTTAAAATTGTAGACAAATTCTGATGCAATCATATCTTTTAGTGTATTAGTGTATTTACTGCATTATATAAATTATTATATTTTCACAAAGATGATGCCCAAGAAGACATTCTACTTCATTATGTTAAACTAAATGTTGCAAATTTTACAATAAGATGAAAACCTAAAATCTTGAATTGCAAAAGAAACTGTAGCTTACAGAGAAAAACTAATGTCAGATTTGAGACCAGCACACTCGAATTAGGTAAGAACAAGTATTTTTGTGGATGCAACAAAACTTTTGTTCCCCGGTATAATCAAACAGAAATGACACAATAACCACAAAAAGAACTAAAGAAAAACGAAAAATTAGAATAAAATATTTCCAAGATGTTTTCTCTCTTTTCCCATATGTGGTGCTGGATTACAAGTTGTAGCTCTGTAAAACCTCAGGCTGAACTTGCTGAGAAGGGGCTATGGCAAAGGTGGAGGCGGGGCTACAGTCAGGATGATGGGTGGGACTTGTGAGGGCTTTACGACTTTAGCAATGGCGATTTCAGGCTTCTGGGTGCTCTCTGCACGCATCCCAGGAAAGCAGGGGACCAGACACAGAGCATCTTTGTTCTTCAGCTGTGGAGTAAGTCTCTGCTACTCTCTTTAGCACAATGGGAGGGAGGAGGGATCTAGGATTCTAGGAAGCCGCACCTGTCAAAGTGCAGCTGCAGGCCAACCATGGAGAGACCTTACACTTTGCTGATTTGGCTCAGTATCCCACCAAGTTCCTCCCAATCTTTCCACTCCTCCCGGCACAAGGAGACCCAGTCCCTGAGGGTTTCTCCCCTCTCCAGAGTCACTGTGATGCGTCTTATTTTCCATCCCGTTTTTTTTCTCTTCCCACCTTGAGTGGCTTCGGTGTGCAGATCTTTCAGGTACACCTGCAAGCCCAGCCTGGGTTCCTTTGCTTACTTAAAGCTTTTCAATTTGTGGAAATTTCAAGGGAAGAGATCAAGAGTATCTCTCACAAGGCCATTACTATGACGTCATCTCTCAGTTTGTAATTCCTATAAGGCTCTTCCCTGTTACCCTAGTAATTAAACAATTGGTTCCAGTAATAAAGGTAGGATCACTGCTCATTCAGTAACAAGCCAGGAGATTTTAATTGCTTGGCAATAATGTTGCACCTTAGAAAGTACAAGTTATGCATTTGGGGAGAAAGGCTGATTTCTTTAGATTTGGAATCGATGGCAATTTTTGTTGTGTTTTCTTTCACTGTGGGTTTTAAGATTGCTTGAGTGAGCTGTTCCAGTGTTCTCATCTTCAAGTCCCTCATTACTCTGAGCCAAAGATTTATTGTTTCCTACTTGGGAGGGTGTTGCTTGCATGCAATTATGTTGGCTTAATTGTAGCTCATCCTTTCTCATATGTTGCTGTGTGACCTAATGCTCACTTTATTGTGGGCTGTCTCTGTGGGGCCTAACCCCTGGAAAGATTACAAAAAAGAAAGAAAAGAAACAGGTAAGTTGGGGTGGAAGAAAACTCACACATGGGGAAGCAGCTTAACTTTACTTCTTTTAAAGACAGAAAAACACAAACCCAGGATAAAATGGTTCCCAGTGCAGCCCTAATGCAGGGCTGCCATCCATTAGTCACCAGTGCATTTAATCATGGAAAATACTAAATTTAAGCTAGAATCAAGCTAGAGAAAATGGTAATGCATTTGACTTCTTGCAGTCCCTCAAACTCTTCTATTCTTTTGTTTCTAGACTTTCTTTATACTGCTCACATTCCCCCTCCACCTCCCTGCCACTCACCCTTTCTCACTCCCAACTCCCAGCATGGCTGGCTTTTATTCTAGCCCTTCCTCCATGACATGAGAAAGCATCAGAAACTCATTAACTCTGAGGTTAATCTACGTATTGGGTGAGCCTGCACTGCAACTGCCAGGTGGGTCAGTGATTCCTAAATTTGAGCATGAATTAGAATCACCTGGAGGTGAAGGCATGTTGAAACACATGGTTGGGCCCCCATCTTCAGGTTTCTCAGGCAGCAGTCAGGAGGTGGGGTCTAAGAATTTGCATTTCTACCAAGTTCTGAAGTAATGTTGATGCTGCTGATCTGGGGGCCACACGTTGAGAACTAGTGAGTTGATGCTCTGCCTGCCACCTTCAAATGTTAGCCTGGTGGAAGACAAGCCGACCTCATAGAAGAACCTTATCCAAAACTGGCCTTTCCTCACTCTGACCCTTACTCTAAGGTTGTGCACTTGCCATGCAGAAGGCTGGGTCTCTGATAACCCAACTCTCAGCCTGCAATGACTTCCAGCAGATTACTACTCCTCCAAGAAATAGCTGTTTCCAAGGCAAGTGACCTTTGTGGATCCTGATATAAGAAAAGAATGAACGTCTTGGGATACAATTCGGTGACAGAAGATAGGAGATATTTCTAGACAAAGGAGACTGAGGAGTGGCCTTTCCATCCTAAACCTTGACTCTGATGCTGTTACTGTAGACAGGGAGCACAGGGAGTCTCTCCCACTCGCCAAGGTAACTCGGGTGGAGTCTTCTTATACTGAGCACGCCAGAGGCTAAAAGATGAATGGACAGGGCCCGAACACACAAAACACTAGCAAGATAATTGGATAGGAAAAAGAAAGCCCTCCCCTCCCTATTCCTATAAGAATGGCTGGATTGAGCAGGAAGGGGAGATGGTCTTTGTGACTGGAGTCCACATTCTCCCAGGTTGCAGCATCAGAATTAGCCACTTTTCTTTTGCACCAGCACTTATTTCACGAGCTTGTTTTCCATTGCGGCAGGCAGCCAAGCCCACTGGTTGGGTCACAATACAGCAGGGCCTTTCTGAGGCTCTCCCACACCGCTGTCTATCACAGAGGAGAACAGTGACACACTTCTGTGCAAAAGAAAAGATAGGGATCTCATATGATCATGTCTAAAATTTTATGTGATTCTCACTCATACATCATACAGATATACAGTTCATATAAATGTTTGTTTAAAAAGTATAAAATAATGTTTAGAATTTCTTACCATTCCATAAAACTACATTTTATAAATGTGTTTATCGCTGTTGTCAATCTCTTGAAAGAAGGCTTATTCTAGATTTAGACTCATTCCTTCTAATCAATGTGGACGTGTTCTTGCACTTTCATGAACAAGTTGCTGCACTGACTCCTTTGTGTGGCTCTGCCGTCCCCTTCTCGCTTCAGAGTTTAGGTCTGTGTTGTGTATCACATCATTTCAGGTACAGTCAACCTGTACTGGTCAATTAGACTTGTTAATTTTGTTAAGCTACCAGTGTTTCTGGACATAGGGGCAATTGAGAAAATACTAAAATCTTGAATTCCAGTGTGTCGTTTATAGCTTCTATTGACATGTAACAAGATAGCCCAGCCTAGCCCGTGGCATGCATTTAATACATGACTGAATAATATATAAATGAGTGGATTTACTTATACCAAAGCTTTACATCAAAATAAATTGTCTGGTGTTCTTAGACTTCTGGCACTTAAAGCTGGTTTCACTTACATGCCAATGTGAGGAAGGCTCTAAGAGCCAGTTTTGATATGCAGTGGTCCCTTTGTGTCCAAGATAGGAAGGAGAAGTAGGAAAGACAGAAATACAGACACAGAGACCCTGGAGTTTGCACTCAGGCTTACCTCTACAGTGGTGCCCACCTGTTAGGATCCTGCTCTAATTTTCTGTCTCCTCTGATTTGAAGCTGAGACTGATTCCAGTTAGCTCTCTGGCTCCTGTTGCTGAGAATTTGATCACTGAAAGACTGATTAAATGCTAGTGAAATTATATCTATCTGAAATAGATGTTATATATGAAATTTTGTAGCCCAACATCTAATCCATAAGTAGGCAAGCAATATACACTAGACTCATTTAAATCAAAGCATTGTCCTCTTAGATTTTCGCTCATCTTGGTTTCCCTTGACTCAGTTTTTGTTAATAGACTTAGTCATAATCTAATTGGTGATCTACTCTGGGAGGAGGGAATAGGAGGTGGGAACCTATTGCAATAAAGTCCAGCAAACTTAAGTCAGAAAGTTGCCAGACATCACTGGTCAAGAAATGAGAAGCAGATCTATATTCTACGTTAGGCTTCTTATGAGGGTCTGAACTGTGGGAACTCCTGCCTCAAGCGGGGCAGTGACAGTTATGCTGTGTCATTCTTAAATACTAGAGAAAATATCTTTATGCTCTTTCTCAGCTCATTTCTCTGTCTCCTCCTTTACCTCCCTACCCTGACTCTGGTCATCTCACAAGCTCAAGTCCCACTCAGACTCATTACTACAAAGATCAAGCAAGTGATTCTATTCTCCCCTTTTCCCCTGCCCTGTTAGATAAGTTGTCTGACTCAAATGTTTCTATATCACAACCGACTTTATTTTTCTCTCAAATGGATCATGAACAGACCCCATTCTCTCTCACTTTCTCTGTAGTTTACCAATAATAGCTCAGGTATCCCCCATCAGACAGCTTTTCACAACATAAACACATTCATTTCAGTTTTACTGCCTCCCCCTCTGTCTGTTAAAACTCTTCCCCAGTCAGCACAGTGTATTCTCTCTCTCCTTTTGTCTAACACATGAGCTTTCTTATTCTCACCCTCATTATTGCAATTATGTTTTCAACAATGGGCTAATCATTGCTTGAAATTTTAAAGTAGTATTCGTGATACACCTATAGTAAGGCAAAAGTCATCATGCAATTTGAAATGGCAATTAGGAATAATTATATTCCACTGCTGATAATGCATGAACCCTTGAAAATACTCCTAAATCCCCTTTAAAATATCTGCAGAATCTTTATCTACCTTTTCACTCTTATCTAATTAAAAAGGCTTGTGCTTGGTGTTAGCTTAAAATATATATACCAAACGGTTTGAATTTCAGCATTTTTTGTTTTATTGAATTACTAGCATTGTAAAGGTGGTGTATTTTACTTTATACTGTTCTTTTTACATTGTTTCATTTTGAGCATACAGCCTAATGAGTTAATTAGGCATTCAAATACTCTCCCAGAAATCTTAGTTGCTATAATATTGTCCCAATGGGGAAATATAAAATATTTTATAACAACTAATTCATAAAGAAATATTTAGGAAATAAATCTATTGGTAACTGTGCTCTGCTGAGCATATAAAGTTAACTTTCTTGATATTGTTTGTGCCCTGATTTGATTGCAGAAAGATTTTTTTCTTGAAAATAAGATTATATTGTATATTATATATATTAAATGATTTTTGAACAAGTTGGTTATTAAAAATGCAATAAAAGCAAATAAATTATTGAGCAGAACATTGCGTTTGTTGACTTCTTAGTTCCTGCAGATAAACCTATAGTTGGAATGTCTATTGTACCTAGAAACAGGGAAGACAAATTCAGCATCAGTAAGGAGTATCCAAATGTATAAAGGAAAACTGAAGACAGATTTTGAAGCTTTTATTAGAAAAGCTAGTTCAGAATAAAAATAAATATAACACCTGTATCTTTAGAGTATCTGTATAAATATAATTTATCAAATAGTTCTTTATTATCTTCAGTTTAAAAATAATACTTGTTTTATCCAAAAAAGTACAAACAGAAGAGAAGGGGTCACTTCTGGGTGGAATGTTTAAGGGCTAGTGAGTAGTTTGACACATTCTGTTGTCCTCAATTAAGGTGAACGGTGACATTTCTGCCTTGATCCCAGAGAAGAGCCTCTAGCTGACATAGGTTGTATATTTTGTCAAGAAGAAAATCAACTTTGATTGTTCACAAAGCCCCTACCTAAGATATGAAGTTTGGTATTATAGTGGAAACTAACCTGTACTAAGTAACAAAAACGTTTATTGAAAATACAGGTTTCTGGATCATAAATCAGAATCTGAAGCCTAGAATTCACAAATTTAGCAAGATTTTAAATGCTAAATTTTCTAAATTTTTAGTACTAATAGTGTATGGAGATGTTAGTTAAAATATATATATCAGGTCCAGATTATGAAGGTTCTTAAATATTAGACTTACTTTAACTTCCGTCCTTAAAATAGTAAAAAGGCTGTATATAATTGAGCCAAGGATAGTTGTGCATAATATTATATACAAAGTATATTTTTATTACTTTGTATCTGTGAGAGTATGTAATGTCCACCTCCACAGATACAACAGCGTAGGATGCTGGTGACTACCTTTGCTGTCATTTTAGAATCTTGACTGAGAATGAGGACCACAGAGATGGAGAAAAGAGATAATATCCCAATGTTATGTTTGCCAGACTGAAGGTACATCTGCCACTGGAGTGCTGAGCTTCATGAGAAAATATAGTCTTCTTCTTTTTTTTTTTTTTTAACTCTTAGCCAATCTGTATAGTATTGAAGCTTACTTAAACCATCAGTGTAACTCCATTCACCAATTTGGTGATCTCAAGCAAATGACTTATCCTTTTGATTCTCAGTCTTTTCATCTGTAGATGTACTTCACAATTTTTTTGTAACAGGATAGATAACCCAATGCAAGTAAATTGACACATTAGCTCCCTAAACTTACAGTAGTTTGTTATTAATGATAATGGCTAGTCATGTAGCAAGGCAAACCTTCTGAAAGATATAACATTCCTTGTGCTTTTCTGCCAAACACACATAATTTTTAGAAATATTCCATTTAGTTTCTAGAATGGTAACAATCCCTCTCTCAATTAACTCAATGGTAAAGATGTGGCTAAAATGCTATTTTCCCCCCATAATTTCTTGGTCAACAAAACTTTCTGGTTACCATTTCTGGACGATTCCTCTTGGCTAAAATGACATTCCTTTTTTGAGAGCTCAACGTTTTTCTATATCATTGAAATCTGAAGTGCAAAAAAAACCAGTTTAAATTATTTTTTCTGGCTTCTCACTACAGTATAACATAATTTGGCTGAAATAATGAGATTCAATTGCTCATAAGTAAACTGCAGCTTAAACAATGACAGTTGGGCAGTATTTGTTGTTGTACCTCCTGTTACAGAGTCAAGCTTTGTTATTGACTTGTTTTTGAATTATTATCTACAGATTAAAAATCTGGGAAAAGGAGCTAAGAATAAAAGCTACCAGAGAGCTAAACTGAATTCTTATAAAGTGCAAATTCTTTTATATTAAGTTCCAATTTTCTTTTCAAGTATTTCTTGACTTTAATCTACTGTCATCAACTAACAGATGCCTTTTGTATCATTTATCTTCTAGCTATCTAGCTCCTAGACTCAAATATTTTGATCAGCACAAATTCCTATTAAGTCTGATTATGCTTCCTTGGAAGAGTCAATTAAATTATTTCTTTTATTGTGGAAGGCAAATGCCAAGCCACGTGGATTGCAAATGACCTTTAGAACAGTTAGAGCTTTGCAATATATGTGACACACCCGTTTACTGACATTCCCTCCCTGCTGTCTTTGAGGCATAGAAAGAGCAAGTAGATTTCACTTGAGTGACACTTCTAAATAGAAAAAGATCAGTCTCCTTTTGTGAAATCATCTCTATGTTTTTAAATGTCCTGATAATCTTGTCATTTAATAGCCATTCTTTTGGCATGCTTATAGAGTCAGAATTGAAAGTCCTGTTCTGTTGCATCTTTCTGGGAAAAACAAAAACACCAACCTGTAAATGTGGATAGGTAAACAGAGGTTAAGGACCAAATAGCTGCATAAGATAGCGAGATATTTGGGTTCTTGGAGTCCTCTCTTGCCTCCCTCACAGGGAGAGTAGACCCTTCTTACATTTCTTACGGATATTTTTTTGTGGGTTTCCTTGGCGGTGGTGATTGGTGGAGAGCGAGGTTTTACTTCTGTTTTTATTCTTTTTTTCTTTTCTTTTTTTTTTTTTTTTTTGAGATTCTACTTCTTTACAAAAATGTTGGCCTTCACAGCCAAGAGAATTAAACGTGTACCCTCTGGTACTCTGCCCGCTTCAGTCTGCTCTGGCTGTGGCTCCTGACCTTGACCTTTCGGTCCTCTGACAAGACAAAAGCTTAATTGTCTTTTGTCTAGTTGCTCAGAATTCAGCTCTTTCCTGAGTGAAATCTAACTAGCATTGCCAAGTTCTACCTTCTGATGAAGTTAAATATATATTTTTTATTCAGATAGTAATAGAGGCTAATAATCTCTCCAATTATCAAAGTCTAGAACAGATTTTACCTTTTCGATTTAACTTTCACTGACTTTTCAGGCTTCTGTAAAGTTTATGATGTTGCAGCTCTCACATGTATTGTTACTTAATATTTTTGTGAATGAAATATGCTATTTCACCATTTTTTGTCATATCAGAACTTACACCTTCAAATAACTTTTCTCCCTTAGGCAAGTATACAATTGTTTTAGGGATACTGCTATAGATCAGAATGCTATTTGAACTCTTCTTTTGTAATTTTCTTCAAAGCCTATATCACTTTTTTTAAAAAATACCTCAATAGTGGTAAATCTTCATCTCTTTCAATTGGATTAAATTTTTGGAAATAGCTAAAAGTCATTCAAAGTTAAGTCTAGTGAATAAGATGAGAGATCAAGTTAGGTGATGAACTTTTGGTTGAAAACACGATTTGATTATAAACCTAATGAGACTTACATTCCTATGTTGCTCATAAGTTGACACTCTCAGGAATTCCTAAACAGGGGTCTAGAACTGAACCATGGTGGTTTTCTTTAAATAGCTGACTAGCCTTTGGTGGTGACTAGGTTCATACTGGATGCACTGAAATTAAAATCTAAACCCCTCACTTTGTAGATAAGAACACTGACTTTTAGGAAGAGGGAATTCACTGGCTCATGTGCGTCAAAATAATAAAACAATGTCTAATACTTGCAATATTCCAAGAATGAAATAAGGTATTCGGAGATGGCGAATAATCATCTCTGAGAATATTGATTACATCAGAAGGAGGGATGATGTATGTTGCAATAAATCAGGTAGGTTTTTTATTACTAATGGGAATGCTAAGACTGGTTGGGATGTAATTTAAAGAGCTCCAAAGCCAATCTATCCTTACAAATCATGGATCTGGCATCTAGCTCTAACAGTCACCGTGAGTGTAGAAAAATCTCAGCAAAACTTATGAAATCTCAACTTTAAAAGGAACCATGAAGTTAATTTGTTACATTACTCACCTGAAGATTGATCTGCTCTGATATTGAGGATCACATTAATGTTTTCTTTATTTTAAACTTCCTAGGAATGAACAACCCAATATATTGAGATATCCAATTGAAATTCCATATATTAAAATTTTCTTTCTTATGTTAAGCTAAAATTGCTGTATTGTCTAGTTCCTACTTCTGAACACTCTCTGACAACAAGGTACATTCAGAATAAATCTAATCACTCATATATTATTAAAGAAAACCATTAAAAAATCTCTAAGTCTTTTTAAAGTTAAATAATTCAATATTCATAAAAGTATTTCATATTAAGTAATTTTAAAACCTTATTCCCATTTAACTGGCTTTTATAACTTGAAAATCTTTTTAGGATTTTGATACACTAAAATTGTTATGACCCTTCTCAGGGGAAGTAAGAGTTTCTCCATTTGTCTCTTGAAACATTGGATCCTGAAATATGCATTCTGTAACAGGAACTTGGCTACCCAGAGTGAAACCAGACTGAATTTTTATTAAACAGGAATCATAGCCTTTATCAATGTAGATTATTCCAAAGTGTCTAAAGAACTGGAAATGTTTTAGCCCTGGCCAGTTGATAGAGTGTCGGACCAGTGTGTGGGTGTCCTGGGTTCAATTCCCAGTCAGGGCACACAGCAAAAGTGACCCTCTGTTTCTTCACCCCTCCCTCTTCCCCTTTTCTCTCACTCTCTGCCCTCCACCCTCCAGCAGCCATGGCTCTATTGGTTTAAGAACATCAGCCCAGGCACTGAGAATGGTGCTAAAAGTAGCTTGGTAGCAAGCATTGTCCCAGATGGCCAGAGCATTGGCCCCAGATGGGGGTTGCCTGGTGTATCCCAGTCGGGATGCATATGAGAGTATGTTTCTCTGTCTCCACTCCTCTTCTCACTTGGAAAAGAAGAAAAAAGAAGGGAAAAAGATCTGAAAACTTTTTAAAAATGTTGTCTCATGTTTTAGGGTTTTCTGTTTGGTAAGACTGAAGGCAACCAAATCCTGACACTGGCCTCTATTTCATAATATTTTCTCTGGGTTTGTATTGCCTCTCATCCCAAACATTTTAAATTATTTTCAAAAGACCTTACAGTTCTAAATTGTTTTAATTTATAATTTTCCTTGATTTTATTGACTAAGAAAAGTCAAGCATTATTATCTTTTCTTTTTATGAGTGAACTATATTATACTAAAGTTGTGAAAATGAAAGTCAGCTATTAGGGGTTAAATAAAGTGTGTATTTTATACATGTTTAGTAGAAACTATGTAAAAGAAATAAGGCAATGAGTATAGCAGGTTTGTATGAATGAGCTGTTTTTGCTTTTATTGATATAACATTGGTTTATAACATATAACTTTCAAGGTTCATTATAATTGAATATCTGTGTACACTATAATGTGCAAACCATCAAAGGTCTAGTTTTTACCCATCACCATGCATATGACCCTTTTTGTCAGTTTTGCTCTTTCTATTCTTTCCCCTATGGTAACTACCAGCTTGTCATTCATATCTTTGAGTTTGTTTTGTTTTAGTTTTGTTTGTTTCTTTTTTTATTCCACAGTTTTTCTACTATCTCACTTATTTCACTTAACATAAGATCCTCAAGTTCTATCTATGATGTTGCAAATGGCAATATTTCATCTTTTTTTATGGACAAGTAGTATTCCTCTGTGTGTATGTTTATGTGTACGCGTGTGTGTTTGTGTGTGTGCACACACAACATTTTTATCCATTTATTGGTCAAGGGACACTTAGGTTGTTTCCATAACTATACTACAAAACTATAATCATCAAAACAGTATGATATTGTCAGAAAAACAGATACTCTGACCAATAGACCAGAATTGAGAAACTAGAAATAAAACCACACATATATGGACACTAATTTACAACAAAAGAGCCGAGAACATACAACAGAGAAAGAAAAGTCTCATCAATAAATGGCATTGGGGAAACTGGACAGCTACATTCAAAAGAATGAAACTAGACTATTATCTTATACTATACATAAAAATTAACTCAAAATGAATTAAAGATTTGAATGTAAGACCTGAAACTATAACATTCATGGAAGAAAACATAAGTGCTCAGATTCTGGGCATCACTCTTAGCACCATTTTTGTAGATTTGACTCCAATGGCAAGGGAAACAAACCCAAAAATAAATAGAGGAGGTTATATCATACAAAAACGTTCTGCACAGTGTAAGAAACCATCAACAAACCAGAAAGGAACCAACCATATAGGAAAAGATATTTGCAAACAATACTTCCAATAAGTGATTAATATGCAAAATATATTAAAAAAACCTCTCATAACTCAACATTTAAAAGAACAAATAATCCAATTTTAAAAATGGGTAGAGGATCTGAATAGACATTTTTCCAAGGAAGACATACTAATGGTCAACAGACACATGAAGATTTGTTCAACATCACTAATTGTTAGAGAAATGTACATCTGCATCACCTCTGTTAGAATGGCTATTATCAAAAAGAAAGAAATAAGGGTCAGAGAATATGTGGACAACAGGGAAAATTGGTGCAGCTATAATGCAAAACAATATGGAGCTTCCTAACCTCCAGAATTTCCTTTAGTCTTGTGAACTATAAATTAATTTTGTCATATATATGACTTTTTCATATGTTTTAACCCTATAATATATTATTATTATTGTTTTAAATAGTCCAGCATATTTTTTAAATACTTAAGTAATGAGAAGTGTTTCTATTTTCCTAATTTTCAGTCTTTTTAAATTTATTATCTTTGCGTAGATATAAATTTTTCTTCTGTTTATAGGATTTCCTTTAACATTTCTTATACTGCAGATATGTTGGTAAATTCTTTTAGTTTTGTGTAACTGTAACTCTTTATCTTTCTTTCAGTTATGAAGAATATTTTCACTGGATAAAAATTTCTAGGTTGAGTTTTTAACTCTTCCTTTACTATTTTAAAAATGCTGTTCTGCTGTCTTCTCTCTTACATTGGTTCCAACAAGAAATTTATTGTCCTTAACTCTACCCACCCCACTACTTTTAAGGGTTTTATTTTAATTAATAGTTTGAGCAAATAAATTATGATGTAACTTGCTAGTTTTATTCAGTTTTGGGTGTCTGGAGGTCATTGAAATTTTTGGATTGCAGGTTTTGGTTTTCATCAAATTTGAAATATAGGTATTATTTTCATAAGTACTGTAGATTGTTCTTTCCAATTCCTTTAAAGATTCTAAGTATTGCTCATTTATCCCCACTTTATTTATTTATTTATTATTAATTTTAATGGGGTGACACCAATAAATCAGGGTACATATGTACAATGAAAACATCTCCAGGTTATCTTATTCAATTGTGTTGCATACCCATCACCCAAAGTCAAATTGTCCTCTGTCACATTCTATCTGGTTTTGCCTGTGTCCCTCCCCTCCTCCCTAACCCTCCCTTCCCTCCCTCCCCCCACCCCGTAACCACCACTCTCTTGTCCATGTCTCATAGTCTCACTTTTATGTCCCACCTATGTATGAAATCATGCTGTTCTCACTTTATTTTTTAAAATCATGTTTCTCTCAATCTCTCTCCCTCTCTCTCTCTGCTTTATTTTGCTAAGTTTTTATTTCAGTAACTTTAAATTCATTTTTTCCTGCAATATTAAAGCTGCCATTAAACCATCTAATACATTTGTCCTTGTGGACTTTATAATTTCCATCTCTTAAGTTCCATTTAGGTTGTGTTTATATCTTTAATGTCCTTGCTTATCATGTTCAATATCTCCTCCCACTTTTTGAACATTTGAGAAGCAGTTATAACTATTTTAGTCTCTTATCTTACTAATTCTCTCATCTGTGTAATTTCTGGGTCAGTTTTCCTTAACTGATTTTTTTTATATTATAAATTTTATTTTCTTGCCTCTTTGCATGCTTGATAGTTTTGATCATATGCCCTACAGTATAGATTTTAACTTGTGTGCTGAATATTTTTGTATTCCTATATTCCTATGAATGTTATTGAGTTTTGTTCTGGGATACAGTTAAGTCACTTTGAAATATTTCGATCATTTCCAATCTTGCATTTAAGGTTGTTAGGTAGGATAGAAACAGCATTTGGTCTAAGGTTAATTTTTTCTACTGCTGAGACAAAACTCTTCTCTACCTGATACTCCATGAGTTATAAAGAATTTCAGTCTAGCTGGTGGATACACAAACTATTTCTGATCCTGTGTGAGCTCTAAAGGTTCTTCCCTCTGATCTTTTGAAGTAGTTTTTTTTCTCCAGCTTTAGGGAGTTTCTTCACATTCGTGTGCTGATCAGTACTCAACTGAATCCTCAAAGTGGTTCTCTCTGTAGAACTCCTAAATTGTCTTTCTGTGTAGTTTTTCCTCTCAAATGTTCTGCCTTGCAAATTCTAGCTATAGCGTCTCTGGATGTCCAGCTCCACCTCCTCAACTACAACAGTGCACTGAGCTCCTTCCAGGTTCTCACCCCCTGCGTTGCAGGCTGGATGCTTCTTCCAGCAGTAAGTAGGAACAATCAAAGGGGCTTATCACATTCATTCCCACATATATACAGGGATTGCTCTCCTACATAAGCTGATGCTCAGCATCTTGAGAATTACTGTTTTGTATATTCTATCTATATATTGTTTTAGGCAGGAGGGTAAATTGAACCATTACTGTCTAGATGGAAATGTACCCAAGTCACAGTATTTTTGACATGACTTTTTGATAACTTTCACCCTATTTGATCACAATGAAAATCAACAGAATATCTATTTAATTTGCTACTAAGTTTCTGTGTTTGCCATCAATTCGTTCTAGTATTTCTTAGAAATCTACTGGACAGACTGGTGTCTGCTGAAAAAGAACTGTTCTTTATCCTTCTTCCCTTCCTCCCTTCCTCCCTTCCATTTTCCTCCTGTCTTTCCCTTCTTTCCTTCCTTTCTCCCTCCTTTCCTCCCTCCCTCCCTCCCTTCCTTCCTTCCTTCCTTTCTTCCTTCCTTCCTTCCTTCCTTCCTTCCTCCCTCCCTCCCTCCCTCCCTCCCTCCTTCCCTCCCTCCCTCCCTTCCTTCCTTCCTTCCTTCCTTCCTTTCTTCTTTTCTTCCTTCCGTCCACAAAACTTGAACATAAAGTCAATGCAAACAATTAAAAATAAATGGTTAACATATTATCCAACTGAAAAAATATTGATAATATTTTAGAAAAATTTTAAAAAAAGCCTAACTAGGTGGTGGCACAATGGATAGAGCATCGGACTGGGATGTGGAAGACCCAGGTTCGAGACCCCGAGCTCGCCAGCTTGAGCGCGGGCCCATCTGGCTTGAGCAAAAAGCTCGCCAGCTTGGACACAAGGTAGCTGGCTCCAGGAAGGGGTTGCTCAGTCTGCTGAAGGCCTGCGGTCAAGGCACATGTGAGAAAGCAATCAATGAACAACTATGGTGTCACAATGGCAACAAAAAACTAATGATTGATGCTTCTCACCTCTCTGTTCCTGTCTGTCTGTCCCTATCTATCCCTCTCTCTGACTCTCTTTCTGTCCCTGTAAAAAAAAAAAAAAGAAAAATAAAAAAATTGGCCAGACAAGTGCACGTTTTAAAGATGAAGGGGAAATATGATGTGGAAAGTTTAGATTGTGAGAAGCCTAAGGAATGGGAAAGATAGACTCATTATGGCATCGAGTGACAGGCTTCAATATTGCTACATACACAGAACTTGAAACTTGACCTACATTATTAAAATATCTATAGTGAAATACTTTGTGAGAGGATTTATTCCCATATATTTCACATTTGCCGAGTCACAAGTTCCGATATAGTACTGATGGAATCCAAAAGAGGGAGTTTATTAAATTGGTTTTGATGTGTGTTGGGAACTCTTTTCAAACTGAAAATGTCTCCAAAGTAATGACTCTCCAACTCTTATTTAAAACAGTGCCTTGAAAAGTAGAAAAAGGATGAGTCACTCACTCTCAACCCTCTGTTCCTGGGAAGTCTGAAGAAGTTACTTCCTTTTGCATCATGCCATGTCAAGGTACTCCTTGTGCTAACACTGCTCCCACCCTTTGCCAATATTGCACATTTTGTGGTTTCTAGATCAGCATTTAAATCTAGTGGGAGGAGATGTGTGGAAATGACGTGTGGTGAGGCTCAGAGTTTCTCCTCTTGGCTTGGCTGAACAGCTATCCTGGGAAAGCTGAGGATCAGTGCCCTCAAGGTGCTTTACTGGGCTCCCTGAAGTATTATTATTGTGTCCCAGTTGGTGAGGCTCCTGAGATCAGCTGGGGGGGGAGTAATAGAAATCATTGCAGTTTATTGTATTCCATTTATCATGTCATGCTTATTAGCATGCTGTTTTATAGTCACATTGCTCCGCAGTAGAACCATTTTAGTGTGCAAACTCTATGTGTTTACTTTAATTTGCCACAAATATGATATAAAGATAAACTAGTTTATGTTTCTCATTCACCAACAGGGATTGTTCCCAGTAGTTTACAGGTGATCAGTCAAGATGGGACTGGCATCTTCCCCACTGCATATTGAATGATATTTTCAAAGAGGGAAATGAACTAACAAGCAAGCACTACTACCAAATGTTCAATTTTATTTAACTTTACAATTCCCAGAAAGGCATGTCTGAAAAGTCATGGGCAGATACAGATACTTCAAAGAACAACCGCTACCTGGTTTATTGGATAGCCAATGGGGTTGGAGTGCATACCACTTTTGGAAATGGACCTTCTATGTCAGATGTTTCCTGGTCAAGGCCCAGTTGAAACCTTTCCATGCTCTTCCTAAATGACTGCTTGTTTTTGTGAATTTCAAGCAAATTGACACCAATAGATCAATCTCTTTCCATATATATATTAAATATGCTCGCCTTTGCAATTGCTTTCAAAACCATTAAATCAATAAAAAAAGTATTTATTTAGTATCTGAGATGTGCATATCCCAGTAGTACATGCAGTGTGAACTAGTACTCATTGTAGAATGATATACACTGTGACTGATGTTAAACGATATTGAAGTTAAACATTTTTAAATGCTTTTGGTAATGAGTACAATGATAACAATTTATTGAATACATATCATTGCCAGACATTGCATTAGATATGTTAAATTTATCTCATTCTCATAGCTTTGGAGTATGTATAACAATTCCTATCTTAATAAATGAAGAAATTAATTAGTAGAGGTGGTTAAATAACTTGCCCCATCATATAGTCATTGAGTAGAAGAGCTGGAATGCCTGCTCCCATTTGTTTACTGCTGAAGTATAAATTTCAACACAGCACATTAACTTTTTGTATTAGTTTCCTAGGGTTGTTGTATCAAGGTATCAAAATTTGGCAGCTTAAACAACAGAAATTTACTGTCTCATATTTCTGGAGGCTAGATATTTGAAATCAAGCTATCAGCAGGATTGATTCTCACTACATGGTCTGTGGAAAAATCTATTCCATATTCTTCTAACTTCTGGTGGTTGCAGGTAATTCTTGATATGCCAATTACTGCCTCTGTCTTCACTTGGCATTCTCTGCTTTGCTTGAATCTGTTTCTTCTCTTCTTCTTACAAGGATACCAATTATGTTGAATTAGGGCTCACCTCAATCCAATATGATCTCATTTTAGCTTGATTACATCTGCAAAGGCCCTATTTCCAATATGGTCACATTTCTAGGTACCAGGGATTAGGATTACAACATATCTCTTTGAGGAACACAATTCAACCTATCATATCCTTCAAATTTGCTCTATATTATATTCTTCAAGTTTATGGTTCAATTGAAAAAGTTTTAGAGCTCTTTAAAACCCTTGCACATAATAGATACTCAAAAAATTCATGATGAATAGAATTATCCTCATTAATACAACATCTTCATGAAATAGAAACTGAAATTAGTCCCAACATGTCTCCTGAATATATGACTATAAAGAGAAATCAAAGGGTTTTCTATTGAGGAAAAAATTAGCTTCTGCTCCTGTAATTTATCACATTGAATTAATTATTCAAAAATAAATGAACAATTTCAGACTAGACTCTAATCATATGGAACTTCTAGAGAGACAATAAACAAATAGGGACACATATAATTGTACTATTAGGAGAGTAACAACTGTTATAAAGACAATATTCATTGCTCAGGTTATATAAGTTCTGGGTCACAAACTTTTATCTAATTGAAGAGTGAACTTTGGCATGAGCGAATACAAAATATTAAATATATATGGATTTGAAAGTATTCTCTATAGAATACCTCAGCAAATTTTATCATTGTAATTAACTTAATTTTATGAAAGGTATCTCCTGACATATTTTTTGATGATTTGTAACAAATAACTACTATGGCTTCACTACTATGGCCTCCTATTTGTTGTTTACTTATGCAATTAAATACCCATCTGAAGATTTGGGGTTGTCTTTTCCCTCTAAAGACTGATTGTGGCTTCAAATAAAATGTAAGTTAGAATGTAAACGTAAGCCCATGTTGGATTTTTAACATTCTGAAATTTAACAAAATAAAGAGAAAATACAGAAAATAAGGGTCTACATAATGCTGATTGCTAAGTAGAAAGGACTCTGGATTTAAAGTAATATGCAGCCCTGGCTGGACAGCTTTGTTGGCTAGAGCATTGCCCTGGTATACAGAGGTTGTAGGGTTCATTCCTGGTCAGGGCACATACAGGGACAGATCAATGTTTTTCTCTCTCCCTCCCTCTCTATTTTTCTCTTCCTTTCTCTCTCCTCTCTCCCTTCCTCTCTCTAAAATCAATCAATAAATTACACACACGCACATATATAATAAATAAAAGCAATTTGCAGTGAGGCCAAAATCACTTTATTTTGTGACTCAAAAAATGAAAGTGATTGAAAGAGATAATCACTAAAGATTCTTTCAGCTTAAATATTTTGTGATTAAAGTTTATTCAAATTAAAGGACATGCTATTTACCTTATTGGTAGTGCTATTTTTGTTTATTTATTTATTTGTCTATTTATTTATTTAGAGAGACTAAGGGAGAGCAGAGGTAATAGAATACGGAGGCCTCCAAGTTGACAGAGAAAGGAGCCAGCCCATCCATTCCAGCCAGGTGAGTGCAGAGCACCTGGGGTCTCATAGACAAAATGTGTTTCTGTTGTTGTGATTTTGTTTAAAACCTAGTATACAACAGATGTTCTGTCATACTTTTCTGTCAGAATGTCTAAATAAAGAGAATGGATTCTGTTTTTTTCTTCACTATCTCAATTTCAGAAGTCTTAATTAGGACATTGGAGAAGATTATTTCTGCATTGGAGATGGAATTATCATGAAGCCATTCCCAGAGGTCCTCGTCCTCATCCCAGCTGCTCAGGGACACTCACACCTCATTCACATTTCATTGCGACAGTAAGGGCATCAGCTCACCCCTGGCAGAGTCAGTGTCTGAAGATGAGGTTTTGTCTGAATAGCTTAAATCATTTCCCTTAAATCTCTGGCCTTGTTTCTGATCAGTCTGATTTTCTATCCACAAAAATGAGAAACATAATATGAAAAATGGTCCTTTTTTTTTGGTTTTGGTCTGCCAGTGATGAGTTTACATGGCATTCACTTCATAGAAATAGTTAAAAGTAGATCACAATGAACAATTCCAATCCCAGAGATGTTTTTATTCAAGGACTATGCTTGTATCTCATTAGATATCATGTGTATAATGACTCAGTGTACCAAATAACATAGGAATTGGGGGATTTGTGTCACTAATGTTGCCTCTCCAAGTCTGCACTCTCCCATTTATAATATGGGAAGACTCAAATGATAATGCTGTGCAATCAGCTTCAGGAATAGAGACTCATTTAATATGGCTAGCTCTCTCAGATCTATTTCAATTATTCCTTATTCTACCCAATGGTATCATAACTGTAGAATGTTTCAACCATTGTTCTTATACTGTGGAAACAATGGAATCCGTATGATTATAATCATTGTTGTATCATAGTTTTCCAGCAATTCATCTTTGTTGTTGATAGCACTCAATTTGTTTCCTGCCAGCGTTGAATGGATGATACTACAAGTCTGACAGACTATTGGTTTTAGAGTGTATAGCCTTGAATATATGGACTCAAAAATGGTTATGCCAGTTTTGTACTTTCTAAGAGGAGTCACACCCCTGGATACTGTGACCTTTTGCTGCCAATTTATGAACGCATGCTTATCTTCAGGATTCAGGAAAAGTACTTTAAAATTTCCAGGAAGCCTCAGAATTCCTGGAATTATTAAATATTCTGTAGTTTTCATAGAACTTTATTTACATATTTTAGAATTGCTGTGAGCCATAAGAATAATAAACAAGGAATACTTTTTCTGTGACAGGGTTACATACAATATTAGGGAATTATCTGTTTAGAAAAAGGGAAATATATAAGTGCATTGACTTATATTATTATTAAACAGAATATTGTGACAAAATTACCTATTTCAGCAACACATACAAATGTCTACCTGATATTGTCACTTAATAATGGAAGTCATTAAAAAAAACTACTCTTTATGCAAATCAAGTAATTTAAAATATTTAAAAACATAACACACATATGTAAAAGTCACTTTTAGAATAAAAATTTAAAAACATTAAGTGTTCATTTCCTTGTACCGTATTCTTAATTTTTGCATTGTGACAAATATTGCAGCTGTGGAAATTTACTTTATTTCATTTCAGTTAAGCAATGTCAATGTGAAGAGTGAATCTAAAGCATTTTCAAGTTTCATATAAACTCTTTATTAGTTTCCTATTGTTATTGCAACAAGTTACCATAAAATTATAGGCTCAAAATAGCATGAATTATTATCTTACAAGGTCAGAAGCTTTTATTATCTTTGAAGATCAGAAGTATCACTGGGCTAAAATTAAGGTGTCTGCAGGACTGCATTCTTTCTGGAGACCCTAGAAGATCTATTTCTTTGCCTTCTCCATCTTCCAGAGGCCACCTGCATTCCTTGGCTAGTGGTCCCTTTCATTATCTTCAAAGCCAGCAGTGTAGCATTTTCAAATCTTGTTCTCTCTGACCATCTGCCTCCCTCTTCTTTCATTTAAGGACTCCTGTGATTATGTTGCGCCCAGTTGTATAATTCAGGATTATCTTCTCAAGAACTTTAATTCAATTGCATCTGCAGTGTCCTGTTTACCCTATAAAGTAACATATTCACAGTTTGGAGGATTAGGATCCAGACATCTTTGGAGAATGTTATGCTGCCTACCACAAGCCCATTCCCTTTTTCAGTGATGGAAGTACAGTATTATGTCCTCTTTTCAAAGAACTGTTTTTTATAGCAAATATTCAAATGTCAGGAAACATGATTGAGCAACATTAGTTAATGCAACATATAGATGTCCTAGCATCATTAGGAATATCATATAAACTCATCTCTTGGAATTAACAATTTAAGGACTTATTTTGCTTCCAAAATTCTTTTTAGAACATCACTCATAGTATTCATGGAACATATATGCTTCATGTAAATTTATTAATTTATATTTTATTTACAAGCATGACATTATTTATCACAGATGGGGCCACAAACACATACGCATAGTATTAGTTACAAATAAGAATACTGGCTAGATTGTGACCACTTCTCTGCTATGCATTCCTGTTTTGACTCCCAGAAATAGCAACATCATCCTTCCGCTGTACTTGTCTCTCTTTCTTGGCTTGCTTCTACTTGACAGTAGCCAATTACTTTGAATAGGTAAGATGCTGATTATTAAATTTTAAATTTCATGAAGTCATAATACTTTTCCCAAATTCTTAATTGATTTTTCCCAGAAGACAAAAGTCATCTAAATTTTCGGAGAAATACCAGGCTCAATTCCTACCTAGAAACATTGATTACCAGAGCAACCAGATCCCCGAGTTGACTGGTTGCATAGAAGTCCCTCAGACTTTATGGTTCACAATAAATTGTTAATTCCATTATAAGAATGTCTCCTTTGCTTAATTTCAGGGGTGATGGGGGGGTACTATTGGTCGAGTGTTTTGAATCAGTTAGAAATGGGTTTATAGAACCTCACACTACCAACTGATGGAAATAGCTTTCTTTTTCAGAAGGTACTAAAACACTGTTAACCATTTGGCACAGTGTGGTGGTGTATTAAGAGCATTGGGGGGTATGATGCAGTGTGTTGATGGGGTTGTATGAGTTGTACAATTGAAACCTATAGTGTAGTGTGGCAAACCAAGCCAGCAAAATAAATTAAAAGGTTGAAAGAAGAAAGAGCGTAGGTGCTGGAGCCAGATAACGTGCTGTCGTGGGGGTAGGACCTTCACTTCTCTGTACTTTAGTTTTCTCTCTATAAAAAAAGATCAGCAGTATATTATTTGCTTTCCAGAGATCTATTTTATAAGTCATAACTTAAAATAGCTACATTTGGCTCCCTACTGGGAGGTAATCTTCCTGAGCATTTTCTTTATATATTTAGTATGCATGTGCAGCCACAAAATATACATTTAGCATATGACATATATATTGTTTTAGTTATCATTCCACAGCTTGCTCTTTTTACTCATTTTTATTTTCAGTCAAACTTGGCAGAGTAGATTCCATATGTTCTTTTTGATTGGTATATAGTATTTCCCTGTTTGGATACAACTCAGCCCTATGCAAATGTTTATCTAAGATATAGACTAGAAATGAAACTTCTGGCTGTGAAGTATATAATCTTCACATTGATTAGGTATTAGTAAATCACTTGTGGTTTTCCATTTGGATGAATTTTCACCAATGCTAGACATTTAATATCTGTTTGTTATTTTCTTTTTTCCAACCATATGGGTGTGAAAAAGCATCTCATTTTTATTTTAATTTTCATTACCTGATTCCAGGTAAGGTTACTCAGCCTTCCATAGGTTTATTGGTAAACTAAGTTTTCTCTTGAGGCATTGTTTATAAACATAGGCCATTTTTATATTCTTTTGTTTTTTCTTAATTTTATGTAGGAATACTTTTTTTATAAAGAAGTTCCCTGAAGTTTAAATTTGGTTTCAGTATTCAGAAAATAAAAATATGATACCTGGTTTCAGCCTCAGTCTCAGACTTTGAACGACAAAGTAACCAAAGGCTAATATCATTTTAGGCACTTTGATCAGCTGCTTGCTCAGTGGACATGTGGCCACACACACTCCTACCACCTCTAATCAGTGCAGTAGTACAAGGACATGAACCTGGTGTGGTACTTGAGTTGATGGTCAACATCTGATATTCATTAATATTTATTTTCAAATCTATGTGAGCATTCTAGATACAACTTGGAATGAAACCTCTGCATTTTCTTCATGCCGTTCAATTTTAAGCACATTTACTTATTACAGTAACAAAATGTTGAAATAATGCGGACTTTGAAAGCTGTTAATGTGGATCACAAAAATGATTAAAAACTTTCAGAGTTAAACAATATTAGCAGTTATGAATAAGAGAGAGTGTATTAGATAGATAACATTAACAAGAACATAATATCCGCTTTGAGCCAGCAAATGTTTATAAAAATTTAAATGTTAATAAAAAGGAGGGATAATAGAAATTAGATTATATCACAAATGCTAATCTTTAGAAGCATTAGGATCTATATTTCATTTCTAGTGATATAATTCAGAGAAAGCCAAGAGTGTTTCAAGAGAAACATCCTATTTGAGAAGTTTTCACATCTTATGAGGATGAATTAAAGGCAGAATTTCAACACTGCCACCTTTAAATGTCACAAGGAGAAAAAATTGCAAAATCATGTGCAACAAGATTCATGATAAATCATTTTTGATCTTGACATAGTGAAGAATATAAGAAGTATAAACACTAGAAGAATGGTAGGAAAATAAAATAGCTCAGACAAATTTTCTTCTCACTTAGACAACTTCAAAATATCATTCTTTAAAAGTGCTCTTACAAAAACAATTTCTTATCCCTTTGAATCTATGGAGGCCACAATGTTTAGCAATGTTGAAATAATTTTTAGCGACTTCTATTCTCAATATCAACTGTTGAAGGATTTTTGAGCTGTGCCTAAGTCTATTAAAAAATCTAGAAATTTTACTGATTTTCCACTCTGAAGTACAGGTTGGCATTTATAAATATATCAGTGGTCTTACGACATGCCTGCTTACAAGTGAACTTTGCTTTTAGTGTATTGATGTGACTGTAGGAGCCATTAGTAGTCAATAGTGCACAAAAATTACTCTTCCTGCACCATTCTGTCAAACTTTTCATTTTAACCATTCAAATCCCCAATAAGTAAATTGACAGTCATTTATTTTTGCAAAAAAAATATTTTTCAGAGTTAATCTTGTACCAAAGGAATTGATTCTATAATATTTACAAACAAAGCTGATCAAATATTTGTTATTCAGTCACAGTGGGTATGTGGTAAACTTCTACCCTGTGGATATATTCATGTATTATTTATTTGCTTTTTATATATCTTTTTTCCCCAATCTATTAGCTTACTTTAGGATTTTGTTTATGGTATCTTTTGAGTAAACTTCAGCACTTTGATGTTTAAATTCTGTTGTCTTCTGCACCTGTTATAGCTAACAGAGACTTTGGCTATCAGTATAATTTTAATCCTATTATAGATAATCCAGAATCAGAGCAGAATCAAGTCTTCTGTTGGAAGCTCAGGGTTCCTGCAACCTTTGGTGTGTTATAGGAGTAATGAAAGTTGGTGGTGGTGTTTAGTTTCTCAGTATTCATATTGTGGTCCCACATTCTCTTAATTTTCCCAGAATTTGTACGTGTCTTCAGTGTGGTGCTTCTGTTACTATGTAATTTTGTTTTGCTCACCTCTGTGCTCACCATGATAGCAACACAGCAGTCTGCAATGTTCAGGGCACAAATATTGTCCATTGCAAAGCTGAAGAAAAAAAGAGCACTGCTGTCCACATCAGAGAGCCTCAGGGGAGGAATAGACATGTGAGAAAGTTACAAATCAACATGCCTTCATTAAAGTAAATGTATGTATATGTGTGTGTATGTATGGATGTGTATACACACACACACACACATACACACATATATATAATCATCTTTCTGTCTATGTAAATGCAGGATCTGATTCCTAACAGATTGGGAAAATTAGCCAGTTTTGGGACTTGGTCTAATTCTTAGACATCTGTATTTGAAAGTTTAAAAAAAATCTGAGCGTTTGAGCTCTTTCAGGGACTAGGATTTTGTGTCAGACAAGATTGCATCCTTTAAACTTGTAACACCTCCCAGTTTATTGTCTCTGTGAAATCACCAAGCTGGCATCAGACCCCAGGCAAATTGCCCTATGATGCTATATCTCAAGCTCTGCATTTGGTGGGAGGGTTCCTCTTACAGTTTCTATAGCATCCCAGGAGTAAGGGGGTGGAGGTTAAAAAAATCTGTGAAAACAACAAGTGCAAACTTCTTTCACCTGATAGATTTCTCATTTCATTTAGTGATAATGACAGCATCTCAGTGTCCTTATGATAAACCTTAGGACTTTTAGGAAGTCTCTACACCTCCTGCCCCTGATAGTATGCTTCTACTTTGACTTACCTTCTCCATGTCTTTGGTCTGTTGGTATCTTGCCATCAATCACCTCAGTGTCCCATTTCCACAAACACAAAATGCCCCAGATAAATATTAGTTACCTAATAGAGTACCTAAAAGACATTAAAATCTTTATAAATATGTGGAAATAAATATACAATTATAAGTATAATAAAAATATTCATCATTATTAGATATGGAAAGAACCTCAGACATGATGTCATAAAATTCCAACTGGAAAGTGGGTCATTCACTTGAGGACCCTCTTTTCCAAAGTCGCATATTTGATTTTGGAGAGCTTTTACTGCTAGAACATTCTCCTTACTATTCAATCAAAATCTGCCTCCTTACCATTCTACCACCGAGTCCCATTTTGCTGTGTGTATGTTTTCAGGGTAAATCTTGCCTACATGAATCCTTCAAGTATATAAATATAATCATCTTTATCTCTTTTTCTTTGTTTTCTCATTCCTATTAAAAGACTAATTTTTTTTAAAGTGAGAGAGACAGATAGGGACAGACAGGAAGGGAGAGAGATGAGAAGCATCTGTTCTTCGTGTGGCACCTTAGTTGTTCATTGGCTTTCTCATATGTGCCTTGACTAGGGGGCTTCAGTCAAGCCAGTGACCATGTGGTCATGTCTATGATCCCATGCTCAAGCCAGCAGTGACCCCACACTCAAGCCGGCGACCTCAGGGTCCTGAGCTTGGGTCCTCTGCATCCCAGGCTGACATTCTATCGACTGTGCCACCACCTGGTCAGGCTACATAACTAATTTTCTATATGATTTAATTTCATTTGGTCCCCTTCAGAGTACATCGTAACCTCTCCTTCCCCTCACCCCCATCATATGTGTTATGTAAATCTAATAGTATTGTCCATCCTTCTTTGACTCTGACTGACCAGGGACCATAGGATTACTATCTTCCTTCTTTTTTCTAGACACGTTGTGTACTGGAATAAACCTCAGTTGCATGAACCCCTTATTCACTATAATCTGCCTATTGGTGACTAATTCTGAGTTTTTGCTTTTGCCAGCACTCTGGACATGCCTCTGTTTTCTCTTCTTTGTACTGTACACCAGCCCTTAGTATAAAGAGCAGTGTCTGAGATCATTGAGAAGAATGGTAACATACTGCAAGTTCTACTTCTCAATACAATATGTGGCACCTGTTTGGGTATCATAATTCTAAATGAGTAGATTACATATACATTAATAAATGAAAGATGTAGTTCTTTGTTTCTAACATGTTTACTGCTATTCTATATATGCAACTCCATTTTTGCTTCTAAGTATGGTATTTGACCATTTTCGTATATTTTAATGGCTCTAGATAAAGTACACAGAATTGAGGTAATCATGCTCTATAATTCATGGCACACTACTGTCATTGGCCAAGGACTTTTCATTTGCTCCTGCCAAATTTTAGCATGGTGTCTTGCATCCATTACTCCTGACTACTGTAATCTGTATTTTCCATGATTAGCTATCTTACACGGCTTTCTATCATTTGCAGTGTTGTTAAGCAGAGTAAGAGGATTAAAATACAAGAAACAACAACAAAGAATAGCTGATACATTAAGTGCTGAATTGAAAGCTACAGATTTTTACTGCTCTAGGAAGCTGGCAGAGAGGAAGTGCTTGAGTGTGTGAACTAGATAAGAAAAGAGCAGACTTCCAGAGATGTGAGCTGGTCCAGAAGTCTGAGCGCGACTTTAAAAGAGAACCAGTGAGTCAAGAGAAAACAACAGCCCTGCACATTTGGCAGGTGGCATTGGGTGGGGCGTCTGAAGGGAAGTGGTGGGATCTTCATTTGGAGAGTTTGAATCAGGATCCCTCTTCCCCTTTTCATTTTAGGGCAGGTTATAGGAGAAATGTTGTGAAGATCCACCTTGCTATTTTACAGAGCTTTTCTACAGACACTACTTTGGAATTTCTGGATTTGTTTTAGAAGGAATGCAAAGAGAAAAAAGGAGAACGGGCAGCATGAAGAGCAGTAGAAAAACCATCTGCATCTTGCTGCTGCTGGCCCCCTCCTTCCGTTCCAAGCAGCTCCATCCTTTTGGAGAAGACCTCATTCCTACTTTTTACCCTAAATTATACTCTAACCTTGAGGAGTTGTCTGCTTGCTGCCCATAGAGAAGTCACACAGATAGTTACCATTTATGGAATCTCGGGAGTCTAGCTGGAAGTGTGAAAACTTCACTGTTTTATATTGGAGTTTTCCTTAGCCACTGTGATACTGCTGAGCCTCTTAGATGCTGGACTCCTGTCAGATCTACTTCTAACACTATAGACTTTCTAATCAACGCGCTTTTTCACTTCACACTGACAAAATATATAGAGTCAGATTTGTGCCTGTTTACCATCAATATTGGTATCATATAATTCATGTTTTACTTTATACCATTATTTCTTTGTCCTCACCCTTGTTTTACTTTTGTTCCAGTATTATGTCATGATATAATCCCCCAATTTACCTTTATATTCTGGGTAGCCTGAGAATCATTGATCTAAATAATTTTGTCTAAATATGGTCATTGATCTAAATATAATACTTGACTTGTGGCTGAAATAAATAAAAATTGACTAATTAAATGATAGAAGTTAAACTTCTATGAGCATCAACTCTTAAAACACAATTTTCTTTATTGCATTGTAGTTGCAATGCATCACCTTGTGTGAATAATTTGTAAATGATAGATTAATAAAGTAACAAAAGAGCTACTGTCTGGGTCTGTGCATACATATGGAAATATTCTCAATTACTAAAACAATAAAGATGAGAAAGGATTTTGCCTTCATGTTTCCTTTTAGCTTACCATATGTACTTCCTTAATTATAATCAAAACCAGGATTCTGGAATTTGGTTCATGAATTATGTGGTGGTGACATTGTCAGGAGGCACATGATTTCAGAAGGAGATGACTCACATCCAGATTCCTGGTTCTCTGGGGGCACTTTCAGAGACAAAGAACGTTGTAATAGCTGATTTTATTTCATCAAAACATTCCATGAAGCCCTGGCCAGCAAGCTCAGCGGTAGAGCATCAGCCTGGTATGTGGAAGTCCTGGGTTCGATTTTGGCCAGGGCATACAGAAGAAGCGCCCATCTGCCTTTTCCACTGTTCTCTCTCTCTCTCTCTCTCTCTCTCTCTCTCTCTCCCACAGCCAAGGCTCCACTGGAGCAAAGTTGGCCTGGGCGCTGAGCATGGCTCCATGGTCTCTGCCTCAGGCACTAGAATGGCTCCGGTAGCAGTGGAGCATCGCCCCCTAGTGGGCATGCTGGGTGGATCCCAGTAGGGCACGTGCATGAGTTTATCTCTGCCTCCAGGATTCTCACTTCAGAAAAAAAGAAAAAAAAAAACCCAGAAAAAATAAAACAGTCTGTGCAGTTTTAGATACACACAGTCTATTGAGTCCAATCTGTGAGGACAGAAGTGAACTTTTAGAGGATGTCCTGTTAAGCATGAAATAGTACATATGATGATGAAACATTCTTTAAGTCCGTGTCTATTCTGACATCTGAAGTAGCTGTTCAACAGTGAGGATTATTCAACATCACACTCAATAGTTTGATTGTTTCCAAATGATGCAAACCCTACCTTCCCAGTTACAGAACAATAATGAAAAATAAAGCAAGCTGTATTTCTGGTTTCCTTGTAGCTGGGTTCTACCAACCAGGTACTCCTTCACAAAATGATTTGTAATTGAATTATGTGGGGGAAGTGAAATTGTGCAGAGAACCTGTTTTGCTAGAGTTGATCAAAGCTGATTTGATGAAGGAGGAAGCAGCATTGATTCAGGCTTCCTGATTCAGTAACTACCTGCCCACAGCTGAGATAAAGGGCCCTGGTCTGTTTCTGGAAGCTAAAGTCTTTTTCTACCTAAGATAGAGGAAGTGAATTCTGTTGTTGGCAGTAAGAATTCTGCCTTTTACAAGCTTATACAATGGCTCTATCACACATTGATTTATCTGAAACAGTCTTTAAGGTGTGACTGTTTATCTCCTTTAGAATTTAATTATTTATGTTTTCTACTAAAAATGTAAATACAAGACAATTTTCTGTCCATAAGTCACCAGAACTAAATGAGACATATATAGTAATTTATATATTTAGAAACATAAAATATGGACTAAATTACAAAGTTAAAAATAAAGGAAGATGGGTTCAAGTGTATGGTGACAGAAGGAGATTTGACTTTGGGTGGTGGGCACATAATGCAATATATAGGTGATGCATCATGGAATTGTACACTTGAAACCCATATCATTTTATTAACCAATGTCACTAAATATAGAGCACATTGCCAATAGTATACTTTGCTTCTATTACCCTATAATTACACTCATCTTTACACTTTACATTTTTAAATATCACCATTCTCTATAAGCAATAATTACTACATGCACAAGTGGGCACGGTTATATGAGGTAATTAGAATATATAAAGCAATCTATAAAGTAATCAATAATCATTTATGGAGACTATTGTGCAGCAATCTTGGCTATATACAAGTAGTCCAATACATCGCCCACTCTACATTCCAACTGGAAGAATCACCATACATAAGACCACAGCTGTGGCCATATCACTACTAAAAGGATAAACAACTGATCACATTGGAAGAGAAGAATATGGTTATATGCCTGGCTCCATCACTTATAAATCCCATGCTTTGGGGATAATATTCTGAATCTCAACCTTGACATTTTTGAACCGAGAGAGAATGAGATAATATTAGGACTGTATCACTGTGGGCTCTGAAGTGCTTTTTTTTCTCTAACTATTTCACCTGCAGACAATTCAAAATGCATTTCTAGCCCAATCCATTTTTTGAGCCAATCTTGGCCCCCAAAATTGAGAGCATTATGGCATCATCATGGAGACACAATGAGGAGTGGGATTGCCCTCAACTGTCAATGGCCCAGTACTTGGTGCAGAGTGAACCTGAACATCTGTTTGTTTACCAGGCCCCAGCCTTCCCCTAAGCATCATCATATTCACTTTGGATTCCTATTCAGCCTTTTATTACCATCCCCTGGGGGTTGGACCCTGTCACCTTGACTTCCAGCCATGGATGTAACCCTTTGCCAAAGGACCATCTGGAACCATACTGCTGCCATCCACCTGACTGTCATTATGGCCTCTGCCTGAAGCCTCCTGCCATGTGCCCCAGCAGGCAAGGTTGGACATCCTCAAATATGGACAGTGGCCTGAATCAAGCTTGAGATAATGACTCATCTTAGAATATCACAGTGGATGCTGCTAGTTGCGTGCCTCGGGGTCAAATCTGACACAACTGCTAATGTTTATTACCTAGTTCCTATGTGGCGAGCACATGGGAATAAAAATACTTTTATATCATTTCACTTTACAATAACCATAAATTACACACTATAATAATTACAGTTTTTTGTTCATAAGTAAATTTGACAAAACATGATCAGGTAATTTACCCAAAATGTGGCGAGCCATCTTCTGAGTAAGCTCTTTAATGACTGGGCCAGGATAATTAGTACCTTATCTCCTGCACTTTATGATCATGGCTCCAGTTGTATTATTCCCCATAGGCTGGTGGCCTAGGTTTTAGCATTCCAGGCATGCTCGGAAAGATACTAATTACTGTTACAATAGTATTATACAAGGCAACATTTATATAATACAATACAAATCTATTACAATAATTTAAACCAACATTTATTTATATTGAAAGGATTTCAGTCATATACGTTGTTCAGACAACTAAGATTTACTCTTTTAAGTATCAAAATGTTTTAAACTATTTTCATTTGAAAGTTTTCTAAAATATCGTATAAACTTTCCAAAGTTAAAAAAATTTCAAGGATAAGCATGTTATTTTCTGACCTTTGAGTAAATGAAGTGAACTAGGCCTTGAGAGAAGGTACCTTGTAAGGTAATGAGATTTCATGTATAAATAGTGAGTTGATTACTCTAAAGTCAAACTGTTTTCCTGGTTCTTTGTCCTATTTTAGGGCCTGGGGTGCCACAGGAAGTAGGAGAGACATCAGGGGCCACGCTGCCACCAAAGAAGTACCTTGAGGGAAACATCTTATGGCCCTGGATGAAGCACATGTTTCTTTATTATTTGCCATTCCTCCTCCTTTAACTATTCCCTCCTCTCTCCTAATGTACTTATATATGTAGCCTTCTTTTGCAACAGAAAGAATGATATGCATCAACAATTAAAGTAATCTTTGAGTGTCTCCAAATAACCAGATTAGAATAACCATTTTAATCTTAAAAATAAGACAAGAGAAAATTTCTTCTTTTATCTCTTTAATGCTTTATGCATTGGTGTTTTTCTATAATTGTTTTGTTCACTCTTTGTCTCGTTACATGAATGTGCTACAGTGGATCCTGGTTACCTTTCATATTAGGTTACTCTTCCCCTTTGGGTGCCAAATGAAACAAAGGGCGGGGTTTCTTTGACTAGGGCATTCAGTTAACTGGGAAGCTTAAAACTTTAACTTAGTTAGAAAAAACAAATGATGCCCTTGAGGGCCTACCTGGTGCATGAAAATAAAAGTTTAACTTCAGTTTGGAGGCTAATATTATAGCTAGTAATAATATATGATTGCCTTAAGCATTCCTTTTTACATATTTCTCCTAATATATAAAGATGGATTGCCAAGAAAGATAAGCAGCCTAGGATTCAAATGCTGGTCATCTTTCACTTTGTAAGATAATAATATATTTTTAAAAAATACTGTATTTAATACATGTCTGGGCCAAAGCTTACTATATGCTCATGAGGCAATAGGATGAACCCTAGAATCTTGATAGATTAAAGAAAATTAAAGTACCCAACACACATGTGACATGAAACTGGCAGACATATTGGAATATGAAGGTGAGACAGAATATCGATTCTACTAGGAAATATGTAAATTGGGTACAAGTTGCACAAGCTAATAGTCCGAACCAAGTTTAGGATCCAAATTGATAAAGTAAAAGTGAAAGAAGCAAAAGAGAGAAAGAGTCGGTGTGACTCTCCAAAGTCAGACAGGAAAGCAGGGGATTTCATGGGTATCTGGCAATATGAGGACACAGCTATATTATGGCTCAACAGAAAAAAATATCAGTGTTTTCTGAGCAGACTCAATTTCTGTTACCTCTCATACTACTAGGGAATTAGTTTCCTGGCTCTTTTATTACCTCCCAAATTTTAAAAATCACATCTTTAGTTATCTGTCTGCCTAATTAGTCACTGCTGGATGAGAAATGTGTAGGCATTTTCACTTTCTCTAGGTCCCGCTCTATCCTCATGACTGGAACAGGATAAATCCTCAATAAGTCATTAGACAAAGCAAAACAAAAAAAATTGAAGTTCTAAAGTCCAAACAGTGTTGATTCCTGGTGAGCCAGTTGGTGGGTGGGGAATGGTGCCTATTTCTGATTTTTCCTGGAGCTTAAGTGGTCCTAGAATTTGGAAAACAAAACTGTAGGTGTGAATAATGATCCTTATTTTATAGTTTCAGAAAACATGCCCTCCTCCCTCCATGAAGAATGTATACCACAAAGCCACGCAAGCAACAATTAGAAAAAACTATGCTAGAATGGAATGCAGTCTTGACTTGTAAAAGACAGCCTTGAATACTAAACCCTCAATAAATATTTGCAAAATGAATGGATGACCCTGTCCAAAGGGGTTAGTCACTGAAATGCTAAGGGGAGACCTCAGCAGGCTCTTGACAGATAGACAGGATTTCAAGAGGTAGAAATGAGGGTGTGGAGTAATGTCACAGCATTTACTGAAAATGTCCTCTGTGCTAAGAGGCACATAACTGCATGGGCAAATTCAGTACTGATAACTCTTTTTCCAAAATTCTCTGTCACCTTCTGTTGAAGCTTTCTTTGACAACTCTGCCCTCTATGTTTATTCTATGGGGATGTCTTAAAGATATGATTGTCATTGAAATTCTTCTTCAGACATAAGGACTTTCACATTCTCTGATAGGGATGTAAAGAAGACAACCAATCATACAGAAATATGACTTTCTTGCCTCGTACATTTTCAAATCAAGAAAATAGTTATTGTTGCTCTGTGACAAACAAGGAGATTAAATTTGGTACTATAAGGAATCTGAAAGCAGATCTTCTGAAGGAGGCAATAAGAAGCTCAAACTCTTCCTGTCTTCTAGCATTCCACCCACACAAAACTGCCTCCATTGAGCCATTAGTTGAAAAAGACCATTCTCTCCTTCAGATACTACGCAACTTTGTAACACAGAAATTACATTCTTACAATAGGATGGAATCAGAATTGGGTTCTAGAAAACATATGCAGGGATAACTTGCATAAGGATTTGACCAACAGCAACAACAAAAATAATGTTTTCATTCACTATGCGTTTCCATGTGAGTTGCTTTTTCACAATGCTTTGATATGACATGTGGGATGAAGAATCTATTTTTAAAAAGAAAGACAGTTCTAATCTCCTGATCTAGGCACCCTTTGCTACAAATTTCCTTAACACATTTGCCTCTGAGAAGTTTGCAAACAAAGGCGAAGACAGACAAAGAACATATGCTAAATTGATCATTTTTGTGTCTGGATATTCACTATTTGAGAGACAAGAAGCTGTTCAATCTGATCTGGGGTATGATTATACTGTAGTCCAAATTGAAGTGTCTGTGGAAATGGATTGGGCGAGCTTCTTGGTTGTCAGTCATATCACTTACTTCGTGCAGAGTGAGATGAGAGCACTCATGGGAAACGGGAAGTGGTTCTGCATTACACCTAGACGGATGGGTGTTGCTCTGCTGCGAGGGGGTCGGGATGCCTCCGCAGCCGCTGCGCTGAAGAGCCCTAGAGCCCTTTCCAGTGCTGCCTGTGTTGCACGCCCTGCTCAAAGAGAGAGCTCCAGGGCGCATTCCAGGAGCTCAGAGTCTGAGTCAAGTGTTCATTTCCACTAAAACCATCAAGCAGGCATCTGCAGGAACTGGGCTGGGACTGGGGGTGGGGATGAGGGGTGGGTTATGCAGAGGGTGTGAATGTAAACATTTGAACAATTAAAGATTCCAGTAGAAGTTTAAGACAAGAAAAGAAAATATTTGATGCAGCAAAGAGTGTTGTGCAGAAAAGGAGGAATTTCTGGGCAAAGTGTTGCTTTTGAAATGAATCCTTGTCACTGACAAAAATAATTTAAATCATGTATATCAATTTTAGTTAGAGATGTAAGGATGCAATTAGCTTTGCTCTCAGGGCAGTGGATGGAAGATTCTCTCTTTTCACGTGTTTCGGTTAAGGTTCCCCAGAGGAACATAACCACTATAAAATAGATATATAGATCGTAGATACACACATACATGCATACATTCATAATAGATAGAATTTAAGGAATTAGTTGATACGATCATGAGGGCTGGCAAAGGTGAAGTCTGTAGGGCAGGCCCACGGGTTGGAAACTCAGGCAGTATTTCTACTTTGCAATCTTGAGGCCGAGTTCCTTCTTCTCAGGGAACCCTTAGTTTTTTACTCCTAAGGCATTCAGTGGAGTGGATGAGACCCACAGACATTTTCCAGGATAATTTCCATTACTTAAAGTCAACTGATTGTAAGTGCTAAAGACATCTACAAAATACCTTCACAACACTACCTAGACTTCTGTCTGATAAGACAGTGGGAGTGGGGCACCAGAGGTTAGCCAAGTTGGCATATAAAAGTAACCATCACTAGTATGCTGGAGGATTCTTATACACAGGCGCGCACGCACACACGCACACGCGCGCACACACATACACACACACACACACACACACACACACACACACTAAACAGCAGTCTATGATACAGTGTAAGTCCATTAGAAATTTCCGTTTCAAGTGACCCTAGTTTTTTCCTTCTTAATACTGTTCTTAACATTGTTATTGTTCATGTTTGCTATTGTCAAATATTTATATAATCAATTGCACATTTTTCATCATATTATTTGTCTCCATGAAACTGGTAGAGGTCCTCAATCTTTTTCTTGATGACATTCTCAGGTTCTCTGCAATCTGAGCCCACCCAGCCTCACAGTGTTACTGGCATCCTCAAAACCAAGCTCTGGCTTCCATTGGCTGGTCCTCTTGGCATCCCATGACTGAGACTTTATGGCTTAGATGTTTTGTTTATTTCCTTTAAGAGGACTTTCATCTTGTTTTCAGATATTGGCATTTTCATCATGGATACTTTCCTGATTTGCTAATTATATACTTGTTACTGTATGAAGTACTGGTGAAGAGTATACTAATTAATTTAAGGCACCTTGGCATCTGACTGGTATAGAATTATTCATGTGTGTATATATTTCCTCATTCTTTTGAGCAATAAGGACAATGAAACTTGGGCAGCTTCCCATCTTTCAGACTAATTCACTCAGAGGTTGATGTGTGTTAAGTCTTCAGGATGTATTTTTAGAATAATTAAAAAAAATAGGAATGAGGCCCCAGATGGATGGCTCAGTGGTGGAGCATCAACCCAGTGTGTGGAGGTCCTGGGTTGGATTCCCGGTCAGGGCACACAGGAGAAGCAACCATATGCTTTTCACCCCTCCCCCTTCCTCTTCATTCTCTCTCCCCCCACCTTCCTGCAGCTATGGGCCATTTGAGCAGATTGGCCCAGGGCCTGAGCATGGCACTATGGCCTTGCCTCAGGTGTTAAAATGGCAGAGTTGCTGAGCAACAAAGCAGCCGGCCCCAGATGGACAGAGCATCACCCCATAGGGGCTTGCCATGTGGATCCCAGTCGGGGCACATGCAGGAGTCTGTCTCTGTGCCTCCCCACCTCTCACTTAATAAAAAATAAAATAAAATAAATAAAAAATAGAAATGAAGGAGGGAGGGACAAAGAGAAGGAAAGATGAGAAAAGAAAGGAATGAAGGCAGGTAGGAAGGAAAGAAGGAAGAATGAGGGAAGAAAGGAAGGAAAAAAGAAAGTAAAGAAAGAAAAATTAAATTGCAAATGAACAAACACAAAATCTTAAAATTTAAGAATTTTAAAAATAAAAAGTCTTTAATGATCATAATGGTTTCTTCTATTTTTTAACAAGAAAATTGAGTCTCAGAGATTTTAAATAACTTGTCTAGAAAGAAGATAAATGGCGTGGGTAAAGTTTGCAAGTGGAATATACCTAACCCAGAGGGCTTTCTATGACACCGTGCTGACAACAAATTTAAGACTAACGTCAATGGACCGTTAAATTACCTCCTCTAATAACCCTCCAAATCCTCAGAGATTTCATTATCCTGCCTTTTCATAGGGTGTGGTAGTGTAATCATAGTGCTGTCCAGAAATACTACAGTCTTCCTCCTTTTCTTCTCCTGAAAATGGAAGAACTGCACTCACTCCCTGACCCGTTTGAAACGGAGCCTGGTCAGATGCCTTGCTTTGGCCAGTGTAATGGAAGGGAAAATGAAATGCCAGAAACCACTTTGGCACTTGTCTTACCTCCACCGGAGAAGCTCCTGGTGGGTCCCACAGTACAGACTCTGTAAGTCCAGTTTTGAGTAAATATCACATAGAACAGAGGCTCAGGACAGACTGTGAAGGGACAGATACGAGGAACAAAAAATAAATTTTGTGGTTCAACTACCAACTGAGAGTTTAAATTTACTAGTAATTACTGATTAATACAGTGATCATGCTGAAGGTGAGTATATTAATTTGCTATGGCGGCCATAAAAAAAAAATAACACAGACTAGGTGGCTTAAGCAAAAGAAATGTCCTTTATCAGAAAACTGAAGGCTAGAAGGGCTAGAAGTCCAAGGTCAAGGTGTTAGTGAGATTGGTTTCTTCTGAGGCCTTTTTCCTTGGCTTGCAGGTATCTACCTATGGCTGTGTCCTAATACGTTCTTTCCTCTGTGTAAGCACATTTGTATTTCCTATTTGTCTGAATGTGCTCTTTCTAGAAGGACACAAGTCAGACTGCTTTAGGTCCCACTCCACTTACCATAACTTATCACAACTTATCACATCTTTAATGGCCATATCTTGAAATACAGGCTCATTCTGTAGTCCTGGAATGTGGCGCTTCAACGTATTGATTTGGGGCAAACACATTTCAATCTGAAATGGTGAGAAATATCATAATCTGTTTAAGATGTTGAGAAACACATTAGCTAATGAAGGCAATTGAAGTAATTTTGAATTGGTTTGATGCTTTCCGTGGCCTCCACCAGACAATATAGCTACATATAGTTTCTATTTCATAAGATTAGGTTTGTTTTTATTATTATTGAGAGATAGGAGGCAGAGAGATAAACAACCTCATACACCTTGACTGAGATCCACCTGGCAAGTCCCCTACCGGCAATGCTCTGCCTATCTGCGGCTGCTACTCCATTGCTCGGCAACTGAGCCATTGTAGCGCCTGAGGTAAGGCCATGGAGCCATCCTCAGTGCATGGGGAAAACTTGCTCAAACCATTTGAGCCATGGCTGCAGGAGAGGAAGAGAAAGAGAGAAAGAGAGAGAGAGAGAGAGAGAGTGTGTGTGTGTGTGTGTAGAGGGGTGAAGAAGCATATGGTTGCTTCTCCTGTGTGCCCTGACCAGGAATCGAACCTAGGACTTCTACATGCCAGGCTAATGCTCTACCACTGAGCAAACCAGTCAGGGCTGATAAGATTAGTTTTAGTGTTACTTCTTACCTAGGTCTGTTTTAGGAGAGGCTGGGGATCAAGAGTGAGGCATAGTTACTGCTCACTAAAAATTCCCCCACATTTCCTGGATTAGATGGAGCCATGTCGCTAGTTCTTGCCAAAAAATAAAAAAATAAATAATATAAAAAATAGAGAGCAAAAAAACTGTGAATAAAAGTGTCAAATCTCCCTTGCAGGCCAAAGCAGTGAAAGCTGGTAGGCAAGACTGCAGCCCCCCTTGCCCTTTGGAGTGACTGTGGAGCATGCATGTTCAGAAGGCAGAGAAAAGACGTAAGCAGCCTAAGTTGCTAAGGTCCCCCTTGGAGGAGAGCTGCTTTGTGGAGTTGTTGGACTTATAACTGGTTTGTGTGAGCAAGAAATAAATGTTTTATGTATGAAGCCACTGAGATCTGCAGTAGTTTGTTACCGCACCACATGCCTGAATCCATTCTTACCCTAAAAAGGAGCACAGCGGACATGTGCAATTGTTGGTGTGTGTCTGCTATAGCAACTACGGGCAACAGCATAAAATGAGGACACTGATCCCTTAGTAGGGTGAACTTTCTTTATGTTTGTTCTTTTCTTTTTCATTTAGGATGGAAAGATACCAAGAAAAATCTTCATCTGCTTCATTCACTATTTTACCTGGGGCTGGTCTCCGAACCTAACAGAACCATCTTTTCTCCCTGGACAATTTGCACTTCAGAACAGCATTTGGAACTAAGTTTTCATAAGGTAGAAAGTAATTTAATGTTGAAAAGGTAGAGCCAACCACACATGAATAAATGCATATCCACTGCATATTAATAATGCAATATAATAATCTACCCTTCTCACTTTTAGAAGACTCCTCTGAGCCCTTTCCCAATGTTAAGATGGCTCTGAGCTCCAGGCCAATTCTGACTTTTTTCTCCTTGTTTCTAAGAAGTGTTCAGGAGAGTAACAAGCAGACTGCAGGAAATCCATTTGAAATGGAACACTGACAAAGTTCTTCGAAACCAGAGAATGATGAAACAAACTCTGTGTATTGTTGTCACTCCTGAAGTAATTAAATGCATAATGCTTATTTATTCCAAATAAGAAAAAACTTAGAAAGACCATGCTGGCCATTTTTAATTATCTTAAAGAGCACCATGCATTTGATTGTAATGGATAAATTACAAAATAATGTGGGTTTAACATACATTTTGAAACAGTAGCAACCTCAATTTTGTCATGGATTAAAGTAAAGGCGAAATAAATAATGTAGAAGAAATTTCTGTGTTTGGTTCAATGAAAAAGTTGCCCTCTATAATATGTAGGATCTATTTATTATTCATTCAACAAGCATTAGTTTCAGTGCTGTGTTTACAAAGATCAAACAAGTTACTGTCCCTGGTCTCAAATAGCTCATATTCTCATAGGAGAAACAGGTAGATGACCAAAAATTCTACAACAGAGAGAGAGACAATGTATACTGGCACACAAAATGAGATACAGATTTTCCTGGAGATTGCTGGAAGGTATTGTTGAAACTTACCAGGCAGGTATTCAATCAGCATGTAATTTAAGTTAGAATACTTGAGATCAAGATCAAGCCATGACACTTAGCAGCTGAACTATTTACCAAATCTAAGACTCCATGCACTCTTGTGTAAGATAAGCACTACAATATAATATGTATTTATTTCACAAGGCTTTTGTGAAAATATAAAATGCTATAAGTGATATTGTTGTAATAATTATAAAATAGTACAATATTTCAAGCAATGTGGGTGAAGATGTTAATAATGAAGATAGTAACAATGAATTTGCAAGTAGCTAATCATACAAAAATGTTTTCTACTCATATAGTTTAGGAATAAGCATGTTAAAAATGAGCAAACCTTTATTCATGGTGTTAGGCCACGAAATACTATATCTAAACCATGGTTTGAATTTGGTCAGTGGTGTTCGCTCCGAAGGTAGCTTCCAATGGAAAGCCATATTGCATATTGAGCAAAGCAGAATGGTGAGTCAGAATTGCTAGATGCTGGTTGTGGCTCCATCACTTTGGCTTTCACACCCATGAAATGGATAGTAATATAATTTTGGCCTCCTCTATTGGATTAAGTTTCTGGTCAAATTAAAGCAATCAAAATATACCACCTTATTTGTGCAAACAAATATACAATTCTTACAAATGTAATATTGCTTGGTGCAACATGAAACTCATTCAATGGCTTCTGTGAGCATTCTTGGACCAAGAATGCTGAAGCTGGGCAACTCCCAGTTATAACCCTCACCCACATCATCTACACCCACCTACTCTAAGCCTTACTTGTACACACAGAAACCTTATGCATAGAAATGTTTTTCCCAATCACCAGGATTGTAAGAGTGAGGTTATTGCAGCGGTATGGGCACATAAAAAAAAAGAAAGGAAATGAAATGTCAACAGCAAGTGTAATACTTCTCTAATATATGTCCTTCACTTATTGAGACAGTTACCGGGCTGTTCTTGAAAGAAGAATGATTTGTTTATAAACCAGATACATTATTTCAGCTCTTTGGAGGAGGAAAAATGTCTTCATCATATTTTTTTTCTCTCCCCACATCATCCAAGAATATATTGTCTACATTTCTTGGAATGCACACCCATTTATTCATTAACTCACAACTGATTTCTGGGTACCTACTATGTGCTGGTTACATGTAAGAATATTGGTGCTAATTGACTTGTCCCTACTCTTAAGCACCTTTCAATTTTGTAGGGAAAGTCAGTCATGTAAACAAATCAGAGCAGTAAAACATTATAGTTGTTATGATAGAAATATATGCAGCATGCACAGGGAGACACAAAAGGGAATGTTTAATTCTGCCTAGGGAGAAAGAAAAGACTTTATGAAGGAGGTGGCATTTGATGTGATTGTTAAAATATGAGTGATTTTACAGGCAGACAACAGGGAAAATAGCTTCCTTAGCAGAAGCGAATGGGGAACTTAAAGCAGCTCAGTGCAGAATGGGTCAGAGGAGAACATGAACAACTTATTGAGTAAATTATGAAGCCAGACTGTACAAGAACAAGTCATGAAAGAGTTTGAGAATCATACAGATCATGTGAGCTATGAGAAAGCCTTTGAAGATTTTAAGCCAGAGAGAGATGAGCAGCTTCCTGTTTTAGGAGGGCCCTCGACTTTGGTGGTTGGTGTGATAAGAAATGGGAGTTAATAGACTCTTGTCATGGTTGCCATAAGAGAGGATGGCCTCCTAGGCCAAGTCAATGTCAATGTTTGAGTGACCACACTCGGCTGAATTATTACAAATCTCATTTCTATATTTTCAGCCTCTGTCCTTGTTCTTATCTATCAGCATTTAAAGATGCATAGAGGCTCATCTTAAATTTAAAACAAGGCTGGTTGGTTGATTGGCTCAGTGGTTGAGTGTCAGCCCGGCTTGTGGATGTCCTGGGTTCAGTTTCCAGTCAGGGCACACAGGAGAAGCTACCATCTGCTTCTCTACCCCTCACCTTCTTACTTCTCTCTCTTTTGTTCTCTTCCCCTCCCACAGCCATGGATGGACTTGAATGCATTGGCCCCAGATGCTGAGGATGGCTCTGTGGAGCCTCTGCCTCAGATGCTAAAAATAACTCAGTTGTGAGCATGGCCCCAGATGAGCAAAGCATCAGCCCCAGACAGGGTTGCCAGGTGGATCCTCGTCACAGTGAGTGAGGGAGTCTGTCTCTTTATCTCCTCTTTTTTCACTTGAAAAGAAGAAAAAAAAATAAGAAACAAACTTGCAGCTACCCACATCATTCTATCTTCTTCTCTGCTGCTAAACATCTTCAAGGTATTATCTTTTCTCAAAGTCCTCATCTCCAATTAACCTCTCCAGTTAATTGGAAGTCCTAACAAATCCTCTAGCATCTGGGAGGCAATATAACGGTAGTTAAGAGCTTGGATATAGTTCTGGCTCTACCATGTCTAACTTTACAACTAGGGACAACTTATTTTTATCTCTCTCTGCCTTTATTTTCTTATCTGTAAAATGGAGATAATAGTATTTCTTTGGAGCATTGTTGTGATTATTAAAAATTCAGATACACTAAAAGTATTTAGAACAATGCTTGGTACTTGGTAAGAGCTCTATAAATGTTTGCTAATTTTTGGGACTGGTCAGTCAACAATATAAATTTGCGCGTGTTTAGAAAGAGAGAATTGAGTGGACTACTGTTGTCCTTAAAATTTTCATAGAAAAAGAGGGACTACAATAGGACCTTAAGTAATAAGAGAAGTATTTAGAGAGCTACCAAAACAAAGGCTCCATACCAAAATCAGTCTCCAGTGTTGGTTGAGTAATCATATATAGAATATTAAACACATGCATAACACTGTGTTAGACCCGGTAAAGAAATGGAAGAATAACTCAGATACAGAGTCTGTTTGTAATATGTACCTCACCCAGGAGGGTAATTCAGATTAATTTTTTTAAAAAAGAAATAAGTTCAAAAGGCACATGTAGAGAGACAGCCATAGGCAAATATCCAGAGATGAGACACAACATGCACAGTAGTTTACATCACACTGGTCCACCTCTAACCTTGCTGCTTAATGTTGAGGACAGACATCATTCTCCCAGACTACAGACATATTTCCTGGTCTCATTATTGGAGCACACTGTCTTTTTGTTAATTCAGTCTTTGGACATGTTTCTCGGCCTACTTGTTTCTGTCATCAGGCTTTGCTAGCTTAGACACTGGTTCTGAACTGAAAAAAGATCTGTTACACCAGGGCATGTGCCTCTAGTTAGCTGGTGTCACAGAGTTTGAATTCAGGTAGATAAAGTCATCATTCCTGGAACTGAAAGAGGATCGCACCTGGCAATCTTTTCAAATGGAAAGCAGTATGCACAGCATTAAGGTCACTGCATCAGGCAATAGCATGTATTCAAACCCCAGGTGTGGGATCAAAGGGATGACCATTCATCTTCTTGTGTCCTAATGCCTTTATCTAGAAAATGGAGATAATAATAATATCCACTTCACAAAGTTGCAATGGGACATCTAGCATGTGGCAAAAATTAACTTCTGTCATTTTCATGATTCTTCCTAGGCAAAGGCATTGAGATATTTGTCCCTAGTGCATGATGGCTAGGTCAAAACTGTTATTTATGGAAACCTCATGTATGCTATCCTGCCTAACTGCTTCAACCAATGTATCATCAAGATCACATGATGAGCACTTGATGTGAACTTCTCTGAATGGTTAGTGTCGGTTTTTACCTAAACATTTTGATTTTAGGTACCTAGAGGTAAAAGAAAGTAGATTATATTAAATGTTGGTTAAAGTATTTTTCTAATGATTCTTCTTATTTTTTTTAAATCACATTCTTCATGATATTAAATTACTTAAAATTCACATACAAAAGTGGCGACCTTTTTCCCATAAATAAATAAAAAAATCCCAGCACGGAAATGCATTAGCTAGAATAAGTGTTTGATCCTTTCAACCAAAGCTCATTTCCTTCTTCCATCCAGAAAGCCTTGAAGTGTGAGTATTACACTACTTGCAGATTTCTATGTAGGCAGGGGATAAATAGTCCGCTTCTGTAATTAATAACTATTAAAGCTGTTTGACTGATCATATCTGTGGGCTGCTGAAATCTCTTCTGTGCAGGTGTGCATTAATGGAATCCATTAAATTCATATATTTCAACAGATAGTAATTTACGATCTTTTATAAGATCTGTCAGTAGCCGCAGCAGGAGAGACAGGACTGTCTCAGGGCATTACAGAACAAACCGGGCTCTCGCCCTCAAAAACGACTTGCCTTTGCGTACTAAATATGAATGTCAATGTACCGGGCAGTCATATTAGGTGACTTCTATTCCATTTGCTGTCTGGGAATATGCAGAATAAGCTTTTTATCACTCATGAAGCCTTGAACGGGGCTGAGCAGTTTTCAGAGATGCTGAAGGAATAGTGTGTGGGAGTGCTAACCACTTTATATTTGCCATAAAAAAGGGGAGAAATTGAGAATATAGCAGGGCTCTGGGAAAGTAATGGGTTTTCCTGGAGGTGAGTCACTCTCCCAAACCCAATGTAGCTGCAAGTTCTCTTAATGGGGCAGCCTCCACATTCCAACTTATGTTTCCAAGGGAAATCAAATCAACCTTGACTTTTTCTGGGTCCCACAGGCTGGCTCAGTCCAAAGAGGGGCACTGCTCTCTCAGAGATGGAGTATCCTTTCAGCAGGGCTGGGTTTCTGAATAGTGAAAATAGCCAGCTACCTTTGGGGACAGCTGTCAGGGGGATATATTTCAAGAATGGCAGAGCCATGTTTACAATAGGAAATTCTACTTGAGGGCTGTTCATAATTAATTGAAAGCTGAAGACAAGCCTGAGAGAACCTGAAAGATATTATGTAATTATCAAATAATATCTGAGGGAATGATTAGTGGACAGTTGGCTTAAAGCAAAGATTGATGAATGAGGACCGGTGAGGGTAGCTAGAAATTTGCTCCGAGCTGTGAGGGGCAGAGTGATGAGAACAAATAGGGAAAGTCAAAAGGCAATCAACTGAAAAGGTCCCTTTCATATTGTTTGTAGACAAATTAAAACTGTTTTCTGGTGATTTTGAAAGTGGAGGAAGGATCCAGTTGAGGTCAAAGCCCATGTGATTGCAACAAATCTCTTATTTATGGAATGTTTTTTATCATTCAAGGATTTTTTAAAAAACAATTAGGTTGAGATTGGTAGGTACTATTTTGAAGGAGTTTACTGTCCCATATCTCAATTCAAAAGTTAATTTATGTCCTCTAGGACTCAGTGGTGGTGTCTAGAATTTATGCTTTCTTAGAGAGTTCTGCTTTCTGTGCCCACCTAACAAATCAGTGACACCACCATCAAACTGAATCCAATGTGTGAATGGTGAGTGTCTTTGGAGAAAGGGAGAGATATATTTTAAATTTTTTGTTTTTTGTGTCTTTTTTCAAGATTACATATATATGTGAATTTCTCAGTATATGATGGAACTTATTTTATGGAAACTTACTATTTACTAAGTTGATTACGAAAGTGATACGCTTGGTTTAAATTCTTTGTTATATAAACCAACCTACCATAGGGATGTCTGTAGATAATCCACACTCCAGACTTTTCTAACTCCAGTCATTAAAAATGGAATTGTTCAAAATATAATTCTTGCATGAATATGGAATAGAACTATGATGTAAATTTATGTAGCTAATATACTTCTATTTTGGTTAGGTTATAGTCAGAATTTTTGTAATGAACTTCCTCATTGTGTTCAAATATTTCCAGAGATAATACAGGCAAGATTATTTAGTGTTAATGACCTGTATTAATGGTTCAGGTTAAATATTTCAAACAATAGTTTGTCAAGTAAACATTAGTTAAATGCTAAGTTTACAAAGAAAAGTAAAACATAAACCATGGTACTAGCTTTCGAGAAACTTAGTGGGAAAATCTAAGAGCCAATAATTACAAGACAGCATGATAACCATTAATGAAGGTACAGCAATGAGTGCTGCAGAGATATTAGACAGTCACAGGGTTTAACAAGGGTAGGGCTGGGCTTCAGAGTTCTGAGGACATTTGATCTGAGTCTGAAGAGATCTTTTATTTCCTCAACATGTATTCATTAAGTGTCAATTATGTTCAGATACTAAGTGAATGGAATTGAATTTTGTAAGAAGGGATAGGGAAGGTCAAAGCAGGAAGACTGTATCCAATCTGGAGTCCACAAATGGACAGTGAAAGAGAAGGGAATTAATATTTGCTGCACATGTATTATCTACCAGGTGTTTGAGCCTCCCAGCAAGTTCAAGTACTTTTATTTCCCCATTACAGATGAGGAACCTGAGTTTCAGAGAGGTTAATTTGATTGCCCAAGCTTACAGATCTAGTGTGAAACAGCTGGAATGTAAATGCTGCTGGTCGCTTTCCAGAGCCATGATCATCCCCGTCCCATAGCAGATACCTTCTGATACATAGAAACAGAGTTAAATAAAATAGAGACAGAATGAGGGATGGCCCTAGAGTCAATGTGAGTTTGATAACTGGGTATATTATGCTTCAGCTGGAGATGGAAGCCTCAAAGGCTGTAGAAATTATGGAAGAAGCAGAGGCTTTAGAATCAGAATCAGCTAGGTTCATATCCTGGCCCTACACTGACTGGCTCTGCTGTCACTAAATCTCAGCCTAATCAAGGTGAAATGGGAAGAATAATATTCATGCTGTCAATGTGTAGTAAAGTCCAGTGTTTATTTTAAGTATATACAACATATAGTACTTACTTAATATTATTTTAGCTTTTCATTCTGTTCACCTATATTACCTTTATGATACCACTGTTAATTTTCTACAATTGCATTTAGACCACTGTTTTTCAGTACTATGGATAAGATTTTGCTGACTTGAGTGTGTGTTAGGAATTTTCACTTAGTTACCAGTTCAATGGTCTTTCTATACTAATATGAGTTGATTCCATGACCTTGGCCATAGTTGAGAGCACCTACCACTTCCATGGGAGCATTAATCAGAAGTAGTCTCTGACATTGAGCAATGTCATACAATGACTACATTGGAGCAGAGAGATATTACCTTAAGACCAGGTTCTTGAACTAAAAGAAGAAAAAATGAGTGTTGAAATTGGGAAGTGGCTGAGTATAATCAGATTAAGTAGCCACTGATTGCATAATCCGTGGATAGACTAAAGAGTGATTCTTAAGGACAACAGCCACAACAAGCACACCTTTTACACAATCAGAAGTGTGACTTTCTGGAGAACTTTTTTAAGATCAGGCTAGAAACTAGAGGAAAAACAAACTGTGTAGTACTTCTAAGAGACTGACCCAAGTTCAAAAGCTGGTCGACTCAAAATCAAAAGAGTGGAACCATTCAGTTGGAGAATATTTGGAGTTAGATATAATTTCTTTGGTGATGGTTAAATGCAGATCGGATATGGCAGCAGCAAATGCACTCTAAGGAACTATTTTGGCGGTAGGAGCAAGTTAACCGTATTGCCTTGATGGGCCATCTTTCTCTCTATCTGCTGTGATATGAAAGCTGATGAAAATCTTGCCTGAGGCCACGGGACTGTCTAAATACAGACTGTCTCTCCATCCGCAGGAGTAAACACTTTACTGGGAGATTTAATGTGAAATTTAGAATTACAGGAGAGTACCTAGGAAACAAATATTTTTTTTCCTTCAGTGAATTCTTAAGAGAGCTTGTCAGTAAAGTTCAAGCAAGCAGGTGTGCTGAAAATTTCTTTAAAACCAAAGAGACAGTAGGAGGCACGCATATGCCAGAAATCATAGCCCCCGTGAGAGAGACGAGCCCATTTTTCAGCAGGAGCAGCTGTTGGTGCATCTGCAGACAGGATGTTGTCAGGAGTGTTGAGCAGAGAAATTTTAGGAGAAAAGGCGCTTATGAGAAAGAAAGAGGCATGAGGTCCCTAGTTTGTGGGATTCTGCAGGGGAACTTGGGTGTGGGGCTGAGTCCTGCGCTGACATTGTTAGAATTTAGAATTCCATCTGAGTTTGAGAGGCTGGCATAAAGTGGCACTGAGACTTTAGATTGGAGTTTGTTAAATCCTGAGCAATAAAAATTGCAGTTCACTCTAATGAAACTTCCTGGGAACACTATTAGTATTAAACAGGGCAACTCTCCCCCCCAGAAATAATGCTAAATCACAGTCACAAATAATTCCAAGTCCAGTTTGGCACAGGGCAGAACATGATTGCACTTTTTAAATTAAATTCACTCTTATTGCTTTGGGGTTGCTGTTTTCTGAAATTAACAGGAATTGCACACAGGGGCCAAAGGGCCACAGGTGGTCAAACTATATAGAGGGCATAAAGGTACAGATGAAAGAGATGGTTCGGGACCAAGGTATCTTTTTGAGGCATTTACTTTATGAGAGAATAGATTAAAATGTCTATTAATATCAATCAAATTTTACAAAATAATTGTTGATTTTAAGACTCAAAACAAGAATCTGTGTTATGCTATTTGAAAATTAACAATTTCTGTTAATGTCTCTATGAGCATCAAATGGACCAAAATCATCTTACATCTTTATGTGGTCAATAGTTGGTAACATATTGTTGTCCACCAGGTAGGTACCCACTTCTTACTTTTTAAATTAAATCATAATTTTTAAAATAAATATTTGGACTCTATTTAATGGTAACCATCTTTATTCCACAAGCCAAAATGTGAATCATTTATTAACATTCAAAAGCACTTATTTGTGAGTTTAACAAATATTTATTGAGCCTGCTTACTATGTACCAGGTGATTATTTTTCTGATACAGAAATAATAGCACATAGTTCCTAACCTCAGGGAGTTCACTTTAGAATCAATGAAAGATATATTTTAAATAGAGCAATCAAAGCAAGGAGTAGTAAGTGCTATAGATCTGTATTTATCAACATGGACAAGGAACCTAACCTGAGCCTGACGATTGGAATTAAGAAACACTGCTAGAAGAAGGAGACGTTGGATGTCCTGCTGGCTATAGGAGATGAGTGAAAACCAGCCAAATGGACAGTGTTTGGCAGGATGTTCTAAATAGCAACAGCATAGACAAAAGCATGGGGGAAAGAAAGACTACAAACAATTAGGGCACTAAACAGAAACTAGGGGAACAAAAGCAAAGGTAGGGGGAAACTCATAGATTGAGAGAAGCCTAAAGAAACAAGTTGGGGCAGGAGCTGGAGTAGGTCATGTGAGGGTCTATGAAAACCATTAGAAGAATTTGAAGAGTAGTGATGTGAACAGATTTTCAGTCTAGAAAAGAATTTTGGTGGTACTGTGGAGGATAGATTAGAATAAAATGAAGTTAGAGCCTAACCAGGCAGTGGCACAGTGGACAGAGCATTGGACTGGGATGCGAAAGACCAAGGTTCGAGACCCTGAGGTCGCCAGCTTGAGTGCAGGCTCATCTGGTTTGAGCTAAAGCTCACGAGCTTGAGTCCAAGGTCACTGGCTTGAGCAAGGGGTTATTTGGTCTGCTGAAGGCCCGTGGTCAAGGCACATATGAGAAAGCAATCAATGAACAACTAAGGTGTCAAAACCAAAAAACTGATGATTGATGCTTCTCATCTGTCTCTGTTCCTGTCTGTCCCTAACTATCCCTTTCTCTGACTCTCTGTCTCTTTAAAAGGAAATTAAGTTAGAGACATACAGAACATTTACAAAAGTATTATAATAGTCCAGATGAACAATAACCAAAAATTGAGCTAAGAAAGCAATAGGGTACATTTGAGATGTTTGGAAAGTAATTTCAATAAGACTTGGAGAGTGATAGGATGGAGGTATATGGGAAGAGGGAGGATAGTTTCAGGGAATATTCTTTTAAGCAATTAAAAATAACCTATTTAATATTATTAGAAGTCCAATTAATTAGATACACAGGTGATATCCATGTTACAGATGAGAAAATGAATACAAACTCAGGCAGGTTAATTCATTCAACTATAGTCATCAGAGAACATTGTTGCAGATCAGACTATTCCAATGCATCAAAGAAAAGAATTAGAATCAAGACAAAAATGTATGTTCTTTCAAGTATACCATCATGGATACCGTAGTTTGAAACAGATGAAATAAAGGATGAGGTTCACATTCCATATGAAGTTTGTTGAGCCTGACCAGGTGGTGGCGCAGTGGATAGAGCTTCAAACTGGGACACGGAAGACCCAGGTTCGAGACCCAGAGGCTGCCAGCATGAGCGCGGGCCCATCTGGCTTGAGCAAAAACTCGCCAGCGTGGACCCAAGGTCACGGGTTTGAGCAAGGGGTTACTCGGTCTGCTGAAGGCCTGCGGTCAAGGCACATGTGAGAAAGCAATCAATGAACAACTAAGGTGTTGCAACGGCAACGATAAACTAATGATTGATGCTTCTTACCTCTCTCCATTCCTGTCTGTCCCTATCTATCCCTCTCTCTGACTCTTTCTCTGTCCCTGTAAAATAAATAAATAAATAAATAAATAATAATAAAAAAAGTTTCTTGGAACTAACCAGTGGATAAAAGAAACAATACTATAGAGAAAAACATGGGCTCCAATCCAGATGGCAAGTGTGTCTATATTTATCTCATCCCTCTTTCTTTAATACTATACATATCACTGTCATGTGTTTATTGCAGTTCTTAAAGAGCTCTCAAAAACAAGATTAAAGAGAATAAGAACAAACAATGTTCAAAGCAAAGTGACCATATTATTTTTAATTCAAGAATTTTAAATTCAAGTCTAAAACTTGAAATTTTTAAATAACCTTTTTTATAAGAGGGTGTGGCCTCCATGTTCTCATCTGTAATATGGGCATAACATATAGTATTTAACTGAGTAATAAGAATGTAATGATATTAAATAGGTTGAAACCTTAATGTACTTGAAACAATGTTTTCTCGATCACTTCCCACACAATATCTCACTTTTTCCAAGTCCTATAAATGAAATATAAAGAACCCACTCCTAGAAAGATAAAATGACCAATATCATGCTTTAGAAAAACTAAGGGAAAAAAGAGGTATTACAAACAAAGAGCAAATTGAACTGAGAGCAGACTTGTCATTGTCCTGGGAGCTGTCACTAAGAATGTGGGTAATAATGACAAATTGATAGGTGAAAAAATCATCAGTGTAGAATTTTATACCCAGCCTTATGGAATAGTGAGCAATGCAGCTATATTTTCTCTTACATAAATGTTGAGTTAACTACCCACAGGTACTCAAGAAAAGAGCAAGGAAAGGATGAACTGTATTAAGGGTTGAAGTGGGATCCAAGAAAAATGGCAAATACTGAAATAGATAAGATATATTGATAAATTATTTAACTATTAAATGTAAAGTGTAAGTAACTATTTTGTGTATTTTAAAAGACAGAACTATACCTGACCTGTGGTGGCGCAGCAGATAAAGCATCAACCTGGAATGCTAAAATTCTGGTTCAAATCCTCAGGCTTGCCCAGTCAAGGCAAACACAAGAAGCAACTTGCCCAGTCAAGGCAAACACAAGAAGCAACTACCTACTACATACTATGAGTTGATGCTTCCGGCTCCTCCCCCATTCCTTTCTCTCTCTCCCTCCTCTCTATAAAAATCAATAAATCCAAAAAAAAAATCAATAAATCATTTCTTTAAAGGTAGAACTAAAATTTTAAATAGTAAGTAATAAGAATGTTTGATATGATGATTTCAGTCTGTAATTAAAATATAACATTTCCCTCATCAAATTCTAAAAGAGAAACCAATGAACAATATACATATTAATAAAAGATTATTATATATTTATATATACATATAAATATATATGAATAAGCATTTGAAAAAACATAATGTAGCACATCTGCATCAGAAGAAAAACAAAGAAAATTAAAAAATACAATAATTAAATAAACAAGGTGACAAAAATTATAAACAGAAAACACTAATATGCTAAAAACCAGATCAAATATATCAAGTGTATTAATTATAAACAGGTTAAAATTTATTATTAGTATAGAAAATTTAACATAAATTTTAAAATCTATTATGCTTCTTGAAAATATGCATTAAATAATGATACAGAATGATTTAAAAAATTAGTGAAAGAGAAATAATAAGACAAACGTAACCAAAGGTATGCTATATATTAATAGAGTAATATTAAAGTCATACAACATATATCAAAAAAGCAAAGTAAAACAGAAGCTCAAATAATACATCATAGTCATAAGCTTGTATATTCCTAAAGTAATTATGTCAAGATATAAATTACAATTTAATATAATTAGAAAAATCAAAATTTGTCATAGTGAAGATTTTAATATAAACCAATCAGATACTGAAAGATCATACACAAAAGGTAAAAAAAAATTAAATAATTATAACAAATATATTAAGAAATTTGAATATATTTCTTAAAGTTTATGTCTATTTCTATTTCTTTAATAACTATAAAACTATGCTTAAAAATGGACTATTTTTAAATTTACATGGAGCATTTATTTTTAAAAATCTATGTTCTAGAAACAAAAACATTTTATACATTTTAAAGTTTCAATATCATATCAGTCATATTTTCTGATAGTATTTCAAAAACTTTAGACATCAACAATACAAAATTAAATAATAAAAAGTTTGGATTTTTTAATAAAAGAATTTCATATACCTATATAAGTCCTGAATAAAAGGAAAAACAGAAATAAAGTAGTATTTGTAAGTGAATAGCAGAGAAGTCATTAAACATAAACAAGAGGTAAAATAGTATTTAAATTAAAATTTAGCATCCTTCTACAACCACATCAAAATTACAAGTAAACTACAGAAAAATTATTTAGAACACCTGACATCTAGCTAAACAGAAGTCCTACAACTAAGAGCTTCAAGAAGCCATATCAGATTGGTAGGAGGGAAAGAGACCCTAAGGCTGGTCTCATACCCACATGTGGCAGATAAAAATTGAGAGGGATATCTCAGCAGCATAGGTACTCCTGGAGGGGAAAGGGGTCACCAGCCTACACCAGACTCCCCAATTCAGGATTCCAGTGCCAAGAAAAGAAGTCCCCAACTTCTGGCTGTAAAAAACCATCTAGGACTGTGGATGAGAGAGGCATCCCAGGCAGCTCCTCTTGAAGGGCCCATGCAGAGACTTACTCAGAATCATTTATTTTGATCTCCATCACCGGGGCAGCAGCTTAAAAGGCACCAGAGACACATGGGAATAAACTGAATTTCCTGGCATCAAAGAAAAGACTGGAGGGCAGCTTTCACCCAGACAGAAGTGTTGGTGGAGGCCATTGTTCCTTCTAAGAGCCTTCTCCCCAAAGGTGGGCAGCATATCTGAGACTCCATCAATTTGACTCACACAGATAGCTGCTCCCTTGGCCCTGGTGATTCCCTGATCCCCCCTCACCCCCACCTCAAGCTGTTTCCAGTGGCTTTTCCATAGAATGGCCTGTCTTGGCCCATGGTCCAGATTTTTCTAAAATCTCTCAATCAAGCAGCATCTGGCCTCAGTGGACTCCATATCTCTTGTTAAGTGGCCACAGGCCTGGCACTAGCAGCAGTAGGTTATGGTTCACAGATTGGCCTTGCCTGAGCACCTCTAAGCCCAGCACAAGTTGCAGCCATCTGCAGATCACTTATGCCACGTGGCCCCAGGCAGAACTTCGGCCTGTACCTTCTGGGAGTGTTGGCTGACTTTGGCCTGTACCTTCTGGAGGCCCCAGAGCCAGTGAACCCAGTGGACAGCTTCAGACCACGTTTAAGCATCACCACCCAACCACCTCCACAAGGGCACACTCGAGGGGCAAACTCAGTGAGCACCAGAGCCCCACTGAAGTAAGTCCTGCTCTGTGGGGTGCACCCCTGCACAGCTGATTCTCCACAGTGAGTAGAAGTTGGTGGCCAGTGGTCACACCCTGTCCTGATAGCTGATCAGTTTGGGGTAGATCCCTCCCATTGATGTGCCAGCAGCAATCAAGGCTCTGCTGAAAAGAAGAGTGTACACAGTCCACACAGGGGGCTCACCTTGAGAGCCCCGTTTGGGTGATCAGGGAGGTTGTGCCACTGGACCCCATGGAACACCTATACTGCTATGCACACCTGCCACTAAAACAATAATGTATGTCAACTGTACTTGAAAACTAAACATTATTGAAATGAAAATTTAATAGGTAGATGGCTCAAAATTAAGGTAGATGGCTCAAAATTATGTTTAAAAATAAAGATTGACAAATTGAGTAAACTTTCAACTGAGAAAGCTAGAAAGATAATATAATTAATAAAAACAGTAAAAGGGAGAAAATCATAATTAAAGATTGCACTAATGAAAAAGAACACAAAACCAACAGAACACTATGATAATTAAAGGTTGTTTCCTAAGAAGAATCAGTGAAAAAAAAATTAAAAATCTCTGGTAGAAATGAACAAGAAATACTATTTAGCCCAACTAAATAGTATTATGAATAAAAGGTGACTATAACTGCAAAAACAATATTAATTTAAGAACATTATAGTAAGTATATGTAATAAAAGTATAATAAAAATATGAAGATGCTCATTAGATTAAAAATATTCATTACCCCAGAGGAGGGCAAGAGCAAAATGGGTTAAGGAGTGGTAAAGGTCATTTCCATTGAATTTGCAACAATTTCACTTTTAATAAATCTGGATAATAGAACATACTTCTTCATGTTTTAAAATTTTCATGATACATAATAAAAAAGAAATCATAAATCTGTAGAGTATAAAAGATTGACCCTACTTCTCAAGTCAGAAACAGCAACACAAAAAAGATTCTCATGATTTATGGGACTATCCTGGTGCATTCCAAGAACTCTTTCCTATTAGTCTAATATATTATCTTAAACCATCATTATCGATTATAGTGATTACAAGCAATTATTCTGTCCTGTTTTGTGGTCACTATTTAAGTAATTTTACAATGCGTCTTCAAATCACAAAGTTTAAAGAGCTCTTAACTGTTTATCAGATACAGCCATCTACCCAAACTGAGGGTCCACCTGCACCATTCTGAACACTTCCCATTCTTTTGTTAAGGAGCTGAGATCACAGGAAGTATCTAAGAAACTCCCTAGGGGAAGTTCATATTGGAAATGGCTCTTTAATTTATGTAGTTTTTTGTTTAAGAAAAAGTTGTCTTTGTTAGATTGAAAGAGAAGGTTTAAGATAGTTATAATTAATCTCTTTCAGGTCCTTAGCTGACTTTATAAGCAGAAAAGGTCAACCCTGGAGACTTGTGAGCCAGAATCAGGTAAGCAATATGAGAGATTCTGCAACTGTGATAGGGTACTTGATACGGGGAAACTAGAGAAATACAAAGGGTTCCTCCCCAGTTAGGGGAGAAGATTACCCAAGAGTTAGATATCTATTTGTCTAAGGAGGGCACATAGGGTGGGACTTCATTCATTGTGGCCAAGGATTCGGTGGCTGAACTCAGAGCAACTGAATACAAGTGTTATGAGGAAAATGAGCCATCAAAGAACCATCAAAGCAGATGCCTACTCTTGTCATTTCTCCATCTTTCCCTTCCACCCCTTCCACAGGTGTGTTATTCTTGCTGAGGGAGCACATTTACAACCATGACACAACCCTCCTTTAAATGCATCTATCAATTAGAAAACTATTCTCCTTTACAATCTCCATCCACACACTTCTATCTCCTTAGAGGAAAAATAATGGGAATGCAAAGTGCTGATAACATATACATCCTCAACTCTTTCACAAGGGTATTGTAAAGACTAGTAAGTTATTTTTTCTGAAAAGAACTTAGCTGCCTTCTGATGAAAGGTAGTATATCCATGAAGTCTTGAAGGTTTTATTTTGTCATCCTTATTGTGGGTAGAATTACAATAGCTGTATAGTCTATGAGGCACACTGTCAGCCAAACATCTCCTTCTTTCTCCTTCCTGTTTATGCTTGAAAAATAAGCCTGTCACATTCTACAGGTCTTGGTTGTGTTAATCACTTTTTACTATGCTGCAAGCACTATGGACCAACCTTTGGATTATTTATTTAGCTGAAAAGCCAAACTCAACATTTGGAAAAATATTCTTACCTTTATAACATTCCTCTTTCCCTTTTCCCACCCCTAAAAAGTTATCTCAAGTGTGCTAGACTTCCTATTTTTATAGTTTGTCTAATCTCCATTTGCTTAGACAGCTCTGGGAAACCATGGTAAGCAGCTAAGGAAGGTTTTTCCTGTCCCTCCCCATCCCCAAAATAGAAGGTAGCCATGTTTACAGACCTCAAATAAAGTACACATTCATGAGCTCAAAAGCATCAAAGCATCACTCAGGGGTAACAGTTCAAGGTCTTTGTTTATCTGCAAGCTGATTTCTCTAGGTCTTCTTTCACCCTGAGTTCTGTGGGCTGTTTTCTACTTGATGAACAAGTACACTTTTCCCCTGCTGCTTGCCTCTCTCTTGTTATATATGGGCTGTCTCGTTCTAAAATCCCTTATGCTGATTTTCCAGACACATTTATTTATGTTCACTCACTAATTGAAAATCTCATATTCAAAGTTATTATTCTGATTGATGTCTGTCATTTTGATCAAGCAGTAGCTCACAGATGCTTTGTTAAAACCATTTTACAAGTGAGTTTATCATCATGCCTTTCTCTCCTGACCTTCTGTATGGCTGGTAGCAAGAAAACTCCGTGGAGGTTCAGAAAGAGGAGATGTTTGGCAAGCCTCCTAAATTGAAGTTTCATTGTGTCTTCACTACTAAAAACAATTCTATTTGTTATTGATGTCAGTAAGGCAGAGGAGACAGAGTGGTTAGACTCAGTGCAAGGGTACAAAAACAAGCGGAATGATAACCTCCCTAACCAATTGGAGCTACGTCTCTCTGTCTCCAAGTCAAGTCCAACTTCTCATTCTCCTACATAGATTATCTTGTGGGATGGGGATAAGGATGGGAGTCAGGCTCAGTTGTATTGCTATTAAAAAATGCACATGTTGCACTCTTATGTGAAGTAGCCTGACGCACAGTTCATGCCCTCTTAACCAGCAGATACCACCTCGTATACTGATCCCGCAATGCTTTATGGGGGCCCATTTGGAATTCATGCCATTGAACATAAGGACAAAGATATTTACATCCAGGATCTGATGCCATCTTTAGTAGTTCTGGAACAAGAATGAGCCATTTTATATCTCTGAGACTTCATTATTTCCTCTGCAAAGATTATCATGCCTGCACTGTTTCTCTCTAAGGCTAAAAAGTTAATCACGTAGAAGTTTATTGAAGTATACAGAAAGATGAGTTATTTTTATTGCCATTTAAGTCTTTTTCAAGTATTACTGTAATTACCTAGAATAACCTCTAAAACAGATTTTAGATTTTATTTCAAAATAAAACATTGAAAAATATTTACCAGATTGTTTTCAATGGCATGTCAAGTTCAGAAAGGCTTGACATTCTGAGTGGCTTTAGGTGGGCAGGCACTGGAAGGTGGAAAGGGGCCCCTAGAGAGAATTGTGGGATAGTGAAAGCAACTTCCCAGGCACTTTGCATATTTGCTAAATCCTATCAACTCACTTGTTTTGTTAGTAAAAAGTTTCAAAGTATATAATTTGCTCTGTGTATAACCAAGTATATCACATTTAAATGAATCTCGGTAATGCTTCAAATGATATTCCTGCTTTGAGATTAACACTGATTCACATAGTTGAATTTATTCTATCAACAGGCTTCTTTTAATTTTTTAAATTCAAATTTTTCAACTGTATTTGAATCATAAGTTTTTATTTATCACAATTCAGGCCTAAGAAACTATTAAATTCTGAAACCATTTTTAAAATCCTGTATTAGACCAAAAAACCTCCTGTGATTAGAAGCTTTGTCTATATAATTATGAACTATTAATATTGGAAGGACTTTGAGCTTATTTAATTCAACTCTGTGTCCAATGCATAGTATGATGATGATGATGATGATGATGATGATGATGATGATTTGCTACAGGAGGAATTCCTCGTAACACATGAAAACTCAGAATCTGCTTAATTATCTTCAAATATACTGCATCATAAGGCGAGAAAGAGAAAATCTTTAATTTTTGAAAAGTGATTCAGATTGAGTAAAAATTTTGATGTCTGATCATCTTCTTAGATAATGACTATAATATCTCTTAGAACTCTTCTTCCCATTCATTTACTAACTTAGTTAAAAAATTACAAAGGTAATTTTTGTCACAGGCACTGTTCTAGACATGGGGATAGTTTAATAAACAAGGCCGAGAACATGTCTGCCCTCACTGAGCTTATATTCCATATATGAAAAGGATCCAGCAGGAAGCAAGGACATTGATAAAAACACAGTATCAGGTGATAGTATAGAAAAAGTAAAGCAATTTTAGAGGTAGAGGGGAAAAGCAGACAGAAGGAATCTGTTTGAAATAGCAGGGTGGGTAAGTCCTCTCTGTGAAGCATGTATTTGAACAGACACCTAAAGAAAGTGAGAGTGAGAATCACAGCAGAAATGAGGAGCAGGGTCCCAAGGGCATGGAGAAGCTGGGTGAGTTGGAGGGGTAGCAGGAAGGCCCTCAGTGAAAAAAAGAGAAGTGGGAGATGAGGCTGGACAGTTTTGAGAGGCCCAGTTGCAGAGTATGGATTCCGGGGTAAGTCCTGAGGATTGTGTTCAAGATGGGAAGGAAACTACTGCAGGATCTGAAGAAGAGGGATGGTGTTATTAGCATAAAGTTTTCAAAGGAACCATTGTGTGTGGAAAATAAACTAAGGTCAGGAGTAGAAGCAGGGAGACAAGTACAGAGACCATAGCTGTAGATGAATATGCCCCCGATTCCTCATCCTTTGCAATGTCACCCATTCTCTGGGCCCATGAGCATCTGTACAATCTTCTACTGCATCTGCAGTCATCTGCAGTTGGCTTGTTTGTTTGCAAGCCCATCTCGAGCACTCAGCTCTGAAGGGACAAGGGCCATGACTGACTTTTCCACCTCTGCTTAGGACCAGTCCAGTGCTGGGTACATGCATGCTTAAATAAGGTCAGGCAGAATTTCTCTACTCCTTACAGGTGTCAGGTCTGAAAGGTCTGCATTTAAAGGCAATTATGTTAATTTCTTTATCTAAAAAGTTTCTTTGAGTTCTGTCGCCTCATTTCCACATACCAGGTAAGGTGTACCCTCTCTTATGGGGTCATCTTGTAGTAGGCAGTTGGACAGGCATAAGCAGCACAGAAAGGACAGGCCGGGTGCAGAAGACCACCAGGTGAAGAGATGCAAATGCTTAGCAACTGTCAAAACAGCAAGTGCTTGCACAACCACTCTCTTAAGCAAGAACTCCTAGAAGGTGCCATCTAAGCCTCAGCTTTGTTTTTAGCTACAGGCCCAGAAAAGCAGCAAAACCAGGCAGAGCGACACCATGGCTGACATCAGTACCAGCTTCTTCTCCCTCTGTGACTTTCTAAATAAACTTTCTTTTATGATTTGAGTATTGACTCTAAATTCTTCTCTTAGCCAGAACTCAAGAACTAAGTTTGAGGAACTGAGGTTAACACCTGGTGCCATTTTCTTTTCTTTCTTTCTTTCTTTTTTTTTTTTTTTTTGTTAATAACCCATAGCTTTATCTGTGCTACAAAAGCATTTGCTTACCTTGTTGTAGCACTTGTGGCCGAGGCCAGGCAGGTTTGCATTGGATTTGGGCAGACGGTTGAGGAACTGCAGATCCGGAAAGCATTTGGCTGAATATACCCATATATTAGATTCTCTCAAAGGTGGGCGAGCACACAGACAGGGGAAAACCACTTCTCCCAGCAGCGGGTGGGCAGAGGAAAATCACCTCTCGTGGAGGCAGAGCAAACAGGAAAACAGTCCCTTGCTGTGGTGGGCAAGAGATCCACCCTAAGGGGAAGCACCTGTAGCCTTATGTAGACTCACGCACTAATCATGCAATGTGCAAGCAAGGAAGCCTAACACAGCTGTTTACCCTAAACTTACTTATAAGTTGTTGTGTTGGAAATCATTATTCTTTTACTGATCTTGTTCAGAGTTTGTGGCCATAGAAACCACATATATGTATCAGTTTCTCCCCAGACCATACCTAGTAACCCAAGTAGGTGACTAAACAAAAGGAAAGGAAAAGAGTTTGAGAAATCTAACACTACACATGATTCTCAAATTATTTAGAGTTCTTTGGTTTAATAAAGAATTCTATATTTGGGGGATCAAATAATGTTACACTGTTTCAAAGTAGCTAAAAGAACTTGTATTCTAAAGAAAAGTGGGGTAGCATGGTCAGTCTTCCTAAATAAGGAGGCAAAAGTATAACATGAGGTTATTTTTATATAGGTAAGGTGTTTTGGTTTTTGTTTTGTTTTGTTTTTTTGCAGGGGGGGTGTTAAGAGAAGAGATATGTTGTAAAATATGTCATATATTTGATATAGGTTTGAAAAAACTCTTTCCAAATATGGTCATATTGGACTTTTTTTAGTGGAAAATAGTTCCATAATCAGAGAATTATTTGCCCTGGATAAATGAAAGTGTGATAAGCGAGGTCCAATGTAATATCAGAAGTTACAAATAATATTTTGTATTTTGAGAAAGCTAAATTAGAATTATTAAAACTCAATTTAAAAATCCTCTTTAAACATGGCTTCAAAAACCATGAATGTTTTCTATTCAATAACAGCTTTATGAAATCATTGAAATTTATGTAGGTCTAAAATCTAGAAGTTTTAGATAAGAAAGGGATCATGTAAGAAAAGTTAATATGGAATAATATATCTATCAATAATATTTTTGGTTGTATTTAACTACATTCCAAATCCCCTGGCTGATAAAATCCAATGTATGTGTTTTTTGGTTTTTTTTTTTAATTTTTCAGGATAGAAATCAGCTGAGCTTTTAAGCCAGTCAAGGGAAAGTATATTATTTCCATCTCTTTTTAAACACTCTGTAAAGAACTCGCTCGTTCATAATAGCTTTGTTTACTGCATAGTACAGCATGTTCTAATTATCACCCTTGCCTCACTAACCACACGGCTTAGGTTCCCACACTCATCTATTATTTTTATGCCTCCTGCAGAAATGAAGAGAACATTAATAAGAATAATACTTAGGGAATAGCATTTTTTATAAAATTAGAAAAAAATGTACCTGGTAATACAGGAAATCAGAGCATTTCAGTTAAATTGAAATGACCCATTTCTGACAGCATACTTTTCTGTTCATTGTAATTTGCTATCAGTTTTTAATCTGAGTCTTTCTTTCTTTCTCTAATAATATATTAGGTTATTATTTGATTTTGCTGCTTATTTATTCTCTGTTACTGAGACTGCTTCACTCTTTTCTCACCTTTGAGTTGAAAATTCATTCCATCTTCCTTGCTCTTTCTGTATTTCTCTCCTACTTCCAATTTCTTTGCTATAGTCTTCTCATTTCATCCTTTGCTCTTTATATCTCCCTTCTTTTCACCCTCTCCTCTTATTTTCTACTTATAACTTCTCTAATATACACACAGAAAATATTTTTTCTACCCCTGACTGGCAAGAATGTATATACATAAATACTGATATGGGAATTAATGCATTTCCAGCACAAGAAATGGGACCAGCGGGAATGTCAAATAGAACATTAGAACATTTTTAAATCACCACATAAGCTGAGTAAGGCTTAAATAATATTTGCATGGAAAAGGGTCTAAATAAAGAAGTAAGAACAACTAAGTCAGAGAAAGGGAAAATGGCTATAAAAATGATTACTTCAAAAAGTAATATTTTAAAACAGAATAGCAAGAATCTTTATAATCTGTAAACGGTGGAGTCAATATGCTTTTTTCACAGGAGGTTTTCCAACTTTTTAAAAATATACATGTGCCACAAACACCCATGTCTGACTTCAGGACCAGCTGCAATGACTAATGACTTTCTGACCGGGCATTGACCAATCAGTGGAACCCATGACTCTGAATGGACACACCTGGAAAACTGATGAATATTTTGTTGAGATCCTCTCCTAGGACCTCCCTTAAAATCCCTGCCCTTAAAAGCCTTTATGCCTGCTTGAGTTCTCTCTGTCTTTCTTCCTCTTGCTCTCTCTCCCTCCCTCTTCTTCCTTCCCCTTTCCCCCTTCCTTCTACCTCTCTCCCCTCACTCCCCCTTCCTCTCTCCCTCCCTCTTTCCCCTCCTCTCTCCCTCTTTCCCCTCCTCTCTCCCCTCCCTCTCCTCCTCTCTCTCCCCCTGTCCTCATCTCCCCATCTCCCTCTCTTGGCCAGTGCTTTTCCTCACCTCCTTCCTTCCCAGTGTATGGGGAGCATGGGTGTGTGCTGTCTCTGAAGCATGTGAGAGCCCTTCCCCCCAGATGTGTATATCCTTGCTTTCTTTCTCTTCAGCTCCAGAGGCCCTTCTTTTGCCCCTATAACTTGTTTCCTGAGCCCACACAGCCTTGTTGGCTCGCTTCCTCCAGGGCTCACTTATTCTATCTCTGTAGCATTATAAATAAACTTTTTTGTTATTGAATAAATAAATATATAAATAAGTGACAAGTATTTCTTATGAGCTGAGGAGGCAACACGTCTCTCCTCATATTAAGAACCACGTTTGCTGCGCTGTTGATTTCACCATTCAAATAGCGGTTACAGTTTGTAGTAATCTTTTCTAGGATAGAAACCTTAAGTGAATTGGGAAGAAAAAAAACACATGCACAAGAGAGGAAGATTGCTAATTAAAAGGGAAAGAAAAGGCAAGGCAAAATACAGCAAGCAGTCTGTGGATACAAACATTTTCAGCGATGACTCAGTAGCATGTTTGGAAAGATTACGTCACCTCTTCCCTCAATAGTCGAACATAATCAACCTTGTGAATAGACTGGAGTCTGAAAAAAAAGCAACTAAGACTTCTTTCACATGCTTATAATCAGCTCCTGGAAATATTCCACTTTAGAAAAAATGATTACCAAGAAGACCTTGGTATGATGCAGAAATATTTCAGTTGCATACTTATGGATTCTTTGCATTTTTGGGTGCCTTTCCCAGTAGCCACTTATCCCAGCCCCTAAAGGAGAAACCACTTTGCTGGGATGGAAATGTAGCCTTGTGATGACTCTGTCCCCTGCCCACTGTCAGGTCCTGCTCCCCAAGTTTCACAGTATATCCAGCCTCTTCCTTCCACACCAAGTGATCATCGCTTCAACAAGGTTATTGTGGTTAAACAAGGACAACAACAAAAGATGAACAGCCTCTTCCTTCCTCCTAGGGCATCTCTGGCCTCTGACAGCCATCATATTCCTTTCAGGAGATCCACTGTGGAGCCAAAGGAAATACCATGTGGAGGGACAGCCCACAGATAGGCAGTAGACTCCCACTTCCATGCAAATGGTGCAGTTAATAGATTTGGGACACAAAACTAATCAAAAGCAATTTTGAGCTTTGTTTAATTTTCTGGACAAAAGAATTGTAGTGTCGTGGTCACAAATGATCTGAGAAAATAGGAGGGAGCTGAGATCCTCAGAAAGCCCACTCACTAGGCCACTAACCTGAGATGGCTGCCAGGCAGGGAAAACTGTACCCACCGTACCTGTGGCAGGGAAAACTCTCAGACCTTGTTTCCAAAACACACTCACATCAAGCCAAATCATGCAACCACCACTATTTGGGGAACAGGAAAAGACAGTCATCATCTCACTACATCCATGCCTTGCCAGAAAGCTGTGTGAGCAGAGAATGGTCCAGTGCTAGAGAGGGACAACCTCAGCTTCTCCTGAGGAGGGGCAGCTTGAGAAACAGGGGCAGGGCTAGGAGAATGAGACTAGAACCTAAGCCCATCCTGTAGCTGAGGACAAAATAGAGTGAATGGTTAATGACTGAGGTTGTTTGCAAGGGCTCAGGGTTCCCGTGGAATCAGGACCCGAGTCTGGTTATCACAAAGAACTGGGAGATGTCTGTTTTGGGAAAAGAGACATTACAGTGATGGGAAGTGTAAAGGAACGAGGAGTTGGGCATAGAAACCTTAACCTTATCTGGGACGTTGGCTTTTATTTCAGGGCCTGGGAGTGTAATTTTAAGTTCCATTGGATTTAAGTCAGTGTAGAAGTATGGGAAGCCATTGATTATTGCCTGGGATTTTTTCAAACATTACTTATAACCAAATCTGTGGCTAACAGTACCAGTGTATGGCAAAGACAAGGGGAAAACTGCAGAAATTGTCCAAGGTCTACCCTTGTGTAGTATGAAAAGGATAAATTTCATACCACAGCCAGAGCTTCCCCTTCTCTTCCCAGCTTGAAACAGGAGTTACTGTCCAGTCCCGTGCTATTCACCTGCCCTCTCCCAAATTCAGACACTAAAGAAGAAGCTTGTTGTTGCCATGGTTTCACAAAAATGACTAGTACATTCACGAAGTCACATTCCTTTGAGAAACATATTCAACTGTGACTCATCAGACTGGTTTGCAGAGAAATCTGTAGCACCTTAAAGACAGTTATGAAGAAGAAAATGTTTGTGTGTTCAGGCTGATGACGAAGAGCTGCCTTGCTTGATGTTGGCAAAGAAAACTATTTCCTGATTGTATACACAGGAATAGAAGGTTTGCCTTGTCATAAAATCCAAGCATTTGTCCAGCAGAGCTGAGCACATGCTCCTTTACTAGTAAAAAGTGTGTTTAGGAGAGTACATGCTACCTAAACCAGCTCTGCTTGTTCCTGCCCACCCTCCATGGATCAGACCTGCAGTAACATCACTGCCTTCTTCCCCCTGCCTCTGCCCAATTAAAATTATTTCTTGGCCTATAAGGAAGTATCTCTCAGTCCTTGCTAATGCTAGGACAAGCACTTCTCATGCTAAAAAAGTGAAAGGATAATTCATTCTGGTATCTTAAATTAAAGAGCTTATCAGGAAACATTTTCAGGGTTTATTTTCAAAAGGAAATAAATGCATCCTCTGTAATTTCATACAGTTTACTCAAATATACAGAATAACCTTCAGTTCACTCCATTTATATGCAAAAATAGTCATTTGTGAAAAACACACATATATGTTTTTGCCTCTGTTAAATAGATTTAAGTTGCTTTAGGTTTTCCCCCTTTCTCTCCTCAGGTCTTGCTGTCAGCTGTTACTATCAGCAGTGATTAAACAGAAGCAAGCATTGTGATCCATCACTGATGGACTCATCACTGATGTAAGCATTGTTTAGTCCCAAGGTCAGATCAGGTAGGGAGTTGGGACACCTTCATACAGATCTATGAAACTGAGTTTATGAAAAATCATTTATTGTCATATCATTACTGAAACACACACACACACACACAAACACATATTTAAACCATCATTTTATGAAATGTAGAGGCTTGGAAAGGAATTATTATTCAGACAGCTCTAGAAATGTTTGCATTCTCACTTCTTGGAACTTCAAACACAGAGACTAAGATACACATAAAGTAATTTAGCCTGCTTAGCTCACCATCTTTCTAGAGGTCCTATAGAAATCTCCCAGAGAAAACATCACTATATTATTTGCTGCCTCCGAATATGCATATGAGACTCATAACAAAATATTTTATCTTAATTGTCAGAGAACAGAAGAGAGCTGACTTTGGCACTATATGTCAGAAAGTTCAAACTTCTCTTTGTGTTTGTGTAAGAAACTCAAATGAGTTAAAATTTTGTACACCTTACTCCCTTCACCTTTCTTCATCTCGAACTTCCATTGTGAGAGATATGGGATTTCTGTGATGTTTTTCTATATAATCTTTTGAAATTCTCTCCTCCTTTCATTTCTATAACTCATTGAACACTCTTGATTTACTCTCTTACTTTCTTCTCAATCTCCTTCTTTTCCTACCATATATATATATTTTTTAAATTTCTTTTTATTTTATTCATTTTAGAGAGAAGACACAGAATGAGAGAGAAAGAGAGAGAGAGAGAGAGAGAGAGAGAGAAATAAAGAAAGGGGGGAGGAGCTGGAAGCATCAACTCCTATATATGCCTTGACCAGACCAGTGCAGGGTTTTGAACTGGCGACCTCAGTATTCCCAAGTCGACACTTTATCCACTGTGCCATGACAGGTCAGGCTCCTACCATATATTTTTTATATACCAAAACATGCAAGAGGTTTCTCAATGCCCTGGGTCCAAATTGTTGTGTGCATCAAGCTAAAGTATCCCCAACTTTATCCAGATGCACACTGCTTTCTCCAATATGATAGTCTCTATGTATTAGAATCAAGCCTCCTAGTCTCCCCTTCTATGGTCTTACTTATGTGCGCACCTTGACATGCCCTCTCCTACCTTCTCCCTCAAATGCCTCCTCATCTGTAATGCTACCTCTGATCACTCAAGTCAGCTACCTCTTTCCTTCAAGTCAAAAGTATTTCCTGACAGACTCTCTTATGTCCATTTATATGAGTATTTGGTATTCCGAAAATACTTCTTAAATAGATTAACTAACCCTTGCGTAGAGGAAGGAAACAAAGATGGGATAATTCATAAAACCTTTACCATTTCAAAAAGTTTGCCGTGTGTATCTTTTTGAAAAAGCCAGATATAATATTCTCAAAGCTATACTTAAAAATTCTCTCACATGATTTTTTAAAATTATATTTAAATTTCCTTGGGCATCAGTTTCTCAACTTACCTTGGTCCTGCATTTCAGAAGCAGGATAGAAACTTCAAAAAAAAAAAAAATTAAAGTTCTACCTTTCTTTTCTTTTGCACATCATTTGAGTTTGATGGATACCAAGAGACATATATCAGATCCTGAACGGGATCCCATTGAGAGTTCCCACGGCACTTCAGTCACTTAGTCATGATCTATGCTCTCAACAGTTGAAGATAATGACTTCAGGAATAATCTTTCATGGGTTTCATATTAAATGAGACGAAAGTGCAGGCATGGCATTAAAGCACCTTGTTATTTGCAGAGTACTTAGAGTAACCTTAAATATGAAGATGATCAAATTTCATGACCTTTAGTTTTAATTCTTCCATCATATCTTCTCATCCAATTCCTATTTTAATAAAGACGTGTGTGTGTGCATGCACATGTTTCTGCCTAAATTAACTCAGACACTTAATTAAACATTAACACTTTAGAGTTAAACACAGAAGCCATGAAATGACAATATAAATATACTTATTTTTATTGTAAGCTTATCTATCTTACCTTCATGACTGTATACTTTCAAGAGACTATTACTTTCAAAGTCTGCAAGCAGCATATTACAATGTTAAGAGCCTCCATCTTTGATTTTCTTTCCATTGTCTTGTATGTTTCAATTAATTATAATAAAATGCAGAGCTCATTAAGTTCTACTTTTGACAAAATGTTTTCTTTTTGTCACTAATAGAAAACCTTCTCGTGACAATAACGGAATAACTTTCTTCAAAGTATAAAATAGTCCCCAAAAAGTGGTAGAGAATTTGAAAAAAAAAAAGATCCTAGAGTAGTAAATATATGTGTATTTGCCCAGAAAGAACTATATATCTCTGTTAAACTCCATAAACACATAACAAATAGGCACTGATTACTTCTGGTAAACCGATGTACATAGGTCCATTTAGAATCAATGAGAGAAAGTATAATGCCAGATACCTGAGGAAAATAATGTTTCTCAAGGCCCATTTCCAGTGAAAATTGAAAAATGTTAAGGTCCCCAGGAAGATACCAGAATAAGTAATAATAAGTAATATCTTGTATTTGAAGATCTTTTTCACTAAATCTACCTATCTCATAGAAATCACATACTACTGATTGCAAGACGGTCCTACAATAGCACTCTATTTGTAGAAAGTGTCTGAATTAAAGAGAGAGGCAGAGAGAGAAAGAACAGTAAACCTGAGTTGACATAAGTAAAAAATATATATTTTTAATCCTTTGAAGTGGAAATTAGTTTGACTTTTAAATGAGATTCAAGCAAAGCATGCAAAGGTCAAATGTCTTATGATTTTTGTGTAATGTGGCTCATTGTTCTTCCTCTCCATTTTGCACTATCAGAGATAACCTGATGTATTTGTTTTATTCACAGACTTGCTCTAAGTAAATTAATGATAGGAGAGCATAGGCTGTCTGTACTTACTTATGACACCGTTCTAAGAAAGCTATTCCAATCTACATTCACTTGTATATGGACCTCAACAACACCCTTATTAATTCCCCACAGCAATTTGCTTTTGAAGTTTTCATATTATTTATTTATTAATCTCAGTGTTTTTTTTATGTCCTTTTCATATTTGTTTTCTTGTTTGGCTATTAAAAATGTAAGTTCCTTAAGGGAAATCACTGTATCCTAAATTCCTTTTGTTATTTGGGGCTTTATCAATAGAGGGTAGAACAAATATCATTTGCATGCAATGAATGTTGTTGACTGACTGGCAAGCATTTATTTCCTGACTAAAAATGTCACGTTCAGAAACAGATCTTGAGAGACTGAAGATTACTCCTGAAACCTGGCAACTCCTCCAAGTGAATACTGTCACATCTATAGGACTACAGGTACACAACTAATAAACTGCCCAACTTGTATGCTTCGATTTAAAGATCTTCTGAAGACTGGTTCTCTTTGGGTCACCACACTTGCCAGTTTGGACTTTTGAAACCTACTAATATGGACTGACATAACAAATTAGTAACAAGAAAAGTTCATGGAAGGACAAGTGTGAGAAAGTGTGCCAAATATATTAGCATTCGTTTTGCAACCTTGTCTCCAGTTTGTGTGAAGTTGATGGTTGGAGGTTACGCTTTCATTAAAAATTGACAACATTTTAAATGCTAATCAAAACTGCTTGTCCTTTCTACTTCAATTTATCTTGGGAGGGGAAAAAAAGAGAAAGAATGGAAAAAAAAAGACGGCTTGCTTTGAACTACAACAAATACTCTCTCCATTGCCCCCAGACCCCTTTGTCTCCTCCTGTGCAGGACAGATAAGGGCTATTCAGAGTGGCAGGAGCTGTGTCTGAAGTGTGAAGGAGCTTCAGTGAGGCGGAGATGTGTGTTCTAGGAGGAGAGAAGAGTCATGTGCACGTGTGTGTGTGTGTGCGCGCATGTATGTGTGCACATGCATGTAGGGGTGCCCTTTTCATGAATGTTAAGAAAGATATTGTGCAGTATAGTTGGTTTTACAGTTGGTAAAAAGAAATATATTTTCAGAAAAAAAGGGCCATGTGGAATATGAAGAAGTAATACAATAAAAAATGATAAAAGTAAAAGGAAACAGAGCTTTTCAAGCATGGCTAGAAAAACTTGATCACTGATGAACCTTCAGAGGTAGCATACTTCATTTCAGAACATTTTAAGGAAGGGAAGAGGAGGGAGAAGTAGATGCTTGACTCAAATGTTTTCACCCCTCCAGCTTTATTTATTTTTTTCTTTTTTTTTAAATTTCTTTTTATTTTATTTATTTTAGAGAGGAGACAGAGAGTGAGAGTGAGAGATAGAGATAGAGAGAGAGAGAGAGAGAGAGAGAAAGGGGGGGAGGAGCTGGAAGCATCAACTCCCATATGTGCCTTGACCAGACCAGTGCAGGGTTTTGAACTGGCGACCTCAGTGTTCCCAGGTCGACGCTTTATCCACTGTGCCATCACAGGTCAGGCCCCCTCCAGCTTTATTAATATATAATTGACATACAACATTGTATAAGTTTAAGGTTTACAATGTGTTGATTGATTTGATATGTTTATATATTGTAAAATGATCTACACTATAGACTTAGCTAAATTTTCATCACATCACATAATTACAATTTCTTTTTTTTGTGGTGAAAACATATAAGATTTATTCTTTTAGCAACATTTGAGTATACTGTATAATACAGTATCATTAGCCATAATCTCCATGCTGTAAATTAGATTTCTAAAATTTGACAATATTATAACTAGAAGTTTTTACCCTTTGAACAGATACATTTTTTTCCCATTATTCCCACACCAGCCCCTGGTAACCCTCACTCTATACTCTGTTTCTTTTGAGTTCAGCTTTATTTAGATTATATATATAAGTGATATTTATCTTTCTGTGTTTGACATTTCACTTAATATAATGCCCTCAAGTTTCATCCAAATTGTCAGAAATGGTGATATTCCCTCTTTTATGGCTAAATAATGTTCCATTATACACACACACACACACACACACACACACACACACACACACACACATCTTTTTTATCCATTCATCCTTAGACAGACACTGAAGTTGCTTCCATGTTTGGCTATTGAGAATAACATGTCAATGAACATGAAAGGGCAGATATAATTTGGGTGTGCAGAGTGATGTGTGTGTGTGTGTGTGTGTGTGTGTAACACACACACATTTTTGGCGAGAGGAGGGGAGATAATGAGACAGACTCTCACATGTGCCTTGACCAGGATCCATCTGGCAACCCCCTCTGGGGCTGATGCTTGAATCAACTGAGCTATTTTGAGTGCCTATGACTGACATGCTTGGACTAACCAAGCTATTCTCAGAGCTGAGGGTCAATGCTTGAACCAATCAAGCCACTGGCTGTAGGAGGAGAATAGAAAGAGTAAGGGAAAGGGAGGGGGAGAGAAGCAGATTGTCACTTCTCCTGTGTGCCCTGACTGGGAATTGAATCTCAGATGTTCATATGCTGGCCTGAGATTCTATCCATTGAGCCCACTGGCCAGGGCTGAGGCATGTTTTTCAGTGTTTGATATTGAATTACTTTTGTTCCACTAATTGTTTTCTGGCTTTCCAGGAGGAAGGTAAAACACAATTCAAAGGGAAATATCTCAGGGTTTAATGTATACTGAAAGATGGTCTATATTTAGAAGAAAAATTAATCAATTGAGTTGAGTTACCTGGTTAAATATACTTACAAAACTATATATGTAATTTCTTGCTAAACTGAAGACTCACTGCATCAAAGAATTGAAATGTATGTACATGTGTGTGTTCATGTGTCTGTGTATACATGTATTCATGTTTATTTATGTATGTCAGTACAGCTTAGTAACCTATAATTAAGAGGACTATGTATAGAATAGTTTTCCTCATTGTAGTCTATGATCTAAGTCTATGTTTCTCAAGTAGGGTCTTATGTGCATTTTGAACAGTCTAATTCTTGGTTGGATAGAATTGTTCTGCAAATGTGAGCAATATCCTGTTCAAGATTCAGCCTGGAATGGCAAGAAATCAACCTGGAAAGATCTCCTCTTCTCTTTCTCCCCCTCTTCTTCCCCTTTCTTTCCTTTCACCCCCTTCTTCTCTTTAGTCTTTGTCTTCTCCTCTTTCACCTTTATCATCATCATGTGCTATCATGAAGTTAACATGCCTCCTCACATTTAATCATTCCAACAACCCTAAAATGATAATATATATATTTTTTTTAGAGAGGAGACACAAAGTGTGTGTGTATATGTGTGTGTGTGTGTGTGTGTGAGAGAGAGAGAGAGAGAGAGAGAGAAAGGGGGGAGAAACTGGAAGCTCAACTCCCATATGTGCCTTGACCAGACCAGTGCAGGGTTTTGAACTGGCGACCTCAGTGTTCCCAGGTCGATGCTTTATCCACTGCGCCACCACAGGTCAGGCTAAAATGATAATATTAATCTTAACTCCCTGGCACTATGCAAATTGAGGCCTTAAAGGTTAAGTCGTCTCTTCACCAGGGGCTGTAACTAGCAGTTAAAACCAGGTATTGATGATAATAATGCAAAGGCTCCCATCATTAAACCAAACTGGAACCTTCCCCCTAGTAAACCATTACCAATCTTTATTCAGAAACTAATCTTTGTCTGGATCTATTTATATTTTTTAATGAATAGCAATAGTTGGCATAATGAGTCTATAAGTTTATCCTCTACTGTGTTAAGAAAAAAAAAGTTCCTTCCATTTATCCTAAATCCTCCTTTTTCCAGCTTCAAAGAAGGCCTTTTGTTCTGGAGTTTGATGAGTAAGTCCATTTGAATCCTCTCTCTATTCTTTTCAATTTTATAGACTTGTAGACTTTGAGTCTGTTCAGCTTTGATTTTTACAGACTGAAGAGCCTGATTATACAATGCCTCCAAAGAAAATATTTTCACTCATTCAGTCACTTTCATTGCTGTATTTCCTAAATTTTCTCTAACTATCTTTGAAACAAAAGACAGTTTAAACATCACACAACCAAGCAAAGCATAGCTAATTCCTGAAGGGGAGCCTGACCAAGTGGACTTGACTGAGCTTCCGTCTGACTTTTCTAATGATGCAGAGGAATAGCTGATTGAACACACAAGGCTCAATTCCTGCCTGCACAGAGAGAATCATTTTAAATGAATGGGAATTATCCAGGGCTCCATTCTTTACCCCCAGATTTTGAAATCTGGTTTCGATGCTGTTGATCTATATTAAAATACAAATGATCCAAGAACAAGGCAATGTATTGGTGTTTTTGTGGCTGTTGTTATTGTTTCATTGCTAAAAAAATAATTACAACCTCAACATTATTTCAGATTTCTGAAACTAGTGCTTTGAATTGTGTGGAGAGAGGCTAAAACATGAGGAGCTCTTGGTCCTACCTGGGAAAACTGGATGGGAGAAAAAACTCCCCTGGATTTTTTGAAAATAAGATGGTGGTACAAAGCTGTTGAATCTAACAGGCAGTGAAGGGCATGCCAGGAGTAAGGAAAGACCCAGTGAATGTGAAGGTAAGGATAAAGTCCACCCAGGACTAACGTTGTCTTTTCTTCCAAGGCACTTGATGGTCCACATACTCCATTGACATTCACTCCATCTTTGTATGCTGCTATATGCCGTGCTTGGCTTAAAACCATCCATGCTTGAGTTTTCTTAGCTCAAAGACCATCTGATACCTGGATTTGTGTGACAATCAAAACAGCTTGGAAAAATTACGGGGAGGTGCTTTGCATCAATAAATGCAATTTATATGCTAAATAATCACATCAAATAAAGCCTCCTTCCCCGTTCTCAAGACTGTTACAATGTTTAAATTTCAAAACCAAAACACAGTGAAATATACTTTTCAGTGTTTATTAAGGAGGGGGACCTTAGAAACATCACCTGGATTGTTTTTCCTGACATTATCATTGCAACAAGCCTGTGCTGTTTTAATCACCTCTTTCCCTTCTCAATGACATAGGACGTGCTCTCATTTCATTAATATAATTTTATATAGAGAGAAACTCAGGATACTGAGAGGTGCAGCCATTTCCCCAAGGTTACGCTGTCAGTGCTGGGAATAATGCTAAGCAATGACAACTAATTCTTAATTCAAAGAATACTATTTGACTTGATGAAATATTCCTGTGATCAATAAAATGGGGGCCCAGGCAAAATGTGGACAACCGGAGTGGCATGCCAAGATATAATAAGCAAGAGACACAGCGGTGAAATATCCTGCTGCTCACGAAAATAATGGAGAGTAAGATCAGCATACTCAGTACCTGGAAACTGTTCAATTACGTATTCATTTCATTTCACAGTCATTTTTTTGAAAAATAAATCTGTGTTTCTTTATACCTTTAAGCTCAGGAGTTTTATGCATTAGGTTGATATGCATAACAAAATGTGGACTATTTTTTAAATTGGCAGATAAGAGCCAGTATGTTGTTACTATTTATATATTGAAGTTGTAACAATCATGGGCTTTTAATTCATTTCACCTTCAAAGATCCGAATGTTTTCAGTTTGTAATATATGGCAGGATGTATTAGGTACACTGAGTCTGTCTGATGCACAGTTTTCTAATCGGCTATTTAGAGTTTACACCAAGCAGAAAATCAATGTATTCAAAATGTAGTAGCTCTCTTGTTAACTCTAGTCATTTGCTTAAAGAGTAATGTCAAGCTGATAATTGAAATATGGCTTAAACCATGCATTTTAATTCAAAAGAAAATATGTTGAAATAGTACTCATTTGATCTTTCCGTGCTCCAACCCCAAAGGGCATATTTTGCTTGCCTGGCTCACAATTGCACTGAGAAATAGCTAGTCCTTACACAAGTACCTGCTGATGCCAGCAGGGGGACTTGACCCCTGTCTCAGAGAGGAGATGGCCTTGGTGAAAAGCTGTGGGGCTTCCAATGACTATTAGTTTGCCTCTCTGGAAACTCTGGTTTATATTCTGTTTGTGGGTGAGGAATTTGCTCTACTGACTTTATGGAAGTGGATCCCACTCTCTGCAATATGGTCATTTGATGTCAGATGGTCACGGCAGGCTTATGTCTGAATTTTAACAGCATTTAGAAACTTAATATGATCTTTGAAGTACAGTTTATATGTAGAGCACCGAGTCATGTCATTTAATAAACTTTAAAAATATTTAGGATGTGAATACCACAATAGTCACTTTCCAATATTTGAAAACTTATTATGTATAGGAAGGACTTGATTTATTCTGTGAGGTCCAATATAAAAAGGGGTTGAGGCCCTGGCCGGTTGGCCCAGTGGTAGAGCATCTGCCCAGCATATGGAAATCACGGGTTGGATTCCCAGTCAGGGCACACAGGAGAAGCATCCATCTGCTTCTCTACCTTTTCCCCTCTTCTTTCTCTCTATCTCTCTCTCTTCCCCTTTTGCAGCCAAAGGCTCCATTGGAGCAAAGTTGCCCCAGGTGCTGAGGGCGGCTCCATGGCCTCTGCCTCAGGCACTAGAATGGCTCCAGTTGCAACAGAGCAACATCCCAGATGGGCAGAGCATCGCCCCCTAGGGGCATGCCGGGATGGATCCCGGCTGGGTGCATGTGGCAGTCTCTCTGCCTCCCTGCTTCTCACTTCAGAAAAATACAAAAATAAAATAAAAAGGAGTTGAAAGTTTCACAGAATGAACTAGAAAATTATTAAAATGATGTACAAGGTAAAATGAGATACCTTAGTGATAACACTTTCCTTGAAATAACATTTGCCTTAATAAACTAGATGCTCAGGGGTTGTTTTAAAGACTTGATCCAAAAACAACTTGATGATGTTTTGATAAAGCTGATGTCTGAGATCTCTTTCAGTCTTCAGACTCGGGCAGGGGGTGCCTCTGCTCACTACTGTCTTATTGTCCTCTGCTTGTTCTGAATCAGTCCTTTATCATCCTTCATTGACATTTTTGGTGCCTACCATAGTGCTTTGTACAGAGTAAGTACAAATGAGTGCTTAGGGACCCAATGATCAGAATAGAGTGGATGGAAAAGCAGAGGCCACTGATAGCCAGATAAAGAATAAAGTACTGGAGAAGCTCTGAGCTACTTCATAATTTATCTTTAGGTCAGTCATTGGTGCTCTTATAGTAGATATATCTAAGTACAATTGCTAATTGCTAGATTTGTGTCAATTCTTTCAAATGTTGAATGCCGGCTACATTGATAACCAAGCAGGAAGTGACTTAATGTATTGAATATATGTTTTGGAGCAGAGAAGCAAAGAGGAAAAACAATTGTATCCTGTTGAATTTTCAGGAAGGAAGGCAAAGATGATAGAACACAGTTATCACATATGGAATATGGTCAAAATGTTGAAGTGAGAGTTTCCATGCCTGATCAGAGGGTTGCTGGATTGGTACCCTGAAATAAAGGTAAAGTGAAAAGTAAGCCATCTTCCTGACCCTCTCTCAGCTTTTAGTATATGTCCCTTCCAAAATTGCCTTTTTTGTTAGGAGAGACAAAGGGTATAACAAAGAAGCAATATGCGCCAATCAAAAAGGAGCTTTTCTTACAGGCCTGATGTACAATGGTTCTCAAAAAGGGGTGATGTACTTCCATGAGCTATTTGGCAGCATCAGGACATATCTTTGATTGTGAAGGCTGGGGGTGGAGGTGGTACTGGTATCTAGAGCACAGAGGTCAGGAATGCTATTTAAGATAATACAATGCATAGGATAGCTACTTTCAACACAAAATCATCCAGCATGAAATAATGGTGCTGAGATTGAGAAATTCTGGTTTATGACTATGAATGTATTTTACATAGTGAGGAAGCAGACAAGAAACTATCTAGATAATTTAAGTCATCAAATTACTTTCTTTTTGAAAAAAAAATACCACATAAGAAAGTTAACTTTGGGAAATGTTTCACCTATTATTATACATTTTGGAAAAGTTATTGAAGAATTATTTTTTCTTTGTAAATGTTGGGTAGCATTTTATCTATGAAGTCATCTGGGTCTGACCTTTATTCTGTAATTACCCTAATTCATATCTTTACTTGTTATTGTTCTATTCAAATTGCTTACTTTTTCTTGAGTTATTTTTGTAGTTTATATCTTTTTAAGAATTACTTTATCTCAACTATGTCACCTAGTTGATTGATATATGATTGTTTATATTTCTTTAAAGTACTTTTTATTCCTATAAGTAAAGTAATAATATGTTTTTTTCATTGTCAATTTTAGTAATTCAAGTCTTCTTTTTACTTTGATCAGTCTAACTAAATGTTTGCCAATTTTGTTGAACTTTTCAAAGAACTAGCTTTTTGTTTCACTGATTTTTAAAAACATTTTTTTCTTTTATTAATGTTCACTCCAATTATTATTATTTGCTTCTAACTGATTTCTTAAAGTTTCTTTTACCCTTATTTTTTAGTGTCTTAAGTTGGAAATGTAGGTTATTTATTTGAGGTCTTTCTTCTCTTTTTAATAGACATTTATGGCTATAAATTTTCTTGTGTGCATTGCTTTAGCTGCATTTTATAAATCTTGAAATTTTATGTCTTCAGTTTTTTTCTTTTAATTTAAAGATATATTTCTGTATATTTAGTATTTATAGTCTTTGTCCCTTAGTTATTTAGAAATGTGTTTTTATAATTTCCACATATTGTATTTGAGAGTTTTCTAAATTTTATTCTGTTATTGATTTTTTAATTATATTCTATTGCGGTCAGAGAACATACTCTGCACCACTTCTATTCTTCAAAATACATTGAATTTTGCTTCATGGCTCAGCATACGGCCTATCTTGGCAGATGTACCATGTACACTTGAGAAGAGAACATTGGGAAAATTCTGTAGAAGTCTGTTGTGTCTAGTTAGTTGTAGTAGTGTTCAAGTTTTCAATTTCTTTATTGATTTGCTACCTTCTTGTTCTATCCAATATTGAAAGCCATTATTACTGAATTGTCTATACCTGCATTTATTTCGTCAGTCATTATTAGTTTGGGCATTTTAAAATTCTTCTTTAATTATATGACTTCTCTATGAGGCAAATGATTTATTTGTTTTATTTATTGCTATATGCTTAGCACCTAGAACAATGTATGTCACATAGTAGGTCATCATTAAATAATTAAGATAGTAACCTATAATGAATTCTATTGCAGACCTAGTGAATGAAGAAAGGAATAAAAGCAAATTTTAGTTTCTTTTGAAACTTACACCAACACTTAACAATGAGCTTATCCATCAAACTTTGGTCATTCATCTCCTCAATGAATGCTATCAACTATACAGGGAATAGAAAGTTCCACATCATTTATTCACTGAGTGGCAAAATAGGAAACCCATGAGGGCACGTGTTGGGAATGTCTATGGTAGTAAGGATGATGTGGATTTCAGTGTCCACCTTGAGTGTTTAGGTAATTAGAAATTGTGAGAAGAAGACAGTCGAGAACCAGGAATTTGTTGTTGAGGCTCAATGATAATGAATGTTCTAAACTAAGAGAAAATCCTCAAATTTGTTAAATTGTACAATATTAAACCACGAGGGGAGCTTTCTTTCTGACCTCAGCTGGTGATCAGGTTATGCCCTGATGTGTGAGATTTAATTGTCTGTATCATTTTTATCATGTCACTGCAGATGTTATTTTTACTCATATAAATGCCTAATTCTCTTGTTAGATACTTATCTCTGCTAATTATTTCTATTGAGTCTAAAGCAAGCCACTCACAGCCAAAGCTTAAGAATATGAGTGCCCTCTTCCTGGAGCCAAAACAGAAAAAAAAAGAAAACAAACAAACAAACCAAACTCAAAGTTTCTGGTAAAATATACTTCAGTTTGTTGTATAGAAATTCAAGATGGAATTTTGGTCAAGGTGATGTAGCTTTATTAAAAGAGCACATTCTCCTTGTTTATTTTTATGCCACCTTGTTTATATCACACTCAAGAGAGAGATAAACCACAATTTAATTTCTCAACAAACTGAAATTAAAAAATATATATACCTACATGTCACTTCTTAGGAAGGTCAACAAACCTATTAAATGCCCACGCGTACACACATACCCTATGAATATGTGGGATATAAGGAATAGAGCACTGAGAATGGATGAGACCAGGCTAAAAATAATAGCAATTGAAATATTTAACATGTGCCTGGAGAGCCAAGAGTTAACTCTGCATTGTGCTAGCTCTTTCTATATAAACATGAAGTGATGGTTCCGTGTTCTGCCAGTAAGTTTGCAGAAACATTGAAGAGTCACTCCACTTCTCTATGTCTCGAGGCCCCTTTTGGCTTAATTTCAGGGCCCAAGTATATGGCATAATTATAGACATAGGAAATACAAGGTGAATGAGACATCCATCTAGTCCTTAAGGAGATTTAAGTTAGTAGGTCAGACAAAATTTTTATCAAATGTCCCCTCTTATTCTAGTTGTTAAGATAAACATGGAATCTCAGTCATAAAGGGAATTTAGGACTAATCTAGTGCAAGTCCTCATGTATTGATGAGTCTCTATTCTAATATTTTTTAAAGTGGATTGAGGTCGTCCTGAGAGCCTCCTCAGAGGTAGAGATTTTTTTTTAATCTCACTAGATAACTGTGTCTAATATCCCAAAATACCATCAGTAGAATTCACTCTTAAGAACGTCATTCAGAAACAAATAAATTTAAAAATACTCTTAGTGAAAATTATGAGTAGCAGCTGAGATCCAGTGGGAAGCAGACAGGATCACAATGCAGCTTTCAGGGGACAGTGAGGAGATTAACATATTTGGGGGGGTTTCTGGTGCCAGACACTATAGTAATTTGCTGACAAAAGGCTGGTGGCACTGATAGGACTTGTCTATTTCATGTAAAAGAACACTGAGTTCTAGACATGGAACAGCTTGATCATTGTTATAGGATTGCAGGTAGCAGAGGCAATATTTAAATTTTTGGCTCTCCAAATCTCCTGCGCACAGTCAGTAATTCTGCATCTCTACTTATTGTGCCCCCATCTGCTTGCCTGATTTTCTGTGTAATGTGGGACTACTCATTGAACCTCCTGGGGCCTCATTTTCATCTAGTTTAAAACTGGTGACAATCCCCCAGCACAAATTACAATATATACAGTAAACCTCAAATGTATCAGCTGTATAGTAGTTACCACTTCATGAGTCGATTTCTCATTAGAAGTTCTGACCCTGTAAAAGCACCCAGATGTCCTGATGCAATTCTCATTCTGGGCATGGATGACGTACCAAGGCTTAATAATGTGTGGCCAAGTTATAACCACAGACACCACAGATGATATATATTAGCACAAGAGATACAAAGTGGGTGATGCCTATCATTTATTTAATACCAGGCAGTGGCCAGTCCACCACACTTTAAGACTAATGCTAAAGCAAAATAAAAAAGTGGTCATTGTAAATTTGAGATCTGCTATCAAATAATGCAGTCATCTCTACTCTGGTATATTTAAACATTCTTCATGCATTGTGAGGTCTGCTTCTGTGGTTTTTGAAGCATATGACACACCTAATAAAACTGCTTCACAAAAATAAGCTTTACTACTGAACTTCTTCTGTAATTAAATACGTTTGTTATAATAGGGATACAATTTACTGGATCTCTGAAAGCTAGTCAGTATAATTAATAATGAAACATGTTTTAATGAACATTTATTAGCAGTATGAAATACAAATATCTTGTAGATCAGCTACCATCTAGGAAAACTTCATCTATTCCCTGAGATTAAAAAGCCCTGTATTACCACTATCAGTGTTTTGGTCTTGACAGCTCAACAATCAGCTCTCTAAAAACTCATTAATTTGAACCCCCACCAATATGGACACTGTGATAATTCAGAAGGTCGTGGAACTGAAGTTTGCCCTTGTACTATCTATGAAAAAGAGTTTGTTCAATAAATTAGTTGTGTAAACAAGATTATATAAAGTTCTGTTTAACCACTTAAAAGAATATTCTTTCAACTATCCCAGCACCATGATTTGCATATACACAGTTAATATGCCAGTTATAAATGAATCCTATTTATTTCTTCAAAGGAACTCAGTCCCTAATTTACCAAAAAAAAAAAAAAAAAGATATATTAAGAACTTGAACTTAAATAGATATATTCCACATATGTGAAATCATATGGAATTTGTCTTTTTCTGACTGGCTTATATCACTTAGCATAATGCTTTCCAGGTCCATCATGCTGTTGCAAAGTGGTTATTGCCAGGAAAAGGAGGGATGGGAAGATGTAGAGGAGAGTATAAGGAGGATAAATAGTGGTGGATGGAGACTTGACTTGGGGTAGTAGACACACAATATAGAGTATAAATGATGTGTTGTACAATTGTGCACCTAAAACCCATATAATTCTGTTAACCAGTGTCATCTTATAAATTTAATAAAAAGTAAAATGGATTACAATTTGTTCTGAAAAAAAAATAAATATAAAGAAATATAGAAAATGAACAATTCTATCAAGAAGGTTGTATTTTAATCTAGTGGTTCCTAACATAGGCTCCATATCAGAAACATGTGGTAATATTTTTAAAAATGTTAATGTACAGGCTCTATCCCTAAGATTTCTGATGTAATGAATCTGGGTTAGGGCCCAGGCAATCATTAGAAAGTGATTATTTGGAGTTAACGCATTACAGTTCTTCAAACAGAGTCTTTTAAAATGCAAAAGCTCCTGTGAGTACTAATACATTAAGTTGTTGTCAGACTTCTTGTCTTCCTGAACACCATTTATCAAGGCTGCTTTCTTCTAGCCTCTTAGTTATGTGGCCAGCAAGGACCTTATATATGTGGTCTGTATTATCCTCAGGATAAGCATGCATCCTTGGTAGCCCAAGACAGTCCTGGTTTATGCCTGTCATTCTGGCATAATTATTAGTGGTATATCCTCCATACATTCTCAAAATTGTCTTGGTTTGAACATTAAATTATGTCACCCAAACTCTCCTATCAATCTCTAAGTTCCTCTTACTCATCTCTTGAAACCACCCCTTCCCATCCATTCACACAAATGCTCTTCTAACCCAGGACCATTTTATTTCCTGTACCCACCCTTGTCATGTCCCAATACCTCACCATGGGATTCTCTCCTTGTAATTGGTCAACTTGTCACTAAAATAAGTTGCCATTAAAATAAACCTTAAACTACTTAGTGTGGTAGGGCAGGTCCTCTAATGACTTGTTTCCTGTCCAGCTCCAGACCTGCTCTCTAGCTCTTCTGCCTTTCCACAGTCCAATGGATCCCCCTTTCTATTCCTCTGTGCTCTGGGCATGCTTAACTCTCTGCACCCATTTGCCCCTCCCTCCCCCAGCCAGTGCAATCCGATACTCCCTGGAGCACTAAATACAAGAATCACATTCTTAATGTTGTATTTTCTGAATCTCCAGGAAATAGCCACGTTGGGGTGATTTCTTTGTCTATGCCTCTCTTATGGTTGCAATCACATTGTTCCTTATTTGTTGGCTTGGTTGTTTTTTTAAGCCTGTAATGACCATCCCTAATGAAGAGTGAAACTTATATTTTTGCTTCTCCATCCTCTCCACTTAGTTTCAGGGTCTCTTCTTAGTAGAAAATATTCCTCAGTATTGGAGATAAATTCAAAATGCTAACTAACCTGATGGATTGTCCTGAGCTAACCGCTATATTTTTCCTGTACTCTCTGAGACTGACAGTGTATGAAGTTTCTAACATTTTCAATGACTTTGAATAAATAATTTGCCCTGCATCTAGGTTTAAATAACTATAAAATAAAAATTTTAGTGTGGCTTACGTTCTTCCACATTGCAGTGGGGTTATATTCATTATAGACCATTTTGAAGATGACCAGTTCTACAGACATGATAACTATAGTAAATATTGCACTGAATATAATCATTGTTTTTATATAATTCACATAAGATCTTTAGTAAAATATATACCTATATACGTATAGATGATAGCTCTTATCCCCAAATACAGATTACTGAAAATGAGATTATCTTCAGCCAATATATTTAAAATTTCATTCTGGCTGATGACCAGTCCTGAGATTTGTCAAAAAATACCTTTATTGAACTAGTTATAAGGAGACATTCTGTTAAAACAGAAGTAGCCTTGGTTTGAATTTAAGAAATTTCCAAGCTCCAAAGTTGAAGTTTGTTGAGAAAGCTAAATTTAATTTACTTTATTTGACTGGTTTTGTCAGGAGCCTTTTTATTGAGATTTACTACTGTGTCTTCTTAGAGTCAACTTTTCAAGGAAAGGTTATTTTCAAAAAATTAAAGTAGGTTTGTGGTAATTATTTAAATGCTGTATATTACTTTAGTGTGTGTGTGTGTGTGTGTGTGTGTGTGTGTGTGGGTAGACATGGTTTCAAGTGTTCCACTCAATATAACACCCTCTATACCTTGCATCATTTAGGAAAGGTGCTATATGTGGCAAGGAGGGAGGAAAAAAAAGACATAGAAGAGAGATATTGATTCAGAAATAGTGAAAGTATGGCATCCAAATACATGATATGCTATGTGACATTGTGGATTTCAAAATTTACAATGACAAATTAGTTTTATAAAGCCCATCATGGTTGAAGATGGCAGTGGAGTAGGCAGACGCACAGACTCCCAGCTCACACCACCAAACTAGATTACAAATTAATTTAGAAACATCCAGCATAAAAAAAAAAAAACAACAACTCTGGACTGCTAGAACTGCTCTCAAAATCCAAGGAGCAAAGAAGAAGCCACACCGAGCCTGGTGGGGAGCACAGAGAAGAGGTGAGACTCCCCTGCTTAAAGGAACAAAGGGGGGGGGTGAGGCTGAGAACCCAGAAAGACTCTCAATTTAAGGAAAACAGTAGAAAATATCACTAATATCACTCACAACCACTTGCCTGGGAACCTGGGAACGAGGTGTGTTGAAAGAGCTTGATTGTCTTCCAAAAGAAAGGGGGGGGGGAGAAAGACAGCTGGTGACAAACAGTGGAATGCATGGGAGGACCTGAGCAGCAGGACTAATCCAGAATGGAAGCAGTCATACCTGGGGGAGGTACTGGAGGCGGCCATTGTAAGGGGAGGGATTGATCCTCCCACAGAACACAAGACTAAAGTGGTTCTGGGTTAACCTTCTCAAGTTATCTCTCCAGCTCCAATCAGCACAAAAAAGACACAGCTGAAAACAAGAAGTTGGGAGGAGGGGCAGTAACTCAGGTCTCCATGGAGATCTAATATACACCTCCCCATACTGAAGTGGAGAAAGCACCCTGCACCCAGAGAGAGTAACTGGCAGATCAGATCTTCAAAGCCTCAGGTTACACCCACCGCATTCCTAGATACAGTTTTAAATAAGCCCCCTGCTGAGATCAGTAAACAAGACTACCACTGAGTTAAGAAAACTGAGAAGAAAACAAACAAATCAAGACTTCTAAGGGGTTCTATTAGAAAAGTCAAATTCCACAGTGGATTATAAACAACAGCTGAAGCCAACCCAAGAAGACCTAGAAATAACACAACTGAAAATTGGAGGCAGACAACACCAAGTCTAGACTCAACCAGCTCTACAAACAAAACACCCAAACACACAGACATAATGAGAAGACAGAAAAGTGCAATCCAAATGAAACCACAAGAGAATCCTCTAGGAAATGAACTAGGCGATATGGAAATAACCAAACTCCCAGATGTAGAGTTTAGAATAATGATTGTTAGGATGCTTAGGGATCTTAGAACAACAATGGATGGTCATTTTGAACACCTAAATAAAGAGATAGCAAGTATAAAAAAGGGCATTGAAATATTAAAAAAGAATCAGTCAGAGATGACAAATACAATATCAGAAATGAAGACCACAATGGAAGGAATTAAAAGCAGGATGGATGAAGCTGAGGATCGGATCAGTGAGTTGGAAGACAAGATGAACAAAGGCATGGAAGCAGAGCAGAAAAAAGAAAAGAGAATCAAAAAGTCTGAGGAAACTCTAAGGGAGCTCTGTGACAACATGAAGAGAAATAATGTCTGATAATAGGGGTTTCTGAAGAGGAAGAGAAAGAACAAGGGATAGAAACTTTATTCAATCAAATCATAGCTGAAAACTTCCCTAAATTGATGCAAGGAAGGGTTTCACAAGTTCAAGAAAGAGAAACCTAAAGAAACCTATAGCAAGACACATCATAATTAAAATACCAAAACTAAGTGATAAAGAGAAAATATTAAAAGCTGCTAGAGAAAAAAAGGATATCACCTACAAAGGAACCCCCATAAGGATGACAATCGACTTCTCAACAGAAACACTTGAGGATAGAAGGGAATGACAAGAAATATTCAAAATAAAGCAGAATAAGAATGTACAACCAAGACTACTTTATCCAGCAAGGCTATCATTTAAAATTGAAGGAGAAATAAAAAGCTTTCCACACAAAAGAAAACTCAAGGAATTCATTATAATGAAACCAATGCTGCAGGAAATGTTAAGGAGCCTGTTGTAAACAAATCAAAGTGAGAAAAGAATATAGCAAAAGAGTAATACACCTTTAAAATATAAAATGGCAATAAACAACTACATATCAATAATAACTTTAAATGTAAATGGATTAAATGATCCAATCAAAGGACATAGCTTAGCTGCGTGGATAAGAAAACAGAACCTGTACATATGCTGTCTATAAGAGACACACCTTAAAACAAAAGATGCACATAGACTGAAGGTAAAAGGATGGAAAAAATATTTCATGCAAATAAAAATTTTAAAAAAGCTGGGGTAGCAATACTTATTATATCAGATAAAATGGACTTTAAAATCAAGGCTAAAGTAGGAGATAAAGAAGGTCACCACATAATGATAAAGGGAACAATCCATCATGAAGATATAACCATCATAAATATCTACGCACCTAATACAGGAGCTACTAAATATATAAAGCAGACTTTGATGGATTTAAAAGGCGAGATCAACAGCAATACTATAATAGTAGGAAATTTTAATAACCCACTTATATCACTAGATAGATCCTCAAGAAAGAAAATTAACAAAGAAACAGCAGACTTAAAGGACATACTAGATCAACTGGATTTGATAGATATCATCAGAACCTTTCACCCTAAAGCAGCAAAATATACATTCTTTTCAAGTGCTCATGGTACATTCTCCAGGAGAAATCACATGTTAGGACACAAAAGCAATTTCAACAAATTTAAGAAGATTGAAATCATATCAAGCATTTTCTGTGATCACAACGGCATGAAACTAGAAATCAATCACAACAGAAAAACTGAAAAATAGTCGAACAAACGGAAACTAAATAGCATGTTATAAAATAACAAATGGGTTAACAATGAAATCAAAGAAGAAATTTAAAAAATCCTAGAAATGAATGATAATGAACATACAACTCAAAATTTATGGGACACAGCTAAAGCAGTCCTTAGAGGGAAGTTCACAGCACTACAGGCATTCCTTAGGAAGCTTGAAAAAGCTCAAGTAAACAACCTAACCCTTCATCTAAAAGAACTTGTAAAAGAACAGCAAATAAGGCCCAGAAGTAGTAGAAGGAAGGAAATAATAAAGATCAGAGCAGAAATAAATGACATAGAGGCTAAAGAAACAATACAGAAAATCAATAAAACCAAGAGCTGGTTCATTGAAAGGGTAAACAAGATCGATGAACCTTCAACGAGACTCACCAAAAACAGAAGAGAGAGACTCAAATAAATAAAATTAGAAATGAGAGTGGAGAAATAACAACCGACACAACAGAAATACAAAATATTGTAAGAAAATAGTATGAAGGACTGTATGCCAAAAAATTAAACAACCTAGGTGAAATGGACAAATTTCTTGAAATATACAATCTTCCAAAAGTCAACCTGGAAGAATCAGAAAACCTAAATAAACTGATTACAACAAAAGAGATTGAAACAGTTATCAAAAAGCTCCCAAAAAACAAAACCCCTGGGCCCGATGGATTCATTGGTGAATCTACCAAATATTCAAAGAAGAACTAACTCCTATCCTCCTCAAGCTATTTCAAAAAATTCAAGAGGAAGGAACACTACCACGTTCCTTTTATGAGGCGAGCATAATTCTGATTCCAAAACCCGGCAAAGACAAAACAAAGAAAGAAAATTATAGGCCAATATCCCTGATGAATTTAGATGCTAACATCCTCAACAAAATATTAGCAAACTGTATCCAGCAATACATGAAAAAAATAATACATCATGATCAAGTGGGATTTATTCTGGGGAGGCAAGGATGGTACAACATTTGTAAATCAATTAATGTGATTCACCACATAAACAAAAGAAAGGAGAAAAACCACAGGATAATTTCAATAGATGCAGAAAAAGCATTTGATAAAATCTAGCACCCATTTATGATCAAAACTCTTAGCAAAGTGGGAATACAGGGAACATACATCAACATGATAAAGGCCATTTATGACAAACCCACAGCCAACATTATAATCAATGCTAAAATCAGGAACAAGGTAGGGGTGACCCCTTTCACCACTCTTATTCAAAATATACTGGAAATCCTAGCTACAGCAATCAGACAAGAAGAAGAAATAAAAGGCATCCAAATTGGAAAAGAAGAAGTAAAACTATCACTATTTGCAGATGATATGGTACTATATATAGAAAACCCTAAAGGCTCAGTCAAAAAACTACTGGACCTAATAAATGAATTCAGCAAGGTGGCAGGATATAAAATTAACACACAGAAATCACAGGCATTTCTATACACAAACAATGAAATGTCAGAAAGTGAAATTAAGGAAACAATCCCCTTCACTATTGCAACAAAAAAAATAAAGTACGTAGGAGCAAATTTAATCAAGGAGGTTAAAGACTTGTACTCAGAAAATTATAAAACATGGATAAAAGAAATCAAGGAAGACACAAACAAGTGGAAGCATATACCGTGCTCATGGTTAGGAAGAATAAACATAATTAAAATGTCGATATTACCCAAAGCAATTTATCAATTCAATGCAATACCAATTAAAATACCAATGACATACTTCAAAGATATAGAACAAATATTCCAAAAATTTATATGGAACCAAAAAGAACACAAATAGCCTCAGCAATCTTGAAAAAGAAGAATAAAGTGGGAAGTATTACACTTCCTGATATCAAGTTATACTACAAGGCCATTGTATTCAAAAGAGTTTGGTACTGACATAAGAACAGGCAGATAGATCAATGGAACAGAACAGAGAACCTGGAAATAAACCCACATCTTTATGAACAATTAATATTTGACAAAGGAGATAAATGCACTGGAGTAAAGATAGTCTCTTTAACAAATGTTGTTGGGAAAACTGGACAGCTACCTGCAAAAAAATGAAACAAGACCACCAACTTACACAATGCACAAAAATAAACTCAAAATGGATAAAGGACTTAATGTTAGCCGTGAAACCATAAGCGTTCTAGAAGAAAACCTAGGCAGTAAACTCTCTGACATCTATCGAAGCAATATATTTGCTGATTTATCTCCACAGGCAAATGAAATAAAAGACAGGATAAACAAATGGGACTATATCAAACTAAAAAGGTTTTGCACAGCTAAAGACAATATGAACAGAATAAAAACGCCACACAATGAGAGAACATATTCAACAACACATCTGATAAAGGGTTAATAAACAAAATTTATAGTGAACTTGTAAAACTCAACACCAGAAAGACAAACAATCGAATAAAAAAATGGGCACAAGAAATGAATAGACACGTCTCCAAAGAGGACATACAGATGTCCAATAGGAATATGAAAAAAATGCTCAACATCACTAATCATTAGATAAATGTAAATTAAAACCACAATGAGATACCACCTCACACCAGTCAGAATGGCGCTCATTAACAAAACAACACATTATAGGTGCTGGCGAGGATGTGGAGAAAGGAGAACCCTCCTGCACTGCTGGTGGGAATGCAGACTGGTGCAGCCACTGTGGAAAACAGTATGGAGATTCCTCAAAAAATTAGAAATGGAACTGCCCTTTGACCCAGCTATCCCACTTATAGTAATATACTCCGAGGACACCATATCACCGACTGAAAAAAAGAAATGCACCCCCATGTTCATGGCAGCATTGTTCACAATAGCGAAAAGCTGGAAACAGCCCAAGTGTCTCTCTTTGGATGAGTTGATTAAAAAGCGGTGGTACATATATACAATGAAATACTATGGTGCCACGAAAAAGAGTGAAATATTACCTTTTGCAACAATATGGAGGGACCTGGAAACTATTATGTTGAGTGAAATAAGCCAGGCAGAAAAAGAAAAATATTACATGACCTCACTCATTTGAGGAATCCAAGGAACATTGAGAACTGAGGAACGGAATTGAGACAGAGGGATCAAAGAGACCAGAGGAAAAGAGGACAGAGAAAAAGGGGATGATAGGATAGTATAAACTTGAATGGAAGGGGGGGAGGGTGCAGTAGGGAGGGGTGTAAGGAAAATGTTGAGGGGAATATGGGGGAGGGGGGATGCAGTGGAGTAACCCTAGAATCTATGTAAACACAATTAATTAAATAAATTTTAAAAAAGCCCATTGTGGTTCTGCAAGCATTTACTTATTTAACAATTATAAGGATATTAATAACTAAAACCTTTGATAACCTCTAAAATTTGAAGCACAGAGTTTGCTGCGAGACTATGTGGCTCTATCACAAGAATCTGAAATTTGGCAAGGAACAGAGAAAGGAGTGAGTTAGTAATTTCTGTACTTGGAGAACACAAAAGCTGATGTTTATTAATAACCTGTGTCTAAGAGGAGACAAGTAGGTGACTTAATGATGAACACAGACTTCAGAGAGACAGAGTCAACAGGTTTCCTCTATAGTGCAGACCGAAAATATATAGATCATCATAAAATTTTAAATTAAAACACTTTGTCTAGGTCTTGAGGAAATTGGCAGGTGGTTGCTAATTTGTGCAGCCATCATCTTGAGGGCTCAGACTTCCCCGTCTTCATACTGTGAGGCAAATTTACATTCTTGGCTGAACGTCATCAGAATGCATTGGTAATGAGACAAGTGATAAAAGTTATGAACCAAAAGCAGATAAACACACCCTGAACTGAAGAAGCAAATTTTATACCAAGCTTATTAACCACTCCAGAATGTGATCTCAGGGGCACTGAGACTATCTCTTCTAAATCACTCTCGTGGTTTTTAAACCTAAGCATCCCCTTCTTAAAAATGTGAGTTCCCAGGACAGATGTGTTGCTGGATCTTTATCAGCCTCAGAAAACTGAGTATGACTAAAGAATTAGAGAAAGAATGGCAAAAGGAGGGAGTGGGCTGTAGTGAAAAATGTTCCACAATGACCTGAAATAAGGAAAAGAAAGGACACACATTGGTGAATGGAGGGGAAGAAAACTTTGCCAACTACGGATTTTAATGTGTTAATAAACTAGTATATGGATAAAGCCCTTGATCAGAGGCTTGGTTTAAAATTGCCAAGGATAGTAAATTGGGACAACTACTATTTTGCTCTGCATCTGACCTTACAAGTAACAAGCATTCCATGATTTATTCATATCTAGACAGATGACTGTGGGAGGCAAGCATCATCTATTTCTAAAACCACCTCCTCCCTCCCCTCAAACCAACCACATATCCAAGAACTTTCAAAAACCAGACTTTAGCTTTCATATACAAACTATTGCATTTCTAATGAAGGGGAGAGGTGAAAGCCCGAAAGATGGACATCCTTCAAAATATAGGAGTTGGGGAATTTCCAGGGATCTATTCCATCTACAGGGCATTGAATTAGGAGATCTGATGCTTATCAAGCTCCAGGGAATAACCATAGGGGACTAATTTAAAGGTTCTCTAAAATAATTCATTATCTTGATGTACAGTCCAAAATTAAAATTTCTGTGGCCCACAAAAATTAATGTAAGCTATGGACCACACAGCCATAGATAATGTTTATTCAATGCTCATAATGAAACTGTCTGTCTCTATATAACTTTACCCATAAAGAGCCCATTTGTTTTATGCATTAAAAAAAAGAGCTTTTGTGGAACTAGGCACATATTTTAAAGCTAGTAAACTGGCAATCTGTTTATGCAGAAATCATCTATAGCATAGCCACACTTGCAATCATCAAAAGTAACATTACAGGAAGCTATTTAAGTTAACAGAAAGAAAATTAACCCACATGACATTTTCAGATTACAGATGGCAGCAGATACCAACAAGAACCCATGCTTTTGGGCTAATCACCAACTATAGATTGGGAATACCGAGCCTCTCTCTTCCTACATTGGTGATTTCTCAGCCATGTTTTTGGCCACATATCCTGCTCTCTATGGGGCTATTATTATACCTCTTGACAATTCCTTCATTAAAGCTTTTTAAAAGGTAACTTAGATCCCTCTAGAAAATAGAAACCCTTCTTGGGCTCAATCCCCACCACAACTACCCTGAGCTTCTCTAGCAAGTTTGCCTTGAGCAATCTGGACATGTTTCTCTGTTTTTCTACCCAGAAGAATGGACTTGAAGGCTGCCTAATGACACTTGGAAACCCAGCAATGGTAAATTTTATTCACTCTTGCATAAATACCTATAGAATAAATTGAAGAAGGGAGAAGATCCTGCTTCCTGGAGCAACTAACCCCATAAATTTAACATACTTTTCTCTACTAAAGTATTTACTAATTTGAGAAACATTAAATCTTTTAGCTATCAAGTGCGTATAATTCTGGTTTTGTTCAATGGGTAGTTTTGTACCATTATCATTCAAAGAACATGAATAAGACCCAACATAAGGCACAATTAGGTAACCCGTCCAATATTGTACCCATTTTCCAAGTTACTTCGGACCTAGGAGTTTTTTTATTCTTAGATATTTTTCACTGTGGTTCTAAAACTGACCTTGGTACTGACAACTCTGAATATGTTATAGACTTATAATTAACATCCACAAAACCCTCTCCAGAATCCCAGACGTGGATTCAGTACATAGCCCCTGGGCCAGAATTTTACCCATGTCAGGCTCAATCCAATAAGCTCAGTTGACTGGTCCAACTTTTCTTAGAGGTGAGGATAACCATTTCCTCAAAGTAAGGAAGGAGGGAGAGACTGGCTGCTGGGTAAGCATGTAGGGTGCTCAACATAGATGCCTGGACATATAATGAGGTATGTTTTGGTTTGATTTTTTACCCTGCAAGGATGTCATGTAGACCCTCATTTTATCAGGTAGAGGTCTGAATTTATTCCCCTAGAAAGACACTAAATAACTACTCCAACTCTATATCAGTGGTTTTTAACCTGGGTTCTATCGAACCCTAGGGGTTCGATGAGTCGGTCTCAGGGGTTCGGAGAAGACTCTGCTGCAGAGGCCAGAATAAAGTAATACCATAATTTGTTGTGAGTTCATGCACTTTGTTGGTTTTGTTCTTGAGCAAGGTGATGTTCATGCATGGCTCATTTTGTGCACCAGTGAAAAAACATATACCTATGGCTTGAATTTGGGAAAAAAAATATTTTATTTATTACTAAAGAAGGGTTCAGTGAATGCACATATGAAATTGGTGGGTTCGGTACATCAAAAAAGGTTAAGAACCACTGCTCTATATTCACTCCCATTTATACCCCAACTTAAGAGGGAGCTGGCCATGGGTTCTCTTAAAAGAAAGACTTTCAGCAAATCTAAACCAAGAATGAGGTATTCTGGAGAAAGTAGAAACATAAAAGTCATTTTCTCTATCCACAACTAACATCAAAACATACCTCATCATATTTCCAATCCAAGGAATTTCAGTTGTGTAAGGAAATAGTCACAGATCCAGTCGCTAACTTATCTATTACTCATGTGTTGCACTCAGGTAGTTAGTAGGTCTTCAGCCCCCCTCTTTTCCTGAGAGTCTTTGCAGGAGACCCGGCTGTCTGTTTCTTTGCTGTAAACCAGTCAGTTTAAAAGCAGTCCTAGGAATGGGACCTGTTCAGGAAAGAATGGATTTTATGCCCTGCTTATTGCTTTCCAAATGCCAGGAGCTTTTCAGAGTAATAGCAACTGGTGTAAAAAGAGAATTTGAAATAAAAGAAGCTTTTATTGCCCCAGAAAGAGGCTGCCCATAAACTTTCCACCTGCCTTAAACACTGGGGAGTGTGTGTGTGTGTGTGTGTGTGTGTGTGTGTGTGTGTGTTGAACAATTTCTGGCCAATGAGAATTTACCTTTCCTATTAGCTGCATACCATGTATGATAAAAACAGACCAGGAAAATGGGATCAAACCTTTTTAATTGCAGTTGTCAAATGTATTCCAGCCTAACGCTTTGTGCCTTCTGTCATCAAGAGGACATTCTACTGCTGGTGCCAATGCTTTACCCTTCTGCAAAGCCTTTCATCTCAGAATATCAAAGATTTCTGCAAATACTAATTCATTAATTAAGCCTCTCGATGACTGTTCAGAGAAAGGGAAAAGAAGAATGTCTTTCAAAAGGAAAGATATTTAAAATTCGGTTTGTTTTGGTGGCAGCTTCAGGGAACAAAGGATGCCGTTTCACTCATGTCATGGTGACCCCCCCAAATCAGTCACTGAATTTAGAACAGTTATTTTCATAAAGTTGCAAACATTTTCAGGTTAATGTAGGTTTTTTTGTCTTTAGTTTCTAATGAACCTTCCTCATGGCACTCAGTCGCATCATTTGTCTCTGATTCTGTTGTTTCTTTGTTCTCGTTTTCTAATAGGATGTGAAACCTTGTGAACTTGCTGCGATTTATCAGTTCACTTCCGAGTTGAAGTAGAAAACTGTGATGCTAAAAACTGCTCCCCTAGGGAGACTTGCCTTGGATCTAACCAGGTTTTTAAGAAACAGTCTTCAGATGCAAAGCCAATTAAAACGTTTGACCATTTAGGTTTTAACTAGTTGAAAGATGAAACTCAAAACAAATCACAATAAAACATTATTGCCCCAAATCAATACATAAATAAAAGAGACTGGAGAATAGTTACTAATCTTTCTACCACCTAAGAGGTGTAATTTATGTAAAGTCACAGCCAATCTAGAAACAGTGTGTGGCAGTTTCTTAGGGTTTTTTAAAGGTACAACTTATTTTTAACATAGGTCCTTATCATCTGCTTTGAAAGAAAGAATTAAGACCTCGTACAGAGAAAAGATACTAGAAATGTGTACCCAGAATCTCACTGTCACCTTCCTAATCGGAATTAGACAAATTTGAGTCTCATTGTTAAAATTTCTGAATGCATCTGAGGGGTTGCCAGTGTCATCACTGGTAATGTCAGAAAGAATTTTATTGTGCTCATTAACAACCAACAAAGTAGCCGTAAACCCACACTTAGAACTACCATGATCAAGCCACTTAACCAATATTTAGTGAGTGCATATAAGGTACAGGCATTGTATTGATATCTCATTTGATGCTTTTAGTGTTCTGAGAAATTTAAACCTGTATCTATAAGACCCACACTGTTGTTTACTTATTTCTATTAATAAATTATTTTTAACTCTTTCTGTCTTCCTCTGATCTTTCTTCCAATAATGTAATATAGTAGTTAAAAGTGAAATATCGCAGTGAGAATGTGAATCTCAGCTGCATCCCATCCAATTTATGTAAACTGGGTGAAATTTAGTTAACTTTTCTAAGATTCACCTTCCTAATCCACAAAATAGAAACAATTCAGTAATTATCATGTTGAGGGGCACACAGTAGGCACTCAATAATTGTTATTTATGTGGACACACAGAGATTCACATTTACTTATATCCCTGTGCTTCTTAGAGCAGATCATACCACATTGTGTGAAAGTTTGAAACCTTCATGAAAGAAAGGACTAGACTTCGAGTCTAGCCAGAAATAATACATTATGCAAAATATATTCCTACATCAAAACATGTTAAATTGCACTTATCTATCAAGGGACGAAATTGCAACCATGCTCAACAAGCAACATTATCTTTTTGAAAATGAGTGAAGACAATCCAGGGACAATGCTCAGAAGTGCCCTCTTCCTGTGTGATACTTTCTGCTGTGTAGCACTTAAGACAAAGATCACATTATCCTGAATGGAGAGAAGGCCTCAGAAATCTATGACAAGTTTTAAGGCGAAGATCAAAGTCTAGTTTCCTTCTAGTCACCATGATAGACAAATCTCTTTGTTGTTGTTACCATTTATCAAAAGTTCATTTAATGTTTTTTTTTGCTTAATACTTTTTCTTAAAGTGAGAAGAGGGAAAATAGTGCACGCTGACTGGGGTCTACCCAGCAACATCACCTGGGGCTCATGCTTGAATCAACTGAGCTATCCTCAGTGCCCTGGGTGAACCTCAAAACCAATCAAGCCACTGGCTGTGGGAGGAAATGATAGAGAAAAGGGGGAGAGGGAGAAGAAGAAGCAGATGGTTGCTTCTCCTGTGTGCCCTGATCAGGAATTTCCAGGATGTCCATACACCAGATCAATGTTCTCTCTATTCACGGAGCCAACCAGCCAGGGCCTTGAAACTTCACTAAAGTGTGTTAGGAAAGTTCAAAGAATAAGAGCCCTTTTTTCAAACATTTTATGTTCTAGTTAGGCTGCCAAAGTATGTATTTGTGAAAACCTCCACTATAATACAGAACTATGTGCAATTAATCTTAATGTGGATTGACAATTTGGCTATGAAAATTCAGAGGAAAGAGTGAGAATGCTGTGAGTTAGCCTGATCAGGAAATACAATATGATGGAAACACATGACCTGTGCTTCAGAAGTCCAGTAAGATTAGAAGGGTTAGAATCTGGAGGAAACAATTTGGGTATATAAACCACAGTAAACCACACGAACATAAAGAACTAAATAACCAATGAATGTAAAGCGTGGGAAATGAGAGGAGGCTCTGCTAGACAGGGTGGACAAGCAAAACATATTTTGGTTCCTTTGAACTTTATGTCAAATAAAATTACCACTTTCTGCTGAAGAGATTTCCAAAATTTACATGAAGTAATTAGACACATAGTAAAAGACAGTTTGACTGCAAGATAATATGAGTCAACGATGAGGTATGTGGTTATTTAGAGGCCAACAAAATTTGAGTTATATTAATAGAATTATGGTGCCTTGATAACTAGAGAGTAATATAAATCATGGCTAAGGAACTGCACTTAATTTCAGATATCACATTTTAGTTATGAACCAAATCCATCAAAAATGAATCCAGGCAAGACAAAGAACTAGCAACTGGTTTTTATAATTAAGCTACTAGAAACGCCACCTTATGAGGAATGGTTCAAGGGCTCACAGGTGTCTCAAAATATGTTGAGGACATATATGGAAGCATTGTATATATAGTGAATATATATATTCAAAAAGAGTAGAAAGAGATCACTGCAGGAATCTATTGGACCTCTAATCTTAATACAAAAGAACTTCTATTACTTACAGCTTCACAAGTGAGGGGTGATAACACTATCACTGGAAGTATTACAAGTGAACTGAATGACCATATTTATCTGCAACAAAAAGGACTTCATACTAACTGGGGAATTACACTGTAAGAATCCAATCGTCTTTCTGGCAATACGATTTTATTAATATTTTAATTCCATCCATCAAACTTTCTTTGCTGGCAATGATTCTCCTATGCACAATTTTAATCAAGTGCTAAATTGTGTGGCTGGTTTCCACAGCAGACACTTGCTGTAGGAATATTCAGGATCAATCCACTAGAAATATTCCAGTTGTAATGGAAGGCACCTTCCATGTTTTCTCCACTTAGAAAATAAGACAATTGTTGAATGTGAACCCAAATCAACACAGAGTTAACATTTTATTCATGTTATCTGTTATTTGTTTTTGAAGAAGGTAGAAGTTTTAAAATACAGCTACTTCTCTGTCTTTGCAATTTTATGAAAATGAGATTGCACAATTTAGTTCTATGTCAGCTATTTATAACTAAAATATTTCCTGTTACCCTATTCACAAGACTTGTTAATTGTTGTTGGACTTCTTAGCTTACCACTAATATCTTGAAATTCAAATGGTTTTATTATCATTATTAAAAACAGAAACACCTATTTGTGAATTGGATGATCAAACAATGGTTATATGCAGTAATGAACTTATTAAATTAATATAAAGTCATTAATGTAAATGCAAATGACCCAAGGCTGCAAGTCTGAGTTTAATAAAGCAGCAGAAGAAACCCATTCAGTCTGGGATGTTTAATCTCACTCATGCACAGATTGGGATTTTCATTCATCTATCATGTACGGCTTCTGGTACTCAATTCTGCATACCACTCTACAGGTAAAACTTTCCTGCTTTTATTTCCCCCAGTTTTTCCTTCCTTATGAAGGCATTGGCTTATGCTTCTGTGAATTAAGTTGTGCTGGTTTTCTTCCAGCTTATATGGTAACTTATAAAAAGAAAATAGTTGAGATATTTGCATGACCTTTTATATTCATTTTCCATAAAATAAAATCATGTGCTTTGCTTGTAAAAGGTTCTAGTGCCACTCAACAGTGTAGAGGGTTAATTATTATTTTAATGAGAGTGACATGAAGCACTGGGTAAGAATATGATTTTAAAAGCTACAAACTATAAAGGTCACATATCAGTGAAGTGGCAAGTTTTTATGACATTGCTCAGAACCTGGTCAATTCTATGCTCACACTGATGTTATCCTTTGCCGAGAGCAGGCCATATGCTTTGACAGCATACTAGAATTTTTTTTTTTTACTAGAAAACATCGTGTTTTAAAATCTTTCCAAATAACTCAATGTCCAACCATGGGATTATGTGATTAGAACAACCTCAGATGTAGACAGCATATCAAAGAATAATAGTTAAACTAATAAATTATAATCCATTGATAGAAGTTCAGATTAGATTTCATTAAATATCTACAGAGATAATCCTGTTGGGTAAAAATTATCATTGTCTGTGTCAAAATTCCAAATAGCACTGAGTGTGACAAAGCTGGTACACAGGATTATATCACAGACAGCAACACACTGGCGAGCGCAGAAGGCCACCCGAAAGACAGAACATTTGAACTAAAATGTTCACAATACCAAGGAACCAGAAAGGTTAAGCACAGGCAGAGGAAATATAAGGCCTAAAAATATAACTAAAGTATTCTGGTAAAAGAAAAAACTGTGTAAACAGGTTGGGGGGAGAATATAATAGAAAAAGCAGAAAGTAGCTCATCATTAGTCCTGGGAGGCCTCCAGCACATGGAAGACAGAGTTGAAATTTATTCTAAAGAAAATTGGAAGGCTTTGGTGAGGTTTGGACATGAAAATGACATCATTCTAAGAAACTGCTGCTATGGAGAAAGAGCTGTAAATTGGCAAGAGTAGAAAGAGAAAAACCTATTTGAAGGGTCTTGATGTTGTCCAGCTAAGAGGTGATGGTGGTTGAACTGAGCCTCAGTGGAGAAGAAATGGAGTAGACAGATCTGGAGCAAATTCTGTTGCTAGAGCAGAAAAAAAGTGGCTGCATTACTTCAATCAACACAAAATTGCACCTTTGCAAAATGAAATTCAGTGTTTTGGTCAGTCTTTCAGCTGCATTGGCCTCTTACACAAACTTCTTGGAGAGATGTGATTAAGTATAATTTTTCCTTGTGTCTTTAAACAGAATACAAAGATAGATATTTTATGCCAAGAATGAATTTGTTTTAGGAGTCTGTTTCCACAGGAACCATGGTTTTAAATGTCACAGCTTCCTTAAATTTTAAATTAACAATCGGTGAGCTTAATGATCACTGGAATTTATACTTAAAGATCTTTGGGAAGATGAGTTTTGCAGAAACTAACCTAGGAATTGACATACAGTCTGCAATAAGTTTAGACACTGCTGATAGGATGAACAAAGGGCCTTTTAGAGAAAGCATCTTCCTTTGGTTGCAACAGGTCAGGGTTCAGGGATGTCACCTAGTAACCAAAAGAGACTTAGATTTGAAATCAGACTAAAAGACACGATGACCATAAGAATAGACTGATAAGGGGCTCTGGCAATCGGTACAAAATTCCTAACTGCTTTTTCCATAAGGATAATTTCATCTGCTTTTAAGCAATAAAGAAAAAAAATCAGTCTCTGCTTTTGTGATTTGCCAATCTTTCTTCTGCACAGCCTGCTTAGCCATTGTCTAAGGCTATAGGAGACTGGAGCATGTGTGAAAAATCAGCCCATTGCTGGTCTTTTCTGGATAGTGACGTTATCTTCCCTACACAGGGGCTGTCACAGGCTTCTAATAGGGCCCCGTGGATGGTGGAGATAGGAGGCTATTGGGCCAAGAACTTTGTTTCTTTTTAATTTGTTCCTTTTACAAATGATTAAAGATAAGTTTCCTTTTTCTTTAAGAGACAGAATCCAGAGAATTTCTAATATGTACATCTGACATTTTCCCCCGGCTCTATTTTTCCCCTAAATTCTTATATTTCTCTTGAACCTCTCCTACCTATAATATTATTAGTAACACCATTTTCAAATCATGGATTACCAAATCTTTCTGAGAGCTTACAAATAGTAAGTGATGAGACTCAATAAGCTCCACTGGGATCTTTATTCTCAAAGACCATACACAAGATTTGAGAAGAAGAATAACTTTTATGCATCCCTGCTGGTCTTTTGCCTCTTACCTAAAATTTGGAGAAAAAAGAAAACATCTTCCAGGGTGAAAGTCAGAACTGAATATGTTATGTAACTCAATTGATACTACCTTCAAGAAGCTGCTCTCAGAAATAGCCTGGTTGGATCAGCTACTGAGGCTCTTGTCACTGTTATAGTCAAACACATGCTAAATTCTCTGACAATATTTCTTCAGTAGTTGAGTAAGGAGCTGCCATTAGAAACAAGTGATGTAGACAAACACAGGATTCCCACCTCATTAGTAGGATACTTGACAATACTACCCTCAACATGGTTAGGGGGTCCATGGATTGAGGGGTTTGTACTGAGGTTGAAAAGTAAAAGAATGGCATAAGACCAGATAAAATTGAACAACTGTTAAGAGTACAGGAGAGAATGGTTATTTTTTCCAAGAACTCAGCCTGGTCTCCTGCTCAGAACTAAAATGCATGGCCTCCGTCTCTTTGGATGCAAGCATACTCCACATCATAAAGACATTTCCTCCTTCTCTTATTACTACAGAACATTCTTTCCACAGAGATGGCTTGGCAACAGCTACTTTATTTGTCCTTCGGAAGTGCCAGTGTCTGAACCAGAGGAAGGCTAGTGACTTCTGGAATGAGTCTTGTTCAGATACTGAAGACACAGTGGTGGGATGCAAGTAATTTAACTGGTTTTCTGCTCTAATGACCATTTTAAGTAGAAAAAAAACTGATATACCAAAACGTAGTTTATTATTTCATGAATTTAATACATAAATAAGAACAATAGAACAAAGCTAGATTGTGTTATAAGAAACAGTTTTAAACTATTAATGAAAAAATATTAAATAATGCCTGACAAAAACAATAAAACTGTTATTTAAGATATTTCCATATTGCTACTTGATTGGCATCTTTAATTGCAATTGTTTTCACCTATGGATGGAATGAACATTACTATAGGCACTTCGAATATGTTGTTGCACAGGTGAATGTTAAAAAAGTATAAGAAATGTAAATTGGTGATTTCCATATTGGGCAGCTGCCCAGGTGCCCACCTTAGAGAGAACCCTCATTTCAAGTGCCAAACTCAACAAAAAATTAGGTATTGGTTCTGCTGAACTGGTGTGAACCAGCTGAATCCTTCCGCTGTCAAGACACATGTCAGAGCCAATTGGTCATGATAAAAAAGCTGGAGGATATGTTTACACACATATATTTACGTATGCATGTTTGCACACATATAAACATAAATGTGCACATGAAGAGACATATGCAGCCACATAGACATGCAAAAGGCTTTCAGCATCTGGAGCCCTTACGAGAGCTGGAGGTCTAGGCAGGAACACAAATAGGCAATAGAAATAGGGGACCATCAATAACTCCAACATTGTCAAGTAGGCATCACAGAATTCAGCTGGATTGTTGTGCTAATATCCAAATGAAACATGAAACTGCTTCTTAAGCAGTTTATTTTTTCTATGGAAAATTTCCCCAAAGTATGGTTTAATAACAAATAGTTCTAGCCTCTGCAGGCATTGTGACATCACAATGCGTAGTGCTGATTCTTCACCATTAGGTTTATTGTCTTTGCTTCATGAGGTTTCTAGACCTTCAAGTACCTATTTGGGAAACCAAGTTCTGTTCAGGGATTGAAGGTGGACCTGGGATGCAGGAAGGCTTTGCTGGCCCTCAGTTTGCTTAGCATTCTCTTCTTTGTTCTAGTTGTACCCCATTCTTTCCCTCATCACAGCACTGACCTCAAATTATTGCAATACGTGTCTTGCTCACCACTAGTCTAGAGGCTACTGGAAGGCAGAGAGTTTCTCATATTTACTCCATAATAAGGGCTTGCACAGTGCCTGGCACATAGAGGGTTCTCAGCAGTTGCTAAATAAATCACATATCTTACGTATTATTTAATGCTTTTATTCAATATGAGTTCTTAACCTTAAAGATGTATTCATTCATTCACAAAAATATATTAGCACATGCCATTTATGCATGGTGAATCAGAAGGGAAAAGATAAAGAAAAGCAAAACTTGATCTAGAAAGATTTATTTACAAAGTGTGTGTGTGTGTGTGTGTGTGTGTGTGTGTATGAGTGTGTAACACTGGGAGAATAGGTTTAGATGAGGCTTAACTAATTGCTAAGATTTTATGCACTTTATTCTGTAATAAAATTTATAAAATAATTTAATCTATGTTAATTTAAATAATATGCTGTATTTTCCAGACTCTGATTTCGATTATCACCCCCAAAGAAGGAGAGATTCTTACAATAGTTTCATTTCTAATAACAGAACTTCATTATGAGCTGGAAGTCAAATGGAATAGATTTAAGATTGACCAGGTCCTTTTTAAAAGAAAGCTACATGGCTGTAGATTTGTTTGTGTTTCCCCATTTTATGCATCTTGCTCATTCCTGGTCCCCGTGGGCAGCCAGAATAAAAGGTCAGGTTACTGTCAACTGTGAGGAAGTCTGTTTCAGAAACATTTCCAGCTGAGATCTCCCAGGAGATGTCACACCTTGACATGTGAAAAAAGGTTTTAGAAAAATGCTATTAGAATTCATATGTAAATCTGTCATATCATTATATGCATATTAACATGTTTGTATGAATATGTGGAAGCATACATGTGTTATATAAGTGAGAGCACATACATGTATGCATTGTTTGCATGTGTATGTTTTGTGTATGTGCATGTGTGTTGTGTATAATGTAATCTTTATGTGTGTTGCATTGTGTGTGTGCTGCATGTGTGTGCATTGCTAGTATGTGTGTTGCATTTAGTTGCACATTATATATGTCAGTAAGGGTGTGTGTGCTGTCTGCATTTGGCAGTTTTCCATTTTTTTACAAAAGTAGTCTCAGGAACTGAAAGAGAAAATGTGTCATTATCTGTGGAGAATATAGCTGCAAATTAAACAGATTAAAAACATCCTTTCCTAGGCTGTCAGAGAAAATGTTGAAGGGTTTTCAGAAAGAAAGGAAATCTCTTGGGCAACCATATCTATATTTGCATTGCTTGTTTCATAATAAAGACAAAAACAAAACCCAAGCACTTCCATACCACACACTCCTGACACAGAGTCATATTTTGAAAAAATGCTGGTTGGTAGCATCTCCGTGATGTGCCTGTATATGACATTTTAAGATCACAAATTGCTGCTAGGAAACACTCTCTCTTTTCATATTTACACTTAAAAAACCTTTTCTTCTTAATGGTTAATTAGGTCACTAATCAAAAGAAGAAAATGAAATGTTGACATTTTGCAATTATTTGCTAGTGTGAATAATACATAAACATATTACTTATGGAGGAAGTGGCTTTCAATCTCTTTTTCTGCCATGAAACTCCTGCTTATGGCAGAATCCCTGAGTGTCTCAGATGGCCGCACCACCTCCTTCATTGCTTGCATTCACTATGGAGCATTTACGTGTCATTATAGTGGGCTTTGCCAAACTGCAGAATCAGTGATGGAGTGTGTGTGTGTGTGTGTGTGTGTGTGTGTGTGTGTGTGTGTGTGTGAAGTTTATTGTTCTTGTCTTCTATCCTTTACGTCATGAGTGTCAACACACTGACACACCACTCATTACTTGAATAGAAATGCCTTTAAAAATGACTTTAATCAGAAATAGACAGTATCCTAATATTTCAGTTTTGTAGCAAGCACTTCCTGACTTCTGCCTTAGGACCAGGACTGTAGTAAATACTAGGGACACAAAGATTGTCCATAAGGGGCTGAGGGAGAGATGACATATAGCACCCAGCCACATCCAGGGACTCAAAAGCATATATAATATATTTGGCTTGTCCTTTGGTTTTTCTTTTATACTGCAAATGACTTCTTCCTTCATGGCACCTCAATCATGTCATTCTGTTGCCCAAACCATCACCAATAACTTGACTGCTCCAAAATCTCGATTTTAAGCATTCCTTTATATAGACTCAACCTTCTATTATTGCAGCTCACTCATCCCCAGAAATAAACACCAGTACACTGTACAGCCAGACACCCCTCCCCACCCTTCACACCATCTTCAACACTACCCAACTAGATTCATCCACCATCATATATCTTCTCTGATTATTGGGTAGTCTCATCTCTGGCTCCCTGGGCTTCAACTTTGTTTTCTATTGATTTTTTGGCCATATATATATAAATTTGGTCCTGTCAGTTACCTAAACAAATGGTTGTACTATAAAAGAATACATTTAAGCCTGATCAGGCAGTGGCACAGTGGATAGAGCATTGAAATGGGACACAGAGGACCCAAGTATGAAACCCCAAGGTTGCCAGCTTGAGCACGGGCTCATCTGGTTTGAGCAAGGCTCACCAGCTTGAGCCCAGGGTCGCTGGCTTGAGCAAGGGGTTACTGAGTCTGCTGTAGCCCCCCTGGTCAAGGCACATATGAGAAAGCAATCAATGAACAACTAAGGTGCCGCAATCAAGAAATGGTGCTTCTCATCTCTCTGCCTTCCTACCTATCCCTCTCTCTGTCTCTGTCACACATACATACACACACACATATAGGCACACACAAAAGAATAAATTCAAGTCTATTCAACTGTGTTGTCTACTCTGCCCTATCCTAATGTAGGCCAGTGGTTTTCAACAAATGTGCCATGCAGGCCCACAGTGTGACATAAGAATATTTAAAATATGCAATACATGACTGTGTAGTCAGAGGCACTGACTTCCCTTAGATTGATTGTTAAAATAAAAAAAAAAAGATAGACAACTCAACAATTTTCATTTCATGCGAAGAAATCAAAATTATACCTATTTTTTTGTCATATTGCCAGAAAATATATTTTGTTGGTGTGCTGTGGAATTTTAGTCATTAGTTTAAGTGTGCAATGAGATGAAAAGGACTGAAAATCACTGCTTTAGGCTAACATCTCAGAAAGCATGGTGCAAAGACCTCAGCCTCCTCATAGTTTTGCTAGGTTCCTGGGGCTGCTATAACAGCATGCCTCCTACTGAGCGACTGAAAACAACAAAAATTAACTCTCTTACTGTTCTAGGGACCAGAAGTCTGAAATAAGCATGTCAGTAAAGTACACGATCTCTGAGACCTTCTAAGAAAGTATCTTTCATTGCCACTTCTTACCTTCTGGTGGATGCCAGAAATTCTGGGTTTTCTTTGGCCTGTCTCCGGTTTCTGTTTCTGCCTTCTCATGGTCATCTTCCCTGTGTATCTATGTGTCTAGGTCTCCTTTCCTTTGCCTGTAAGACAGTAGTTACTAGATTTAAGAGCCCACCCATATCCAGTGTAACCTCTTCTTATCTAAACTCATTATACCTGCAAAAATTCTATTTTCAAATAAAGTCACATGAATGTCCAAGAGAAAGTGAGCTTTGCAAGGACACAATTCAATTCACTACCATAGTGAATGAGCCCTGTGAAAACATAGGCATTTGCAAACACGAGTCATTCAAACTCTCAAAGTCCAGGTGTTCACATTTTCAAAGGGAAATTCTATTTATCTGTCATCTTTCCACAAAGTGATCATAATCATTCACATGAAGCACTTTGATGGAAAATAGTTGCACAGTGCAATGATCCATACACATATATCAAACACTTCTATTATATAGAAAGCACATTAAAATGTATAACTTTGGGAATATATTCTCTTATGTGTAAATATAAAGTGAAACAAAATATTCCTCCATGTAAAACTCTGAGTGCAATTCATTACCTTAAATTTCACATTCCATTTCTAGTATATTTTCAAATACATGTTAATTAATTACCAGTGTTTTATGTCAATGGGAGAGTTTTGAAATTATTCCTTAAGCTTCTACATTTTAATGATTGGGCAACTGAGCTGGAGAAAACAAGTTACTTTAGTCGAGCCCATTGGTTGCAGAATGAAAACCCACTTCCTACTTCCAAGTAAAATGAACAGCTAACACATGAAGTCAAATAATTTAATTGGCTCATGACCCTCATTCTCTCCTCCTTGCAGACATTTTTTTGGGAATGATGCCTTTAAGACAGAAGGCAACAGGTAGACACTGGATTTGAAAAGGCTGATTTGATTTCAACTGAGATGTTGAGTAGTAACTTAATATTTTTCTTGTTTCTCAATTTCTTTTAGAGTTGGTTTCCTTGGCTATAAAAGGCTAACAATAATCTTTTTGCATAGAATTAATGTAAATATTATTTGTTTAAAGGGAATGAATTACATTTATTAACTATACATACATACAGAGACTAAGGGAGAATAAATATGCAAAAATAGATACATACACACACACACACACACACACGGATGAGTGTGACAAATAATTTACATTGAATAAAGGAACAACAATGACAACAATGATGGTGATGATATGACCAAAATGACAGAAAAATAATCATGTTTTGGTCAGCAAATATAGCACAGTTTTTCCCCCAAGGGATTAATACACAAAGGACCATAGTTTGACCTTGTTAGGTCCTCTGCTTATGTCATCTTATAAAATTCTCTCAACAAAACTAGGTAACAAAGACCATGGGTTTACAGATGAAAAAATGAAGGATAAAAGCATTTAAGCAAATCATTCAAAGTCATCAATTTAATATGTGCTAACGGTGGATTTCAAATAGGCATTTATCCAAGAGCAAAGGTTAGGGTCTGTCTTGGAGCTGATATACACAGACTGTGAAATATTTAGGGATGCAGAAACTAGAACTGCAGTATTGACCAGAGCAGTTATTTAGAAAGCCCTATTGACAGCCAGGCACTGATGGACGAGTCAGTAAATGTATGCTTCTGCACCTGGCAGTTTCCGGATACCTTCCAAACTCAGATTCTGCCTCCGCTCTGCCTCTCGGGATGACTGCTTGATTAATGAGCTTCCATTCATAAAGCCTTATGATGAGAAATGCGTGCCATTGCTGTGAGTGGTAAGTCATATCATTGTTTGGATTGGCATTGAGACATGCCAGGAACATCTCTACCCCTGTGGCTAGGGAAATGGAAAGATAATATAATCAAGTATGTGGATTCACACTCGGCAAGACTGTAGGCTTATCGTACGGGACCGCTCTAAGTGAAATTCAGTTGGATTCCTCGCTAGATATGATGTGATCCAGCTCCCTATGTTTATTAAATATTTTCAAGATTATATCTTAACGTAATCCTTTTTGAGTCTTTGGTATTCATTCTAGTACAGCTCACAGATGAATGAAACAGAAGTTAAAGAAAATGCCAGTACATTGGCTTTCTCAGAGGTTTTTTTATTTGGGCAGAATCTAGGCAGGCATAATAAATTTAAAATATTATTAGGAAATATAGAGAAAAATATATAAAAATTAAGGCATAAACTCTTGTGTATGAACCTCAATGAAGAACTCATGAAGAAATGTATATTTGGTAGGTTTTCATCATCTCAGAGTATATACCTGAAGGAGCATCTAGTTTTTATTTGCTTATACATTTGAAATCTCTAAGAGTGTGTTTACACAATGGTAAGATAACAAATTGATGTTTCTTAAAGTTTTAGTCAATGGCTTTATTTTTTTGTAGGGTGCTAAACAACTTGTTTGATTTTTTTGAATTAAACTTTCATTTTAAAGTACAATAGACACTGTCTAAATGAAAGTTGGCTTATTAGTCCCTGCCAGGTTCATATTTTGTTTTCCTTTCTTTTTTCTTAGTGAGAGAGACACAGATAAAGAGGCAGACAGGGACAAACAGGCAGGAAGGGAGAGAGATGAGAAGCATTAATTCTTTGGTATAGCACCTTACTTGTTCATTGATTGCTTTCTCATATGTCCTTTGATCAGAGGGCTACAGAAGAGCAAATGACCCCTTACTCAAATCAGTGACCTTGGACTCAAGCCAGAGACCATGGGCTTCAAGCCAGCAACCATTGGGTTCAAGCCAGCGACCATGGGGTCATGGTCATGTCTATGATCCCATGCTCAAGCCAGCAACCCTGCGCTCAAGCCAGTGATCCCACACTCAAGCTGGCCATCTGTGCTCAAGCCAGCCACTTAAGGGTTTCAAACCTGGGGTCTCCATGTCCCATACTGATGTTCTATCCACTGTGGCACCACTTGATCAGGCCTGGGTCTATATTTCTATAAGCCAATATTTTTAATTATTCAGGAGTTTTTTAATAACCCTTAGACTTATGTACAACATATAGTTTCCAATGAAATGGAAGTACTTTTGCAAAATATACTATGCTAGCTTGCAAGACCAGTCTTAAATTTTTTTTTAGTCATTCATTTATTCATTCATTTAACAAATGTTTATGAAACAACCATTATATATGATTGCTGGCTTTACGTCCAGTGGGTCTGTAAGAGTGGAAAGTCCACAGAATATTTGTTATTGACTTTGGGAGTTTCTGTAGAGCTCTGAGGGTGACATACATGGCATGTCCTCATTTCAGTGTCTCACAGGCTACATATAACAGGTGCCACATGAACAGGACTCATGAACATACACTTAAAGAAGTTCAAGGGATTCACTAAATCACACCATGGTTTGATTTTATTAGGTTTTTTTTTGTTTGTTTTTTGTACATTACCTGTTTCTAGTTCTGAAATGCCACCTTAAGTAAATTGCTATTTCTTTAATCTTAAAGGAGATCTAATGTACTAGCTACTTTTCATTTAAAATGAAAATACCTCCTTGATAAAGTAGAATATGCAAGGACTAAGCTCCCTTCACCACGCTAAATGCAGAAGACATACACAGCACATATCTACATTCCCTTATAATACATTTATAAAATTATTTAAAATACACAATGCTTAGTAAATTCAAAGGGAAGAAATGTAACATCACAGTGGGGCAGCTTGTGGACACCTGATAATCAGGTGATCAAAGTGAGAATTGTCGGTAATGGGATGACACCCTGTATACACAGGTAGAACAAAACTAGAAGCAGCATCCAGCCGTGCATTTAGCATTGAGAGAGAGTCCCACCAGGGATGCATGTCCTAAATCTAACCACTAAGAAACATCAGAAGAATCCAAATCGATGGTCACTCTACACAATAATTGGCCTGTGAATATAAATTATAAAATTATAGGTAACAAAACATTAGTTTCTACTGCACTTTTTTCAAGCACATGAAAGCACTTACTACCAGGACAGTCACAATAGTTTGGCAGTACCAGCTGCTCTGGAAAAGAAAAGAAAAGAGAGAGAGAAAGACAGAAATGAATCATTCTTTTTTTTTTTTTTTTTTTTTTTTTTTTTTATAAATTTCTTTTTATTTTATTCATTTTAGAGAGGAGACAGAGAGTGAGTGAGAGAGAGAGAGAGAAAGAAAGAAAGGGGAGGAGCTGGAAGCATCAACTCCCATATGTGCCTTGACCAGACCAGTGCAGGGTTTTGAACTGGCGACCTCAGTGTTCCCAGGTCGTCGCTTTATCCACTGCGCCACCACAGGTCAGGCAGAAATGAATCATTCTTAATGAATTGTGCCAATTAAGTACTAATGCAAAATATAGCTCAGTTGGGCAGGGGTAGAAAATTTTCATTTGACATTATTTTTCCTACGAAAAAAGACAATTGAATGCCACTAATAGAAACTCCACAAAACAAAACAAAATTTCTTATCTAATATAAAAAGCTAGTTAGTGAACAATAAAACACACCAAAATAGTTACTAAACAAAAAAATTTATATATCAGATGTCCCTGCAGTACAAAGTGCTGGGGGTAACAGAGTTCTGAGATAACCTTCCTTCTCAACAAGTTTATGATCTAGATGAGAAGAGAGAGATACGCATAGATATTCTGAAACAGATAGGAGGGCCTTGACCTCTTTCATTCCTACTTGGCTTGACGCTGCGAGCTGCCAGATCTCTGACCTAGATACAGTAGATGCACATCTGGCAGGTCCTGATTATTCCAGAGTTGCCTCACTTCTTGACCTCCTGCATGTATGTGTTCAGCTAAACTGAGCTCACCCAGCCTCCGAAGAGCCCCCATGGAACCTGCTGTCCATTTTTGCTTGGTCTGCTTTATTTACAGGCCCTTTTAGGATTCCTGCTTTGGAGCAAGAGGCTGTGTTGTGGGAAGAAGAGAGAGCTGGAGGAACGAAGAGAAATGAGTCCTGATTATCTCTTTGTTGCCCTTTTCTTTGACATTGTCTTGTTTCCTGGACCACAGCCTTGTTCTGCCAGATATGTCTCATTTTCTGCATGACTTCATCTGGATGGGCATTTCAAGCTGTGATTTCCGAATTTGCTCGCCCATTGTAGACCCTCTTTCTACTGAAAAAGAGGCTTTCTAGTTCAAAGTAAGTTAGAATAAGCAATGTCTTAAAATTTGTGTCTTTCTGATCCTTCTCTGCTGTTGGCTGCTTCCAAGAATATCATATTATTGTATGTTGTATAGCAAATGTCTCCAGTGGGCATTCTTTTAAAATGCATTCAGGAAGTCAGTCTTCCAGCTCAGAGATCTGATGATGAAACCTCTTGTTGTTGATGTGAGAAACTTATTCTGTGAACAGAACTTCAGCAGCACATATTTGTCCCACATGGCTCCCAGTTCATGGTTTTTGTCCTCAAATAGTGACTGAGGTGATCTCATTGTTTCCAGATTATTTGAGGTAACAATTAGACTGTTTTATCCAAATGCAATGTATTCCCTAACACTCCCAGATGCCAAAATGTTCCAAAGATGCTTTTGCATGCCCTCTCTATTCAATTCTAGGTATGCCTTTAAAGCAAATGAAACAAATCTCTTGTTTTAACAAAGCATACATGTTCTCTGTCTCTTATTCTTCCAGAATTCTAACCACAAACCATTCTAGAGGGAGTAATCAGTATCTCTGGATCTGAGCTAAGTAAGTGCTAAATTCCTACATAAGTATTTTTATATAATTCACTGAACATTGATTTTAAGGCTCTGAAAAATCACACCTTAAAGAGTTTTGAAAATACATGCAGAAAGGAAAGTGTTTGATCAAGTGTTGATTAAAATACTAATTTGATTGAAACTTTCATTGCATTAAATATTTTTAAAATGTGTTCTGTATTTGGTTATAATTTATAAGCAGCTTAAATATCATATTATAATTTCCACATAAAGTTAAATTTCCTAATTAGAAAAAATAAATATTCAATAAATGGCGATACTATAAGCTATATAAGCAAAAGCAAGCAAACAAAAAAGGTAAAATTAAAATATTCCTAAAATAGATATGTCAAGAAACTTCATTAATGTGTACCTAACTATAAAACCAAATATATTTAATCCATTTAAAATAAATAATATTGAGAAAGTAGAGGGAAAATAAATGCCACTTCAAAAGTATAGTCTCTAGAAAATCATTAGTACCGTTATTTTTAAATGTTGGTACAAATAAAATGATAATTATAAATAATTCTTACCTACCCTTAAAGTGAGTTTTTCAAGAACGTTTTGGCAAACACAAAAGCAAACTGGCTTCTGAAAAAGTTACTACAATGTTCTATGGTGAACTGAACTAAGTAAATTATTTAGTTATTATGATTTAGTCCCAACTACATCATAAGTATATTAAAAGTTGAGAATACTGTGTTCTGCTATTATTTTGTAAAAATTAACTTAGCTTTTTTTTTGTTTTTTAAAATGTTTTATTGTTGTATTAATAGTACATTGTTCTGAGTCCCATCTTGCTTATTCCTCCAGAGTAAATTGTATCCTGGCAATAACTTTTGCAAATCCCAAATAAACTTTACATCACCAATTTCAATGTTAGTGCTAAGAAAATTCACTCTCATTTTAATATTTTTTTAAATAAAACATTACTCATTATTTTTCTTGTGGACTTATTTGCAAATGAATTAAGAAGTTCCCCTTCCTCTTAGGATATATAAAAATGTACAAGTTTCTCCTTTCATTTCCCATGTCTAATTATGTTTAGAGTTTCTTCATGCCAGAGGAAAATTCACAGCTTTTTGTATTTCTGAATCACAGGAATTAAAATAAATAAAAAGTTGCAAACACAAATGTGAAAATCCTCAAAATGACATTGATTTATAAGGATAATTGAAATAATACTGCTGGATATCTTTGGAGAGGTAAGGTCTTGGTGCTTTTATGGGAAGATGCTGAGATCAGTCTGGGAGAAAGCTGGTTCTCAGAGCCTGGAGACAGAGAGGTGGTGGGTTCTGTGATTGTCCGTGATACTTATACAGGATACAACAAGTCATAACAGGGTTCCAGTTATAGCAGGGTCTTGGGATATGCATAGGCACTGAACATTAAACATTATAGCCTTGGGAGCCATAGTAAAAGAGCTGCGTGGCCCTGGCTGATAGGCTCAGTGGTAGAGTGTCAGCCCAGTGTGTGGATGTCCCAGGTTCAATTCCCAGTCAGGGCACACAGGAGAAGTGACTATCTGCTTCTCCACCTCTCCCACTGCTCCCCCCCCCCTCATTTTCTCTCTCTTTCTCTCTTCCACTCCTGCAGCCATGGCTCCATTGGTTCTAGTGCATCACCCTGAGTGCTGAGAATGGCTCCCTGGATCTTCCACCTCAGGTACTAAAAAATAGCTTTGTTTGGAGCATGGCCCCTGATGGAGATTTCCAGGTGTATCCTGGTGGGGGTGTATGCAGCAGTCTGTCTCTCTATCTCCCCTCCTCTCACTTGGAAAAAAAAATAAAAGAGATGGTGCCTCTACACTCTAATGGACTATGGGGGCTAAAAACAACAAACAAATTTATGATCCTAAGAGAGATTTCAGAAATATATATCATTTCATTAAAAAAGATAAAGGAATGTGACATTCCTTTTATTCTGTGCATAGTGATGAAAACATACCTGTTATAAAAATACTGTGAAGTAAGAATCTAAAGTACAAGTTTTCTTCTTTGGAAAATATATATTTTTTAAGACCTTTGAGTTATTATAACAACTTTATATTGATTTATTAAGGACAAAATTAGTGCATGGAAAGTATTAAAGCTTTGCAATATCGTTTTTTTTTAGATGTTGTCTTGACCCAGTTTTGAGGCTGTAGTTAGAAGCTGTTTAGTTACTCTTTTTGAATAACCCATTAAATCATTAAATCCACACCCCACTTATGTTCCATGTTGGGATCTCATACTCTGGACCTCTATCAACCCAACCTCATCATTCCAGGTCCAGGCATCATCATTCCAGGTCCAGGCATCAAACAATCAGGACTAGGCCCGGTGCCCCAGAGCCATTGAAAATAATTCAAATGACCAATCCTAATCTGGCTGAGCCTGACTCATACATTCCTCTCCATGGAAATCACAATGAAGGTGACTGACCACAGCACCCCCTTTCTCTGTGCCTCATGTCTGACCTGGTGCTTCCCCAAGGAGCTGGGCACTTTGAGCTTGCCTGGGAACTTAAAGCTCACCAGGGAATTCTGAGTAATAAAACTATAAAAGTCTGTCTTTCTCTTTCTTAATGTGCATCTAATTTCACCATACTTTACCCAAGGTGATGTGTTTAGAGAATGTTTTTCACACACAATAACATTCACCAACAAAACTCATTTCTGTGTGCATCTGAGGTTGGAAAGTGGGGTCTGTAACCTTTTGCTGGGTCCTAGTGCAGCTTCCAAATGATTATTTATTTCTATAACTGCTCACAAAAATTACAGACATGCAGATACTTCAGTACTTTCAACCTTTTGTATAGTGCATTTTCACCAATGAAATTGCATAATTATTATCTCATTTGCATAATCAACTTTCTTTGACTTGTTTGCTTTCTTATGTTCTTGTTTAATAAAAAAAAATCAGCCTGACAAGGCGGTGGTGCAGTGGATAGAGCGTCGAACTGGGATGTGAAAGATCCAGGTTAAAGACCCCGAGGTTGCCAGCTTGAGCGCGGGTCCATCTGGATTGAGCAAAAACTCGCCAGCTTGGACCCAAGGTTGCTGGCTCCAGCAAGGGGTTGCTCGGTCTGCTGAAGGCCAGTGGTCAAGGCACATGTGAGAAAGCAATCAATGAACAACTAAGGTGTTGCGATGGCAACAAAAAACTACTGATTGATGCTTCTCAACTCTCTCCATTCCTGTCTGTCTGTCTCTATCTATCCCTCTCTCTGACTCTCTCTCTGTCCCTGTGAAAAAAAAAATTAAAAAAAATTAAATGCTTCTTTTTTTAGTTTCATATTCATTTTGAAATATCCCCTAATTTTTGTGAGCAGTACATAATAAGTCCTTCTCTTTTGAAGTTCTTGCAGTTGGAGTTAACCATTCCTCAGTCCTACTTTACTTAATCAAGACACTGAATCCAGTTATGCTCATGGTTATCTTCTTCATTCCAAGTCCTGCCATTATTGTGGGTGACTTCAACAGTCATTTCAGAAATGACTCTCTATGTATTCCACACTTTAGCATAATGCTTCGTATGTGTTCTTTGACCTACCCTTGTCTATAGATCTCTACCTTTATTTGTCTTCACATCTACTTCTAAAATCAGTTTAGAATGACAGAAGTGCAAAATCATTTTCACTGGACTACAGTCAAAGTGTCAAATAGTGAACCAAAGGCCACTTTTAAAAAGATCACTAAAATTAATAAACAGCTAAAATAAAAATAAAGAGAAAAGATATAACTCATCAATATAAAAACAAGGGAGGAATATCACTAGAGATACACAGACAATTAAATGATAAGGGAATATGGCAAATAACCCTATGCAACTAAATATGACAATTTAGATAAAATTGACCAAATTCTTTGAAAATCACAAATTAAAAAAATTTACCCCATAAAAATAGATAACATGAACAGTTCTATTTTATTAAAAAATTAATTTATATTAAAAGCTTCTGGTAGAAAGAAATCTCCAGATGTAGACAGTTTCAACAGTGAGAGCTACTAAACATTTAAAGAGGATATAACAACAAAAAAAAGAGGAGTAAACACTTCCTGAATCACTTGGAGACAAGAATTACGCTAACACCAAGACCAGATACAAAGAGTACAAAAAATAAAACAAAAACAAGGAAACCTACAGATCAATTCACTTCATAAACATAGACACAGAAGTTGTTAATAAAATACTAGTAAATATAACCCAGCATTATATAAAAAGAATAATATACTATGGCCAAGCAGGAATGCAAGGCTAGTTCAAATCTTGAAAACCAATCAATGTAATCTACTATATTACAGACTGAAGATTATAAAAACCACATGATTATATCAATTATTACTCAAAAAAGTATCTGAAAAATTTTACCTATATATATGATAAAAAAAATCAGCAACTTAGGAATTGAAGGGAACTTTCTTAACATGATAGTGATCATCTATAGGAAAACTATAGCTGAGAATATTTCAAATGATAAGAACCAACATTATTTTTCTCAAAGATCATGAGGAGATTAAAAGGATGTTTACTTTTACCACTCCTACACATCATACTCAATATCCTAGTCAGTGAAATGAGTTAATAAAATTAATCTATAAGTCATACAGATTGTAAAGAAAGAAAAAGAACTATTCACAAAGTATTTTATTGTTAGAAATATGAAAGGACAAGAAGAAAATATTTGCAAACAGATATTTGACAAACAGCATGTATCTGGAAATACAAAAATGATTTACATATATCTAAACTTTGTGTAGTAATATTCTGGAGAGAAATATATTAAACTACTAACAACAATGACAAAATGATCAAGTTTCGATAGTAATGAAAACAACAACTCTGTAAAATAATAGGCAAAATATGTGAACATACATTTGGCAAAGTAGACATACAGAAGGCAAATAAGCCCATGAAAAGATGTATGATAGCATTAGTCATTAGGGAAATGTAAATTAAAACCATGGTAAGATACTGCTCCATATCCATTAGGACAGTTATAATCAAAAGCAAAAACAACTCACACACACACAAAAACACCTAGTAACTATACTAGTACTGGTTGGAATGTGAAACTAGAACTCGTACATTCCAGACAGATTCAAATGTTACAATTATTGTGGAAAACTGTTGACAGTTTCTCATAAAATTAAACATATACTTATTATACACTGCTGTGATTTACCATAGGTAAAAACGTACATTCATACAAAACTTGTATGTACATGAATGTGGACAGTAAGCCCTATTCATAATTGAATCAAACTGGAAACAGTCCAAATATTCTTCCACAAATGGATAAACAAGTTGTGGTAAACATAGGCAATACTAATAAATAAAAGTATTCAAAGAATACTCTGAATGCTAATACTAATAAAAGGAAAATAAAAACCTGCCAATACATGTGGTGGCAGCAATGTATCTCAAATAAATGATGCTGAGTAGAAGAACAGCCAGTCTCCCAAGGTGACATACTGTATGGTTTCATTTATATGACAATCTGGAAAAGGTGAAACTAGAACGATGGAGAACAGATGAATGGCTGTCATGCTTTAGGGACAGTTCCTCGGTGGTTCTGAGAATGCTGAAACTGTTCTGTATTGATTGTGGTGCATCTATGTATATGTTAAATCTCAGAGCCCTGCACCTTATGGTGTATTGTATGTTAGTTTAATCAGTAAAATGTTTGAAAATATTTGAGTCCATGGAGGAGAATTGTTTTTTATTTACTCCCAGCGTTTCACTCACATGCCAGGAACATCTGAAAAATTTTCAATATTATTTTGTTCATATCTCATATTGAGTGGGAGAGTCAGAGTGTGATTAACTGTTTTAGGACCAGGCTCAAAAATAGGGTGGACATTCATATAACAGGATTTCAAGGCCATGATGGTGAACAGAACTTTCATATTGCACCCCTTGGGTGGGGAGAGAATTGCCATGAATAGCACAGCAATGTTGCCCCTTGTAGTAGCACTGACTATAACTGTCTTGCCATCACAGAACAATATCCCCCACTTCCACCCTTCAACCACAAATTGCTTGTGATAATTTAATTAATTTATTTTAAGACTAATGCTTATTTGAAATTTTAAATGGGAGAAAGGTCACACTCATTCTAAGTTATTATGTATTGACCTGCACATCAATTAATGCCTCTTTAGATTTTGTTTTGTATTTTCATTTTATTTTTTAATGTGAGAGCGAATAAATACATTAGGTATACAAGGAGAGTCAACAACTGGGTTGTTTTAACTAATAATAATATCATATGAAAGTCAAAAGTTTCCAGTAGCTTAGAAATCTAAGTAACACATGATTTTCTTATTTGTAAATGGCAATAGCAGTACCTACCTCATAGGAATGTCGAGTGTAACAGTAGTAGGCAAAAGTGCCTTGTAAGCTATATGCTTTCAACAGATAGAAATTATTTTAGTTTGAAGGAAGAGGCACAGGAACATTGGAGAACTTCAAGGTTCTTGCTATTTATTTTGCCTAGAGCTAGAGCAGTAGATCTAAATTAATGCAATTGTAAGAAGAGGTCTATTTATATTTCATTATCTCAAGTAATGATACCAGATCTACCACCTGCTCACTTTAGTGAATTGGTGGCTATTTACAAAGCTAGTTAAGTATTATTGATCTTAAAATAATAAAATAAATAAACATAAAATGTCTCTTACTGTCTTTTAATCCTTCAAGTTGTAAAATCCTATGCAGTCTAATCTTGAAAAGGATTCCCATGGTGTGGTACACACTAGAGCAATTAACTGATTACTGCTGTTCAGAAAATGTAGGCTGGGGCTCAGTAATAGCCATCTCTTCCAACAAGTCACAGTCCTGTTTACCATTATTGGTTTGGACTCTTCTGAGAGTCTTTGACGCATATGATAAGGTTTATTTCCAAGCCAATTTGAATTAATTTTTTTCCTGAGATTCTGTAAAGCACTGGAAAATGCTTTCCAAAATCCAGAATCCCTTACATTTTGCTTTCTTTCTCTTGCTTCTCCTCCTGTTGACATTACCTAGAATTATGTATCCATATTGATCAGAAAACAGCTCCATTGTTTTATACAGTTATGGATGATTTGCTTAAACATTCCTGGGTAGAATAACACAGGCATTTAAAACTGGAAGCGATGGAGCAAATTATGGTTTTATTCCTGGATTAAAATAAAAGCCATTTCTTAAGTTTATTTTCTAGTAAAGATTACATGTAATTTCTTCTACCTCTTAGCCAGTACATCTTGTTTAACTTAGCCTCCCTTCTTCTTCCACATACAAATTTTTAGCAATAGTACCTAATTGTCTAGTCACTTCAACATTTCCTCATGCTCTTATGCTTGTGTTCTCAACCACTTTCTAGCTTTCAAAAAGAGTAACACCTCTTTTACTCATCCAACCCTGGTTTTCTGGCAACATCACCCAACTAGCCCAACTCCTCAAGTACATACCTCTCTATTATTTGGTGAGATCATAAGGTCTGTAAGACAGGCAGCATGATGGTATAATATGACACTTTTGTTAGAGAGCATTTATTTTGTGATTGACTTGTTGCTCCGTCTCGCACTAATGGTATAAACTTAGACAAGTTACATAATTTCTTGGAGCCTTTATTTACCCATTTATAAAATAAAAAGGAAATTACAGTTGTTAACTGCCTACTGCTTGAAGGCACTTGCATTTGATCTAAATCCTTAGATCAAGTGTTTCATATCCAAATACAAAGTTCAATACATAAATAATAATTGGTAAAGAAGAACCACTTTCTCCAATGATATATGCCTCTGTTGGTGTGTTAGGGCCACATTCTTTAACCACCGAAGCAATAGCTATTCCAGGACAGTCACTGATTTCATTTGTCACTTTATTGTCAGAGTCAGAGAAGTGAATTAAAGCCGGAGCTGTCATTGTCATTTTTTAAGAACATTCCTTTTCCAAGCCCAGTTTATAGATTGCTGTTTCACTGGATAGAAAAGCATTTTTTAGGAGAAAATGCGGTCTTTGCCTTTCCTCATGACCTTCCCATTTCCTGAAGCATCAAAATACCTTATTCACAAAGGGAGCCCTCTAAAAGTCACGATTCCAGGACCAGACCATTACACCCTGAAATTATCTTCTCTTATACATGACACCTGTGCTCAGTTAGAAGCAAGAATGGATCAAAGACCAGAAGAGTCTGTTGTGTGTTGACAAAATTACCAGGAATGGGAAGTTACTCTCAACTTTCAGGAATTCCTAATAATATGAACAAATGTTTAGCAAGATCACTGGTAGGTTATAAGGTATCTCATATGAATTAGCAGATACCCCTTTCTGATGGACAAAGCATGACTTGGAAAGCTAAAATCTTGGTAGATGTTAGTCTGCTTTCACCTTGGCAAGTGATCAGTTTACATTAACAATGTACAGAAATATGCATATACAATATACATAATATTCCTAGTGGTGACTTTATAATATATATATTCATGTCTTCTTTATTCCTTATTATGTTTTCCTTTTCCCCATTTAAAGAATTAGTTGTCTCTGTTCAGAAAAGAAAGCACAAATATCTGCTAAAATAAAGGAATGTGAGTTCCCATCCCAGCACCCTCATTTGTAATACTTGAGGAGTGATCTCCCTGTTCAAAGGGATCATTAAGAAAAAGAGATATAATGGAGAAAGTCAGGGAGAAGAGGCCCGAGCAGGGTTTGACTGGGTTTCAAGAAGAAGAAGGCTTCTGAACTCTCCTGGCAAATTCCTAGGAAGATATATAAATATATGAATATGAGAATGGCTCTGACTAGACAAAAAGCTGTAACACCCCAAGTTCAGGTTCTTCTTGATACTGGATCAGCACAAATTTCTGCACACAACGATGATATCTGGAAGCCACAGAGAGTGGCCATGTAGGCGAGAATAAAGAGCTTTTCAATGGTGACCTCTGTGGTTTAATACATAAGAACCAACTTTCTCTCAAGTAAAAACTGTTTTTCAGTGCTAAGATCACTGAAACCTGGCTCAACCTTAGGAAGTGAGGATCCAGAAAGGTGAATCTCAAAAGTTCCTTCAAGTCCTTCAGATGGTACCTCAAATGTAAGAAAAAAGGGGAAGGTGGAGGAGGGTGTGAGGGGATAAATGGTGACAGAAGGAGACTTGACTTGGGGAAGTGAACACAATACAATGTACAGATGATGTGTTATAGAATTGTACAATTGAAACCTATATAATTTTATTAACCAATGTAACCCTGATAAATCCAATAAAAAGAAAAATATTTAAGGAAATATGAGTGATTTGAAAACAAAATTATATTCAGGCATATCTTAGTCTTTGGATGATGATTGCTACCAGTAGACAATCCTGATTAGAAGATGATTACTCATGTCAATTGAGAGAGAACAGTGCCTGTCATAGTAGGGCTCTCTCAAATTGTCGGGACCTTGTTTCCAGATAGTAGAAAGTGTAAAGAAAAGGAGAATGTAATACTGTCCTTTCTTATCTTTTGTACCCTTCATAGTGATCTAGTTTTGGTAGTAGTTCTTTTTTTTAAAGAATGATATTTTATTTTATTTTATTCTACTTAGTGAAAAATAAAGAGAGAGATAGGGACAAATATACAGGAAGGAAGAGATGAGAAGCATCAATTCTTCATTGAGACACCTTAGTTGTTCATTGATTACTTTCTCATATGTGCCTTGACTGGGAGACTCCAGCTGAGCCAGTGATGGTTTGCTCAATCCAGTGACCTTGGGCTCAAGCCAGGGACTTTGGGGTTTCAAAGCTGTGTCTTCAGGGTCCCAGGCCTACGTTCTAACCACTGCACCCCCCCTAGTCAGGTTGAATACTACTTCTTAAAGTCAAAGGTAACACTCACTAAATATAGGCAGTATGTCCTCAGCCAGCCTGTAGGAGAGATGCATTAGCGACAGATGATATTCCAGATGCCACTTGCATGCTACTTCCTCTTTTTAATTATTTTATTGTAGTCAGAACACTTAACATCAAAGCTATTCCCAAAAAATTTTTGTGTCCCATACAGTATTATTAACTGTAGGCACAGTTTCACATCAGATCTCTAGAACTGATGTCTTTTGCATAATTGAGATTTTTCTGCCCTCAGGCAGCTTTTATTCAAGCCATCTCCTCTTCTGCTCAGAGGAGAGTTCTGACTCTATCTCAAAGGACAAATTCCATTTCAGTTGCCCTTGCTACTGTTTTGTGCCACCACACTCTGGCATGGGAATAGTTTCCTGACAGAAAAAGTCTGAGATGTTCTTGATGTGACTGCCTGCCACACTGTTGGCATTGCAGAACTTGGAATTCTGGAAGAGAAAAATGCAATATATGTACCCATCCAAACTTCTCTTGCACGGAGAAAATAATTTTTGTCACTTCTCAAAGTCACATCTATTTCAGGGGACTCCTTACTTCCTTACCTCCTCTCCGACCTAGTCAAGAAAGGCCACAGGTACAGAGGCCAGAGAGAATTCATTATATGGCATATTTTTTTACAAGAAGCCTGAGGTGGCCTCTGGGTGACAATCATAAATGCTGGACGACGTAACCACCCGGAAAATACATGAAAACGGAGTGAAAATATTTACCTCTCTCTTTGACTTCTTCTTTCTATTTCTTTACATTCCCTAGAAGAAAGGAAAAATAATTAAAGTAGACTATGTCACCAACCTAGTTTGAGAGATTGTGTTTATTCACAGCATAAAAACATATTGTTTGGACCAAAGCAATTTAACTCCTCCCAAATCTGAGTGAGGACCCTCTCTGGTGATGTTTGAGCCTCTGCCAAGGAGAAAATGATACCTGGTGGGGGGGGGGGGTGACCAGATATTCAGCTGAATTACCACATTTCCACAAGAATAGATGTGGCTTAGTGATTTGCAGAGCACCAGAACCTGGCCTTGAAGATCCTAGGAATAAATATGCAACAAAAACCTTGTAAACAGAAAGAGAAAAGAACAATCCCTCCTCCCTCATTCCTGCCTGGGTGCGGGAAGTTTCTGTTGGCATGCAGGTGGTGCGACATGGCCCCTTTGCTTGCTGAGCTCCTCCACCAAGAGGCAGGCAAGGACGAGCTGCTTTGGATAACAACGCATTTTACACAATCCATGAAACCTATCATTGTTTGGAATGTCATGTCCTACTGTGAAAGAACTGGAAAAGCAGAACAAAAGCAGACCTTCCTAGTAAAATAGTTACTGTGTTCCCACCAAAGCAGCTTAGGTTTTAAAGAAATATATAATTTCACTGAAAAAAGTGGACCCCTTCAAGATACCTAGCAGTATTCTATATTGCAGGCAAACTGCATGTCATGATGAATGCAACACTCTTTGTCTTTTTTTCTCTCTCTTTTTCTCTCAGTTCCCATTAAAGTCATATCTTACAATTTGATGAAAAAAAGTGAAGTTTATGTTCTTGAGAAGCATTGTATGTGGCACTTTCATTTTCAGGAAAAGATGGTGGGGGAGGGTGAAGAAACAAATCTTTTGTTGTCATGGAAGGATGTGCATTTGAATAAGCCATTCTAGAGTCATACTGCCAAGCTTAATGTATGTATTTTTTTTCCCAACATGACTCAAAGTCCACTGCTATTTCTAGTATACTTTATGGCAAAAAATGTGTTTCCCTTATGGTCTAAAAGTTGCAAATACCACAAAGTTCTGTGTGAGAGGAAATGTGTGAAAAAGATAAGGTTCTTTTGTGACCAGATCCTTGTGCTTGTCCCACTACAAACAGATTGTGTTTGTGAAAGCAGCAATTTCTGGCAAATACTACCAGAATCCTGTCTCTCTCTGGAGGATATAAGAGTCAACTATGGACACTACCAACTGGAAAATATTTAGTAAAAGGTTACATATTCTTGGGAGTCTGCTGAAGTAGTTTTCACTTGGGCAAACTTCTGGCTTGACTCCACGGGAGTCACGTGAACTTGAAAGAGAAACCTAAGAAGTGTAGGTGAAGGTGGGAAACAGAACTATTACAGAATGTAACACCCTCCTGTGAGAGAAAGAGGAAAGAATATCTTGCAGAGGAGGATAGTTATTTTTCTGAAGGAGAGAAAAATATCTGTCATTGTGTTTAGATCTTAAATAACTGCCTTCTAGTTACATGTTTACTCCTCAGTTTCTTGAAAATTGTGATGAAGGCATTCTTTCAATATCTGTTAGGGACTTCAGATGTTAAATAATCACATCCTTCCTCAGCCCCATCATTCTTGTTTCTTTTAAAATTATGTATTTTCTATTAAAAAATCAATGATTTTGTGTCTGAATATTGTGGCATTTATCATAGCATACTTAATTCAATGGGGAAAAAATTGATAGCTATTGGTAGTGAATACCAAGGACTTGAAATTCCTAAAATATGTAGCTCCCAGTGTCTTGTTTGTGGATGGTGACATGCAAAAAATTCTGATAGGTTCTAAATAAAAACAACAGCAGCCAGAGGATAAAGGAGACAAAACAGTTAGCCTGTTAATAGTTGCAGACCAGTTCTGACAAAAGACTGCTTGCTCACATCCCTGGATATCTGTTGGAATTGTGGATTGATTTCCAGGTGGCTGTTTCTTCGATTATTCAAAAGAGAGAGTAGTAAGGCACCATGGAATCCCAGGAGACTTTACTTCTTATTTACAAGCGAGTTTTACAGATTCTTGTGGACTCCACTGCATACCGTATCCTAGACCCAGACAGGCGTTCCCTTCCCCCTTTCCCTCTGTCTACAGATAACAGAAATCCTTTCAGAATGGCTTGCAAAACTTCTGGGCTTTGGGCATGTCTTTCCTACCTAGCCACGCTGCTGGTGGTCTAGACTTCATGCCCCAAGACCAGCCTTCTTGTTGTTTCATGGGGTTTTTGTTGTTGCGGCACCAATGGCCTAATAAACCTTCCTTTGAAAGAAAATTGTTTTTGTTTCAAATTGTATAATCCCAGATAGCGCTAGTCACTATGCTGATAGTGGGAATAGAGTCCCCTGGAATTGTACAATGTGATAGCCCTCATCATCATTAAATATGGGACATCACTTATGTAGGTGCTATTATCACGGCTTTATGAGTCACTACAGTGGCACTGATTAGTCAGGTTGAAGAGTTGATCCATTACCTAATATCTCTTCCTGCACCTTAGTTGCTGCTTTAGTGCCCAGCATTACCTAGAAGGAGCAAAGGTACCCCTCTGTCCCTTAGGTTGTGCCTCTGGGTTCCTTGGGTTTTTTAAGTGGAAACTCTTAGAGAAAACAAAACCCTACTCTGCAGAAGAGAGTTGGCAAGTGGCTTTGGGTTAGCATCCCCAAGTCACCCGGATTTGTTTTTCCGGGAATGGTGCTTGCTAGACCCTCTCTCCTGGGTTTGAATATATGGACATTGGGCATGGGGGTTCTGCATGTCTGCCAAATTCTGATTTAGAGAAGAGGTCAATACTTATAAAAGTTTCAAATTATTTAAATCGAAGTCATTACCTCTGGCTTCATCAAACGTCAGAGCCTTATTTGAACGTCGCCAAGTTTTTTGAGTTTCAACGGAACACAGAGAATTTGGAAGGTACTGAACGACTGGATGCCTCCAGTCAAGGGAGTGAAGCTCTTCTAGAATTAGTCACCTAGACATAATATGACTATTGGCCCTTCTGCTGTTTTAAATGTTATAGGTTAGAAAAGAGGAATACTTTTCAAACCTTTATCTCACAGCATTCAAGATGTCCAAGTCAGTGAGGAGACAATTACCCATACTTTCGCTTACAGCAGAGAATTTATTCTATGATAACTTTTTCTTAGCACCACATATACAGCCCACTGATTGGGATTGTCTTAAAATCGAAGTCTATATTATGGTAAAAATAATGAGATAGCAGATAGTTTTTATGTTTCTACATTTTCCGAACTTTTTGTAATATTTTATAATTATTTTAATATATGAAAAAGTTACAGTATGAGAGAAGCAAGATCTCTTAGATACTAAGATCTCTCAGATATTAAGCAACTTTGAAAAGGTAATGTCATATTGAGTAACTATAAATAATTATAATCACAATGTTATTTTATGTGATATATATTATTTCTAGATGTGACTTGGAAGTTGTGGGTCCAAGAGCATAGTTGTTTCCAAGGGGTCTCTGGAGATATTATGCTAATTATTTGGATAAGCATGTTTTTATAGGTAGGACATTGAACCTTTCTATTGTCAATATAAACCAGAGAATCATCAGATAACTCCTTATGTTTAAAAAAAAAATAAATTTATAAGAACTTCAGTGAATTAAATTCTCTGTCACTGAGGATCACATTTTCAATTTCAAAATTTGCTGCTGCAGAATTTGGAGTTTACTTCCATGTTTCTATATGGAAATTCTTATATAAATCATTAACTTACTTTTCTTCCTTTTTCTTCTCTGTCTCCCTTCCGCCTTTTCTCTCTTCCTCCCTTCGTATTTTTTCCCCCTTTCCTTTTTTTTATTATTTGGCCAAAATGAGTGTAGGACATCTGCACATCACTCTGAATCTGATTTTATAAAATGTATCTCCAGGCAAAACCTAGAAATGATTTTCTTCTGTGTAAATTCAGCAGTCACTACACCTCCCTTTGCCTCCTTATCTCTCTTACTTTTACTATTTTTTTTATCAAAACTCATATTCCAAATAAAAATAAATATAGACAATATGTAGTTTTAATTGTTTCAAATGATAGAGGTTTTATTGCAAAATACATTTTTATGAACCAGATTTTATATATATATATATTTGTATATGTGATTCTAAGCACAGAATAAATCAATATATATGCCAAAGTCTCCAGTTCTGGCACCTGGAGAAAGGGAATGAGAACGGGTTTCTGTCTCAGACCAGCAAAGTTCTACCTGAAGCATAGCTAGACTAACCTGGCATTGTGGGGATGATTGGAGGCACCTCTCCATTCCAAGACATCCTCACTTCCAAATCCCCCTTTTCAATAAGTTTCTTTTTTTTTTATTTTATTCATTTTAGAGAGGAGACACAGAGTGAGAGAGAGAGAGAGAGAAAGGGGGGAGGAGCTGGAAGCATCAACTCCCATATGTGCCTTGACCAGACCAGTGCAGGGTTTGAACTGGCGACCTCAGTGTTCCCAGGTCGACGCTTTATCCACTGCGCCACCACAGGTCAGGCTCAATAAGTTTCTATAACTAGAAACATGTTCTGTTTAGTTACTCATGTGCCCAGAAAGGAATGCAGGTTAAGCCAGAAGTAGTTCAAGTTCCAATATTTGCTACTCTTTTAAGATTCTTTTCTGAAAGCACATTTTTAAAGGTTTGAAAGTAAATATGAAGACACATGTTGTCCAATTTAGAACAAGACTGGGTGATGTGGTAGATTATGGGTAAGGAGAAGAATACTTATTTCATATGTGTATTTATAAAAATTCATAGCATGGGCAGCCCTAAGCATAATCATAAAAAAGGAGTAAACTTTTATTTGATGTCCTCTACTTTTTTTAGCACCTCTTTTCTACCTGAAATTCAGGACAAATAAGGCCCTTGTGCAATCACACAGTCTATCATTTGATGTTCTATTCTACTGTTGCTCCCCTACCTGCCTGGTCTCCCCCACCCACACAGGTCTTACATGACATGACCCCCTTCTTCCATCCACTCACATGCTTAGCTAGCTGATAGGTTAAATGGATCTAATAAAAAAATCACCACCAACTAGAAAACAAATCGAAATAAAAATGTAGTCCCAAAGCCATCCAACAAAACAGACCCACTACATAAGGGGCCATTTCTTTTAGCTCTTTGCAAAGTCCACTGGTGCTGATACACCCTGAAAAATAAAATACGGGGTCACATGAAGTCGCTGGAGTTGGTGGTTGGAATTAACAAAGGGGGTCTGATGCCTCATATTCATCAGTGAGATCCTCAGTTCAGACCCAGAAAAATACTTCAAACTTTGGTCGTTAAAAGTTTGATCTAGTTTTATTAGAGCAGTTTTCCAGTTTGTAAAAGGTTATAAGTGTTCAATTTAAAAAAGCCCGCTGTGAATTTAGGATCCTCTTGCATGTGCTTTTTATCCCCTTTTCATTAACAGTGGCCTTGAGCATATCAACCAACTCCTCAGTCAGCAGATTCAATAGGGGCTTAGAAATCTATTTTCCCCACTGCAGTTTCCTTTAAGGCTAGAAATGCCTCTGCTTATGATTATCTTTGGCCCTTTTCTCATAGTTTGTCATCTGGGTCCAAATGCAGTAATCATTTTTATGGAAAGTTTTGCTTTCTATGAATGTAAGAGCAAAAGTCCATCAGATCATACTCTACGACAACCAGATCAAGACCCTGGTTTGTGGCAAAGGACTCGTTTTTTTCAGATATGATTCCTGCCATTTACATGTGTTTTCCCTGCTTCCTGCTTCTCTCACTCTCTGTCTTATACTCAACACTCTTCTACAGCGATGATCTAATAGAATAGCTTAATTCTCATCCAACATGGAAAGACCACTTTAATGGTCCCTGGACTTTATGATGGTCAACATATGTCTTTGGCTGGAACCTTGTCCCTGGTTGCATCCAGGGCACTTGCGTCATTTAACAAAAGGCCCAGGAACTTTGTAGGAGGCAATGTCACTGGACTTCTTCCTTACGGTGTGCTTGCAGCAATGACAATATAAGATTCTCACCAACATATTCTTTTCTCTAACTTGTTACAGTGTTTATTTAAATTGTTGGGCTACCTGCCTTTTCTCCCTCACTATTGAGTAATTTCCTTGGGTAATACTCCAGTATTCCTGTGCTTAGTACAAAACCTTTCAGATAGAACAGGCTTGATAAACATGGAGGGAACTAAATTTAATAAATTGAGAGCCACTCATTTGAGTTTCTAATGCAAAATGGCTTGGGCTATTCTGTTTTAAAATATTTAGCAGTTCAGTTAAAAACGCCCTTGTGAATCTTTTATGACATCATTTATCTTTCTATTTCTTTTCAGCTTTAAATTGTGCTGCCAGATTTATTTGCTGTGGTATTAGGTTTCTGTGTCTTCCCAGTTCTGGTCTGGGCTCGCTTAATGCAATTCAGTCTTTTTACTGCAAGACTCAGACTCGAATATTAAATCAGCATTTGCTATTAAGACTCCACATTTGTCTATGAGATGATGATTGGATTCATCTTTTGGAAAGGAATCTATATAAATACATCTTTTCTAATAATTTCCAAAGATAATCCACCCTCACCACCCCCACCTCATGTTTCTTAAAATGTGGACTCCAGGACTCAGCGAGTTGCTTTCCTCTGGGCTGTCTTCACATCTACTGGCATTTCATTACCTTTACCTTGCGATTTTCTAATGTTGGCTGCCACATAAATTGTTTCAGAGCAATGCTGTGTGGTTTGCCATTTTTATTAAAAGCAGGATCTGATCAACAACGTTCCAATTATAAAGGTAAAAAGAGAAAAAGATAATCAGACTTCAAATGAAATTGCACCCAGACAGGCCTGTAGTGGAGTGTGCTAATAATATGTTGCACATGTATTTGTGCAGCACATGCCAGAAGTGAATCCCACATCATTAAAAAAGTTCTCTATCGATCACTTACAATCTGGCAGCTGTAACCAGCAAGGTGCAGAATCAAGTCTTCCTCGCTACTGAATATGTATTATCATGGCCCATGCAAGTCCTTTCTCTGCCTACGGGGTCTGCCAGCCTCACAGCTGCTTGGAGAGCAGAACCAGGGTTTGCGTTAAGGCCCTTCAAGTCATTTCTCTCCAAGACAGGGATCTTGCATTTTAAACTGCTGCACAAATAGCTTGGAACTCTTTCCCAGAGTCAGTTCTTCTGGCTCACTATGGAGAACAGAGAGAAATATGTCATCCCTGAAAATAGCCACAACCAGTCCTGGGAAGGTAATAGGCTGAATGAGGCATGTGTGGTTGCTACTGGCTCTCTTTGCTAACAGTAAGAGAGATATAAGGGTTTGGGGGAGGCTAATATGGCTCAGCTTAGTGATCACTTACATTTTTAAAGTACCTTTAAAATTCCTTATCCCATTTTTGAAAATAAAATGTATTGCAGCAATTCTTTCTCTAGTACTTCTTTTGATTTTTGAAACAATCAGCAAGAGGCAGTGCCGTGTGTGTGGGTTAAGAAATGGTGCACGAGAGGCATGCTCTCTCATTGAATCCCAGGGAAGCTGGCTGCCAGTTCTCTGATCTGTGGCAGGCCATTTAACACCCCCCCACACACTTTCTTATCCTTTTCTGTAGAATGGGAAAAAATAGCACCTACCTCCTAGGACTGTTGTGAGAAATAAATACCTCAGTACATGCAAAGCACTTAGGGATGTGCCTGTCCCAGAGAGAAATAGTAGAAGCTATCAGAATTCAGGAGAACTAGGGTTTCTCTTGCCTGATCTAAGCAACGACTGAAATTGGACTTTCATTTTCCCATGATCTCACAGCTAGCTAAGAGGCGGAGGGGTACAAGGTGCTGACATCTGCAGATGTCTAAAGTTTTGATGATAAACATTTGCTGCAGCTGGTGCAAACCCTTTAACAGATCTTTTTGTGGAGCTAGGAGGCATTGATGCTTATTAGCAAACACACATTTCAATCTTTGTTGGACTATCTCATCTGAAGGCCTTTTATGATAATCAGCATTATTATCAAAGACTTACTGAGTACCTGCTCTGTGCAAAGCTTTGATAAAGACTTGAAATGAAAAACTGAAGTGTTACAGCATGGTTCCTATCTATCTATCAACAATTCTGTGTCTGAGCAGATGGCACTGACCATGTGTGCTAGAGAGGTGAAGGTCCACTGGGGCGGGGAAGGCCTGTGTGGAATATGTGTCTCTTCCTGAGTGAAGCGGAAACAGGAATCCTGCACATAAACTAGCAGAGGACTGGACACCATATGGCCAGAATAGTGATGAAGACTACTGACTTTGGTCCATTATATAAAAGAGAGTGGATGTTTACAAGGCATCCATAGGGCTTTCTTTGGACCAGAAACTTTCCTAAGGAAAAAAAGAATCAAACTAATTCTCTCCTTTCTATATCTAATATATGTTCGTCACATGGTCAAATATGGCAAATCCTGCTGAAGCATCATGGGATATATAAGCAATATAGGACTCAATTCCTACACCTACACTACAACTTGTCATATAATTAGAGCTGCCCCTAGCCAGGCAGTGACGCAAAAGACCCAGGCTTGAAACCCCGAGGTCACCGACTTAAGTACAGGCTCATCTGGTTTAAGCAAAGCTCACCAGCTTGAACCCAAGGTCACTGGTTTGAGCAAGGGGTCATTTGGTCGGCTGTAACCACCCCCCCACCCCACCCCCCACCCCCATCAAGGCACATGAGTAAACAATCAATGAACAACTAAGGTGCCACAACAAAGAATTGATGCTTCTCATGTCTCTCCCTTCCTGTCTGTCTGTTCCTATCTCTCCCTCTCTCTGACACACACACACACACACACACACACACACACACACATACACACACACACAAATTAGAGAGCTGTAACTTATGGATTTAACAACTCCAAGTATAATACAGAAAAATGCCCCTAACAAACAACATCAATGAAAACAAAAATGAGAAAACAACACACATGTGAGCTAAGAAATAAGAGAAACGCATACATCCCAAAGCAACAATTCTCCCGCCATCTTAGATCTGCTTTTCTGGAGAGAAGGGAAATATGGTGATGGAGGAAATCTAGTTCAGGATGCAAGAGATCCCTTAAGTGAAAAAAGAAAAATAGCCAAACAAAAGTTTAAGAATTCCGTCTGCTTCTCAGTAGCCTCTTCTCAGCCCCGTTTTCTACCATGACAGGTCACTTCTCCAGTTCCTAATCCTCCACCATTAACTACCCCTCTTGGTTTTCATTTACTTCTCATCTCAAAGAAAAAGGAGTTGGACAATAAGGGATATCTTTCTCAGCAGTTTTTTTCTTGTAGTACATTTTACAGTTTTACAGATGTCCACCCATGCACCACCTGCCTGAGAAATGGAAGAAGGGGTGGGTGGGTGGAGGGAGAGTGAGAATCAAAATAAAGGGAGGAGAAAAGTGGTTAAAAACTTAATTTAATATACTGCACTAAGGATGTTGAAAAAAATGCATTTAGTTCAGAACCTCCACCATGGAGCACCATGAAGTAGCATTTAGCTCTAATAGGGTTTCTGCTTCATCAGCTACAATAATTATTTTCCTTAATTTGCCTTGGACATTCTGTATAATGATCTTCATGTGGGGGGGGGCTCCTTTTGTAAGTGAAAACAAAAAGCAAGTAGGTGGCTTGCTTCACTTCCTACATCTGCCTTGCCTTCTTTTTTTTTCATAAGCTTAAAATGTGTCATTACCTTCTCTCTGTCACCAGCATGAATTTCTTGACGTTAAGATCACCCATCTTTACCCGCCACCCCCTTCCCCATCCACAATCTAACTGGCAATTTGCCACATCTAATCTTTTCTTTAAAATTAGTTCAGCTTCCCTTCAACTTGCCGGAATATTTCGTTCTTTGCAAGAAAACCCAGAGAGGCTGATCTTGAAAATGTGCAAATGCATTATTTAAAAAATGATATTGAGATCAAACTGCGATGTGTGTTTATATCTTTTTGATCTCTATTTTTGTCCTTTATTAACTATCCCCCTACCCTGTCTCTCCAAGTGTTAGCTACAGATTTTCAATCACACCCACCGGCAGAGCCAACCCACAGGGAAGCTCTCAGCAGTGCTCTTCCAGAACCAGCCCAACAGACGAAAGGCAGATGGAAAATTCCAGGGGTTCTGATCTGAACATTTAAATGATCATTTATCGTAACACAAATCTGCAAGATATGTATTTTTAGTTTCCTGTGCAGAGCAACAAAATTGAGACAATGCAAAGGAGCCCAGTGAGGATATTGCACAGAAAATGCTTTGGAGGGACTACAGTCAGCAGGGGATCAATCTGGAAAGACCCTGAGAGGTACTCAGGACAGCAGAAATGCTCTTTATAACCCACTCTCCCCCTGACACTCTGTCTTTGGAAATTCTCACTTGGGTATTGGAGTGGTAGTACATCTCCATGGTTTTGCATCCATTTTACAGATCTTAAATGACTTGGGGCAATCAGTGGCAGACCTCTCATCCCAATGAGGGTTCTCTTTGCACCACTTTGTATCCAAAATATGACAACATATTACCTAGAAAATAAGGCTACATGTGGGGATAGGTTCATTACTTTAATATTTAGATGTTACTCAAAAACAAAATTAAAAGAATATTTTAATATAGCTGTCAGCAATCTTGATGATAGATAGCAAATGGTTACAAATACCAAAATATATGATTTATGTGATTTAAAATTCTTCAAGGTATACTTTCCACATCCTAAAATGAAATATAAGCATGAATAAAACACTCCAAAGGTCAGTTAGAGATCTGTTGGCTAGCCAGCAAGTCTAGTCCTAAGTAACTGACCTCTGCCATGCTAACCAACCAATGACAAGTTAAAATAGCTTTTCCTAGAGCGAGCACTCCCTGCTCAGGCAAGGACAGTTTTGATCCACATGAAATACCAGAAAGACATTTTTAAACCAGAAATATATTATCTGTAAAATCCTATCTTCATTTTCACAATGAAGAACATGTTAGCTTCCAAAATGAAGCCAGATCCTACAAAGAGGAATGAATAATGCTGGAAATTTGAATCAGGTGTTAATTACAAAATATTTGAAGGAGTGCTTGTAAATAGCTTGTCATTACACAGTGGACAATGTGTACCCTCTCCTTGTCTTTGGCCATTGTCACTGGCCATGTCTTTGGCTCCTGCACTCTGAGAGAGCCTCCTAAAAAAAGAAGCCATAGATACCCTGATGGGATAGCTCAGTTAGTCAGAGCTTTGTCCCAAAATGCAGACGTTACTGGTTCAATCCCTAGTCAGGGCACATACAGGAACAGATCTATATTTCTGCCTCTCTCTTTCTCTCTCTCAAACTAATAAATATAAAAATAAATAAATAAAATGTACTTAAGAAAAAAAGAGGCCATAGAAATATGGAGTTGTCAATGAGTAAAATGATTTGTATAAAAAGGGGGAGAAGGCCCTGGCCAGTGGTAGAGTGTCCACCCTGTGTGTGAAAGTCCTGGGTATGATTTCCAGTCAGGGCATATAGGAGAAATGACCATTTGCTTCTCCTCCTCTTGATTAATTCAAGCTGAGGAAGGCTCCAGGAAGCCTCTGCTTCAGGCACTAAAAATATCTTGGCTGTGAGCATTGGACCAAGATGAGCAGAGCATCGGCCTCAGACGGGGATCACTGGGTAGACCTTAGTCAGGTGTAAGTCCAGTAGCCGGGGCTGCTGTCACAACCCCCTGGTATATGCCTATTCACATTAGGTTTAGATAGATTGCAATGAAACAATGAAGCCAAACTAGTGGACCATTTTTTAATTCTAGTCTCACACTCAGCCGGTGAATAAAAACAAACACATGGGGCTCCAAATCCTACTTACTCAACGCTCACAAAGCTACTGAAACATCTGAGTTTTCCTAGAATCAAAGGCCCCACCAGTTCAGCAGAGCTCACAAAGACCTCACCTCTGTTTCCCTTCAGCACCCGGCCATCTTACTGCTTTTTCTCCAACCACCATGCGGCCTCTCTGTTCTGCAACAATGTGGTCTCCTCCCAAAATGGCCTCCTAGCTCCTCCTTTTAAAACTTTTAGGTGGGACAATCCTTCCTCCAGCATACATTAGCATAACCAAACCCCTTTCCAAGCATGAAGGTATTAGTTGTATCACGTGGGAGCATCATCACATGAGTAGTGGCTATTTTTTAACAATAAAAATGAGCAAAACCAGAAAATACAGATTTTACAAATTTATTTGCCCAACATCAGGGCACATGCAGGAGTCTGTCTCTCTATCACCCCTCCTCTCACTTAAATTTTAAAATAAATAAACAAATACATAAATGAATAAATAAACACATGGAGGAAAAACTCCCACTTCCTTAATCTCTCCTTCTACTTCAAACTTTTCTGCTTTTCTGTCCAGCTATTGCTTTACACATTTTAGAGCTACTTGTGCTGCTGTAAGGTTTTCTGAATTATCATTTACAATTTTACTTGGCTATATGCCTCAAAAAAAAGCAAATAAGTAACATATTGAACATTTCTACATGGCAGGCACAGGACATAATTCTTTACACATATGACCTCATTGAGTATGCATAATAATTGCATGAGGTAGGTGCTATTATTCCTCTTTTATGACAATGATAATACTTACCTTCTTTCTTGTTTTCCCCACATTGATGTCTAAAAGAGAACAGATACCTTGGCCTCCTGAAACTACTTTTACACTTCTTCTTTATTTTAGTAAATGACATCATCATCAAATATCTTGGTACTTTTCTTCCTTTCCTTCATGTCCTACATCCACTATATCAGCAGTCCTGTTGACTTTGTTTCCAAAATACATTCTAAATATCTCTACTTCTGTTCAGCTGCTAATACACCATCCTGGTTTAACCCACTCTCATTGCTTGTTTAGACATGTGCAGTCTTCTTCTTACTGCTCTGCCTGCTCACCATTTCTGTCTCATTATAATAGAAAAGAGTAATCTTCTAAAATATAAATAAAATTTAATGTCCTTACTATAAACCTTATAATGGCTTCCTATTACATTTAGAATAAAACGCAAACCCCGTATCCTGGCCTTAATGATCTGGCCCAGGCTAATTGTTAGACTTAATCATTCTCTACCTAGTTCTTTCTTTCTCAAGAACAGTGTTTCTTAAACCTTCCAATTCATTCTTGCCTTAACAGCTTAGCACTTGTTTCCTTTCTTCAGCCTTTGCATGGAAAGTTATATCATTCAAATCTCGGTTTTACATGTAACCTTAAAAGGCTTCCCCAGACCTCCAAATATAAAGTTGTCACCTGGGCAGTCATAGCACTTACCATTGATATTTTTCTTGTTCACCTCCAAATGTGCTTGTTTACATTTGTCTCACCATGAGAACAGGGACTATGTTTATCTTACTCACCATTAGGACTGGCTACATAATTTCAGGGGCCAAGGGAAAAGTGAAAATATGGGCTCCTTGTTAAAAAATTATGAAGCATGTCAAGATGACGGCAGCAGGCATTAAGCCAAGTGCAGAGCCCTTCTCAGCTCAGGGCCGCATGTGACAGCCCAGGTCCCAGGCTCATAAAGTTTTTTCAGCATTGTATTCCCCACTCACAGTAGTTGCTTGAATAAATTTTTTGAAATTGTTAAATAAACTTTAAAAAAATTTGTTTGTTGAATCAAACAAATAACATTAATATATGAAAGAATAGAATTAATGGAAGAATGGAATTAAGAAAACTGAACTGGACATGACAAATTTTTGAAACACAGAAAAAATGCTGAGTTGGAATGGGAACTTGGGCGTGTGATCTAGCATTTCCTCTCAGCCACTGTGTCACACTGCATCCCAGAGCAAATAAAATCCAGTCTCTGGGACAAAAAAAAAAGTCCATCCTCTACCTTCAACTAAACTTATCGTACAGATATGAGATATGACCAATGGCACCAAACAGCTACTACTCAAAAGAAGGGTGGGCTGAATATGCTAAGAAGGGTATGAAAAAAGTTATAGGAATAGAAGTGTGAGGAAGGTGAGTGGTTTGAAGTTGCAGTTGCCCTGGCCAGGTAGCTCAGGTGGTAAAAGCGTTGTCTGATATGCTAAGGCTGTGGGTTTGATTCCTGGTCAGGGCAAATACAAGAATCAGCCAATGAATGCATAAGTAAGTGGACCAGCAAATTCGTGTTTCTCTTTTTCTCCCTTCCTTCCTCTCTCTAAAATAAATAAATAATTAATAATAATAATAATAATAATAATAAAGGAGAAGGAGAAAAAGAAGTTGCAACTGAGGTGGCTTTGAAGGCCTAAACGAGTTTGGTATGTGGGCAATGAGGAAAGTTCATTATAGAAGACCCAATAAAAAGAGGCACTCAGAATGTATGGACATGTGGTGAAAAGTCCATTGTGACCTAGGAAAGACTATGAGAAGGGTAATGGAAGGAATAAAGCTGACACAACAGCTAGGTCTCAATTATGATGGACACTTAATGTGTAGGGCCTTCACTTTTTCAGTACAAAATGGGAGCCAGGGTTGTGTCATTCCAAATGAAGAACTTGAGAAAAGAGAGTCTGGCCTTAGTGGACAGAAGGGGCAAATGAAAGAAACCACAGGTCATTTGCATGATCTTCACTATGTGCTGGCTGCTGGGTTTTCAAGGAAGAAAAGAATAATGGAAATCACAGATAAAATAAGAACCTAAATGATTAATTGAGGTGGGGGAAGGAGTAGAAATCCAGGTGTTGATTCTTAATCCCAGGTAAAGTCTTAAATCACTAGCCCACCTATTATGTGCTTGCTGATGATGTACAGGCATTATTTTTAATCCCTATAACAGATCAGAGAGGGATACCTTTTCACTTATCAACAAATCACAACAAAAGAAAGCTCAAGTCTCAGAGAAGTGACTAAGGGCCACGCAGTAAGTGCAGGAGTTAGGTTAAGAACTCACATCAATGTGACTTTACTGTAGTATATTCTATCTGAGCAAATGGGGAAATGCAAGCAAGGAAGTCAGGACTTGCAGCTGATTAGGAAAGGTGAGTATTTTATTTATTGTTGTATAGCACTTACATTTGTTTCATATGTATATATAATGTTCCTTTTGTTTGTTTTGTTTTCTTTATTTCTGTCTTTATTTTGTGTGCGTGCACTTTTACAGTAAAGAGCACGGAACTAGTAACTTGATAAACATTCTATAAATTCATTATAAATATTATGAAAAGTTGCAACTCATAGTTGGGAGTAAAAACATACCTGGATTTCAGTAGAACAAGATCTAATTAACTTGGTAAAATGAAAACCAGTGCTAACTAAGAAATTTTTAAAAAGTCATTTAGTAGATTTATGGCTAAAAATAAAAAATTCTCCCCAACCTATTACTTTGTCCCTAGAAGGGATAGAGAGGTGAGGAAGATATATTCAAACAAACACTAGCAATGTTTGCTGTGGTAACAATCTTCTCACTTGAACGTTAAACTTAGTTACCTGCCATGAAAATAGCATAATCTTTGGAATTTTTTTTTAAATAATATTGCTCATTAGACCAGTATAACAATTCATTTCCTTTCCCATGTCTCATCAGAGACCATTCCAATTTATTCAAAAGTTACTTGCTTTAGAGTAAGCCACCATGGTATCAGAATCTGAATATGTATGTCTCCCTTTGGGAACAATATGACCATTTAATTTAATTTAATTTAGGGAAAAACTGCATCAAATATTGTTTTATTCCCCTGGGGGAATACATGCTTCACAAATGAAGAATTCCCACCAAAGAAGCTCTAAATTCTACATTCTGTCAAAAAGTTCATTTACATACATCCTCTCTCATTTTATTGACAGGTGAAATTGAGTTTATATTTATCCTTCACCTAAACACTCCTCATTAAATATCAACAGCAAGGAAGGAAAGGTGAGAATCATTTTCTATTCTTATTCCTAATGAGGCCACCTTGGAAAATGAGAAGGAAAGAAGCCAGGCACAGTGAATTTACATGCTAGGGGTACCTAATCAATTTGGGGGTAGGATCAATGAATCAATAAAACAGTTTTGACATAAATATGAATATATATATATGACTGCTAGGTGCTGGGGAAGGGGAAGGGTAGTACAGAGAAATATTCTGGAATTCATGGTGATTACTGTCTATTTGGGAAGGTGGCATAGCCATTAGAAAAAGCAATTTTTCAAAACAAAAGAAATGAAAGTTTCATATGCAAAAATATAACATTTTAATTATTTGTATACTTGGACTATGAAGATGATTCCACAGTGTGTCATTTTGGAAGTTAGGAAACAGTGCAGGAGTGTAAAATGTAGAACACCTGTAGAAGGCAATTGAGCAAAACCTGACTTAAATACAAATGTATTTACTCTTTGGTTCAGAAATTCTTTAAGATATTTACCCTATGAATACATAGACAAACATTAAAAAACTATGTGTGAACAAGAAAATTCCATGCACTTTTCATATATATGTATATATTTGAAAATATCAGAAACAATCTATATGCCCACCAATTGGAGATTGCTTAAATATATTACAGCACATTATCTAAAGAATTTTTGTGGCTATTAAAAATAATGGGAAATCTCTTTATCTATGAATATGAGATCTTTAATAAAGAGGCAAAGTACAAAACAGAGAGTACATGTGATATAGTGTTTCCTCACAAAATATACTATATATATATATATATATATATATATATATATATATCTAAATAAATACATAATAACATATATAAAAAATACATAAGTAATATAGATACCTACCATTTCTCTCTCTCCCTCTCTCACTATCTCTCACACACACACCCCAACACACACATGTGCACATACCCTGTAAATGTTTAAAACAGTCAACATATTTAACAACCATGCTTGCTTCTGGATAGTGAGACCAAGACCAGGGGTCAGAGGAGAAAGAGAAACTTAACCTGAGCTATATTTGCTTTGCTGGAGGTGGGATTCAATTAATTTGACAACCAATTCTTTGCCCTAATGACTGCTTTAAGTATAGAAAAACGGTATACTGAAAGGTAGGCCTGACCAGGCGGTGGCGCAGTGGATAGAGCGTCGGACTGGGATGCGGGAGACCCAGGTTCGAGACCCCGAGGTCGCCAGCTTGAGCGCGGGCCCATCTGGCTTGAGCAAAAGCTCTCCTGCTTGGACCCAAGGTCGCTGGCTCCAGCAAGGGGTTGCTCAGTCTGCTGAAGGTCCGCAGTCAAGGCACATATGAGAAAGCAATCAATGAACAACTAAGGTGTCAGAACAAAAAACTGATGATTGATGCTTCTCATCTCTCTTCATTCCTGTCTGTCTATTCCTCTCTCTGACTCTCTCTCTGTCCCTGTAAAAAAAAAAAAAAAGAAAGGTAGTTTATCATTTCATGAATTTAATACTTAAATAAGAACAATAAAAGAGCTACACAAAACTAGATTATAAGAAAGAGTTTTGAAATATTAATGAATATTAAATAATGCCTGACAAAAAAAAACAAAAACAAATAATAAAACTGTTATTTAAGATATGTGCATATTGTTTCTTGATTGGTGTCCTCACTTGCATTTTTTTTTTTTCACCTATGGACAGAATGAGCATTAATAAAGAAAAAGGAATGTAAATTTGCAATTTCCACATTGGGTGGCTGCCCAGGTGCTCATCTTAGAGAGAACCCTGATTACAAGTGCTGTTTAAACAAGTTCACTGAACTCAACAAAAAGTTAGGTATCGGTTCTGCCAAACTGGTGTGAACCGACTGAATCCCACCACTGTGCTTTGGATATTTACCAATTTTTTTTGAGTGCACATATATATCTTTAAAAAGAAATTCAAGAGAGAGAGTTGGAACTATAAAATCAAAATTAATGAAGCTGGTTGGCTGATTATAACAGACTCTGAGCTATTGGATTCAGCAATGAATATGCACCCCAAGGGGAGGTCCCAAGAAAAACCTGGTCTCAGGGTTGATGGAGAAGAGGTAGGGTGGAGTAGTATGTTGTGAATGTGACTGCATTTACCCCAATCTCCAGAAAAAGAGTGATCTTCTAGTTCCAATAAGCCCATTTTCCAGACTGGCAGCCATTTCCCCAACTTGAACTCTGGAGAACCTATAGAAAGATAGGAAGGAAGGTATCCTAAAAATTAGACTATAGTTTCACCCATAGTGAGAGCCTTCTTTCATCCCATGTTGCTTATGGACATCTGTCCTGTAGAGATTGGGGGTGAGTGGGGACCCAAACTAAACCATTTACCTAAGACTCTTCTGTCTCCTGAGTCAGACTCAAAAGCAGCCTGGAGCAGAAGAAATAAAGTTTTGGGGTTTTCTTTTTTTTTTTTTTTTTTTTTACAGAGACAGAGAGAATCAGAGAGAGGGACAGACAGAAATGGAGAGAGATGAGAAGTGTCAATCATCAGTTTTTTGTTGCCGTTGCGACATATTAGTTGTTCATTGATTGCTTTCTCATATGTGCCTTGAACACAGGCCTTCAGCAGACCAAGCAACCCCTTGCTGGAGCCAGTGACCTTGGGTCCAAGCTGGAGAGCTTTTGCTCAAACCAGATGAGCCTGCGCTCAAGCTGGCGACCTCAGGGTCTCAAACCTGGGCCCTTCCGCATCCCAGTCCGATGCTCTATCAACTGTGCCACCGCCTGGTCAGGTGAGATTTTAATAGCCTTAAATTACTCTTACTTCTTTCCTCTTCCCTGTTTAAAACTTGATCATTATCATTTCCTAGGTGATGGTACTACTGAGGAATAAATCTTTATAGATTTAATTGGTACTCTTAGGGAAATAAAAAAATATTGTGTAAAAGACAAATGCACCAGGGAAGTAAGGAGATGTTTTTATTCAGATTATTGAATAGTTAGAATGTTCACTAATAAAAGAAACCTTACTGAAAGAAGGGAGGGTGGGATCTTACAGAGGCAAGGAGTTAAGTCGATCCATGAGTCTCATGGGAGTATGTGGAAGAATAAAAAGGGGTCAAATATTAAATATGCTAATGCAAACTTGTCTTTTGTGGTTAGCCAAAATACTAATGGGTAGAGAGATTTCTTATGTGTCGCTGTATTCCGGTAGCACAGGGCTCAGGTAAAATTATTTGTTTGCATCTCCAAGCAGAACCCTTCTTCCAGCTTTACCTGTGGCTTTTCCTCCCTTATTTCCTCAGTTTCAACTCCAGTTCCTTGTTGATTATTTTCAGTATGGTCTGCCTACACAGATAAAGTGTGCTTCATGTAATTCTCTTCTTTCTTCCTATATACTTCACCTAGTGATCCCTAGTTCTGCTTCATTGATATCTTCTCTTAATATTCTTAATGACTTGCTTTGTCACTGAGGAATCATTCTCTGTACTTAAGTAACCAGATAATCTTTGACCTAAATGTTTTTGAATAACATACATCACTGAACCTTGCTTGGCCTTTCTCACAGTGAAAGACAATTTCCCTAACGCTGGAGAAATGCTGGCAAGACTTCTTTGTCACTGGGTCTGAATTGGAAAGACAGATCTATGACTAAAAATGATTGGTTATAGAGGAAAACAGGGAGCTTAACTGTCTTTCAGTTTCAACAAAGACAGATTAGGAGGAAATGAACCAGGAGGGAAAAAAAGAAGGATTTAAGTGATCAGACTAAACAATAACTATTGACAGGAGTGGAGTTATTATTAAGTATTAGGACAGGGTATCAAGGATGGTTATGAAAAATGAAGAAATTTCCAGGCTGCAGGAATCTATCATCTTAAGCAAGCATAGTATATAATGATATTTCTTTGATAAAATATATAAAGAAAGAAACATATTTGTTTTACAGAACCTCAACCACTATATAGTAGCTTTTTACTTCTCATATCCCAGTGACACAATCTTAAACTTTCCAATTGCATCAACAAATCTCCAGCTTCCACCCTTGGATATTTAGAAGAACAAGGCATTAAATTATGTGTAGAAATCTAGCCATGAATTTAAGATTGCGGTCTACTTTTTTTTTTCTTTTAAAATGATTTTAGAGTATATTTAAATATTGTTACCTTCCTACAAAAGGGATTCTTTTATTGGATATACTTTTGCTGGTATTATTGCTGTTGTTATTGGGAGGGACCGCATTTCACTTATATGTAATGAATTCAGGCCTAATGCATGAGATCTTCAAAACACTATGCTAACATCTGAGTGTGTTTCTAAGGCTACAGGTTTCTCTGTGTTCAAAACCTGAGTGTGTCAGAACTTTGATATTCCTATGCAAATAAAGCGCAGCTACAAGGATGCACACATCTACATCCACAGCTAATTACACTCCTAAGGACTCTTCATTGTCTTTCATTTATGCATAATTAAATCTCCTTGCTCTTTATATGCTCCTGTAAGCTTTAACATAAAAATACAGAGAGAAAAGAATAACAGTGAGTGCCACCCCACCCCCACCAAACACAACCCCTAATCCTGCTTGCTGGGTTTAAAGAAAAAGGCTCCATTTGCTCCTGTTGTCTATGCCAAGTGTTTTGCAGTGAAACACCCCTACAGTGTGATTCAATGGGTTTTCATTTGGGGAAAGAGAATGTTACAGCAGGGCAATGGCACTTCCCATGCCTGTTCCTGATCCAGTTTAAAGGGAGTAAAACATGCAGGAAAATGTTCAATGAATTTTATAGCAAAGTGTCCTGGTGCTGTTATCAGCTTCCTTGCCGGAAATGGTAATGTGTATTCATTTAAACACAATGGGGTTGAACATCACCTTATATTCATTTGGATGCCTCCCCATATTCAAGCAACTCACACACAAATGTCTATTTTCTCCCCCCATAGCTCTCAGCAACCAAGGCTTTCTAACCCTCACACAGGCCTTGATGCTGCCCTGCAGCTCAATTGTTGATGGCAAAATGGCATCAGAATGTCACCAGTGATTGGTCCTTGTTTCAGCAACCTCAGTTCTTGAGTTCTGGCTAAGAAGGAATTCAGAGTCAAGACTCAAACTATAAGAGAAAGCTCATTTAGAAAGTCACAGAGGTAGGAAAAGTGAGCCAGCTGGGGGGTGGGCTCAGGAAACAAGTCACAGAGGCAAAAAAAAAGGGGCCTTTGGAGTTTAGAAGAAAAAGAGAGGCAACACACTTAGCACATCCTGACACCTACCATTAGCCAGAAATTTGCTAAATTTTCATTCTTATCTAGATTGTTTACCTAAGATGATGGATAGCCTCCTTCAATTTTTTAAAACCTCATAAACACAAAAGAGCAACAGTTACTTTTTTATTTTGTTTTCAATCAAAATTACAGGAAAGTAAGAAAATAGAAAACAAAAACAAAATAACACCAAAGAATAACAATTAAGAATCAAGAATGATGGCACAAGTCAAGAAGTGAAGGCATAGGTTCAGATGTCCAGCCAGAACCCCCATTTGACAAGTTAGTGGTTTCCTGGAGATTTAAAAAAAACTGAGATTTATGGTCAAGATAGAAGTGAAGTGGTTACCAGGGGGAGGAGGATGTAGGGGAGGGGATGGGGAGAGGGGGTGGGGGGGAGCATTATAAAGAGGTGATGGAAAATGATTTGACTTGGGATGATGGGTATACAATATAATATGCAGTTCAAATGCTATAGAAATGTTTACCTGAAACCTATGTACTCTTATTGATCAATGTCACCCTGTTAAATTTAATTTTCTAAATAAAAATTTTTTTTAAAAAAAGACCCTTAACATGTTCAGATAACTACTGAATATTCAGCTGTGTGTATATGAAGGCAACTGGCTGTGGTGGGTCAATTTTCAGACCATGGCTACGACTGCTGGGAGGCAAGTCCTGATTCTCTCACTACCAAGTTAATCTGAGCAACAAACAGTAATTGAATGTAGAGACTAATCTTGACAAACTCATTTTTCCTGAACAAAATAACAAAATGTCATTGCTTATAAAATGAATAGTGCTATATCTGACCTAACATCTATCAGAAGTTTTGGAGAAAATCAAATAAAGTCAAATCAACCGTAGAATATATTTCGTATATATATATATATATGTGTGTGTGTGTGTGTGTGTGTGTGTGTGTGTGTGTGTGTATATATATATATATATATGTTAAGCCACACTCTAAATAGACTCTTGCAAGTAGAAGGGCTTTGGGATATTGATATTCAAAATCTCACAGCATCCGGGCTAATGTTGTAATTAATCAAGGAAGAAGACATATAGTAAGATATATAAATAAGACAGTCTTGAGTCTGAAGTGAATACCCAAATTTTTGTAACAGCTGGTTTCTGTATCACGCCTCATGGATCTTCAACTACCTTGGTTGATCAGTGTTTTTTGTTGTTAATTTTGGGTCATTATATATATCTGAGATTATAAAAGCAGGTACTGACAGATTCTTCTATGTTAATTAATTAATTCATTAAGCAATCATTTATTGAGTAATTATAAATTTCTTTTGCATTGACTATATAAAGATGAAAAAGTTGCCATTCACCTTTAAAGAGCTCAGATGTCATTAAGGGAGAAAAATATATACATAAATTGTTTGATTATTGCTGATAGGTGTTTTAATAGACCTTCATAATGGTACAGTGATAGCCTAAAGGAAGACATAAACGCTTCTCAGGATAGAGAATAGAGAGAGGATTCAGGAAGAATTCATAACCAGGTGAGCAATTAAGACAGATGTTGGAACATAAGAGTTTGACTTTTTTTTTTTTAAATGTGAGAGGAGGGCAGGCAGAGATGGACTCTGCATGTGCCCCAACCAGAATCCACCCAGCAAGCCCACTAGGGGGTGATGCTCTGCTCATCTGGAGCCCTTGCTTCATTGCTCAGGAATGGAGTCATTTTAGTGCCTAAAATGGAGGCCATGGAGCCAACCTCAGCACCCAGGGCCAACTCACTTAAACTGCTTGAGATTGAGCCATTGGTATTGGGAGGAGAAGAGAGAGAGAGAGAAAGAGGGTGAGAGAGAGAGAGAGAAGGGGGAGGAGTGGAGAAGCAGATAGTCACTTCTCCTGTGTGTCCTGACTGGGAATCAGACCCAGAACTTCCATATGCTGGGCTGACACTACCACTGAGCCAACTGGCCAAGGTGAGTTTGACATCTTAAAGAGGAGGAGAATGTGTGTGCAAAGAGAAAGTTCTAAGAAATACCTTGGCATGTACAAATGACCATGAACAATTTTTTCAGGCATATAAGGAAAAATAGGATGGAAGTGAGAAAGGTAGGCAATAATCTGGTTGAGGGTACTGAATAGCATAGAAAAGTTTAGATTGTGATTTTGGTAAGAGGAAAGCATTGAATAAATGTACTAGATTCCTCTTTCCAAGAAGAGTATTTCCTGAGGTATAAGTTTACCCAGGTCATTCTTAGGAAGAAATGAAATTTTAAGAGGCAAAATCATAGCCTCATCCTCCCTAGTCTTCTCATTTTCTTTATAAATGTGAAGTCAAGTTTATTTTACATCAATTAAGTTTATTCATGGAAAAACCACAGCCAAGACAATTTGAAAATTATCTGACAAGTGGAGAAGAATACTTTTCCTTAGTGCTTGAGTAATGAGGCTGGTGATAAAGGACAGACTGTATAAATACAAGTTTCACATTTTGGGGACTATCCTGGTAAACCAGTTAACAGTCTCTATTTTGTCACCAGGAATGTCTTTCTAACTGCCCAACCAAGAAAGCAACTTTGTAAATAGCTCAGTTCTATTTCTACACTCAGAAATAGATGATCAGGTGTCAGATTGATAGTCAAATGTAATTGCACTTTCCTTAGCCAATGATCCTCTTGGATTAAAAACTAAAGAACTCTAAAGCATCACATAAAATATTTAAACTTCAGTTTTCCTTAAATAAAATGAAAGTTAGAAACCAGAGAGGTATAGCGTAAAATATCTACTTTAATTCTGAATATTTCAGTCTAAGTCCTAGTACAAGAGATGGAACATAGGCTAATTCAACATGGAGAGTCTACCACTTCATGAATTTAGGAGCCGGAAGGGCTCCACTCACTGCATGCACAAAGAGAAGTTAAGAAAACTTACCAGTCTCGACCTTGGCACTCGGTAGAGGAAAAATAGAGAAAATATCCACCTAACCTATGGTGGCACAGTGGATAAAGTGTCAACCTGGAGTGCTGAAGTTGCTGGTTCAAAACCCAAGGCGTGCCTGACCTGTAGTGGCGCAGTGGATAAAGTGTCGACCTGGGAACACTGAGGTCGCCAGTTCAAAACCCTGCACTGGTTCGGTCAAGGCACATATGGGAGTTGATGCTTCCAGCTCCTCCCCCCTTTCTCTCTCTCTCTCCTTCTCTCTCACTCTGTATTCTCCTCTCTAAAGTGAATAAAATAAAAATAAAATAAATTAAAAAAAAAAAAAACCCAAGGCGTGCCCAGTCAAGGCACATACCAGAAGCAATTGCTATGAGTTGATACTTCCTGCTCCACCCCCGCCACTGAAAATAAATAAATAAAATCTTAAAAAAAAAAGAAAGGCTAACGTCTCTTGCCCGTTTCATCTATCTATCTATCTATCTATCTATCTATCTATCTATCTAGACATATATATAGATATAGATATAGATATATATCTTGAGAATTTATGATCATAAGTTAGCCTTCATATACATTTGTGAACCTATTTTACTCTTCTTGTATTGTTAAAAAAATGTCAAGTAGAGAATTTAGTTTTAAATATTCCTTAGCTGGAAGAGTCCGCCCACCCCCATGTAACATATACCAACCTTCAGTAACTATAAGCAATTGTAATTCAGCAGTTGTACAATGCTATCTTTACTACTGACAATAGAATTAACACAAAAATAATGTTCAGAAGAAAATGAGAAGAAGCTCATAGGAAAAATGTTGATATATACATATATATATATATATATATATATATATTCACATATTTTTATTTTATATATCAAGGCACTGTGAGTTAAAAATAGAAGAAACAACAAATAGTAGAATCAGACTCACAAAGACTTTATATATTACAAGTATCAATCAAACACAATCTATAACATATAAAATAAGAGATGTTTAAAGATAAGAACAAGAAACAAGAGAGTATATATCACTCTCTAGATTTGGAGTAAATAGCACCTAGGGAAATAAAATTAAATATTTAAAAATAAAAACAATAACTGCATTAATATGGAAAATTGGAAATGTGGAAAATCGGCAACTCTTTTTTTAATTTATTTGTATACATCTCAGTGATAGCCAGATGACAGTAAATTTAAGAAAACCAAAGTTATGGAAGATAGAATCAAATAAGTCTGACATGAATGCAATCAGAATTTCAAGAAGATGTAATAGAGTGAGAAAGAAGCTTACTTAGAAGAAAGAATGCTGAAATTATACCAGATTTGTTGAAAGACAAAAACCCAGTGAATCCCAAGGAATACAAATACTCAAGGACCTTCTGGGGTTCATACTAGCATCTCTATATCCAGACATATTAAATGGTGTACTCACGCACTCAGATTTCCAAAATATGCAGTTTCTAATAGCTAAAATACATCATTTGCATCTAATTTGTTTTTCTAGTGGTAATAAAAAGATCCTTGAAATTTTTAGTATACAGAGTTTACATTTTCAGAGTCCAGAAAGCCATAAATTAGATAGCAAATGTCAGCAATCCATGAGATTCTTAAAATATCTTAAAAAGGAAAAGGGAAATAGTTGAACAGATTTTCTCCCATTTTTGCGACGAGCACATTTTCTGTTGCCAATGGCCTGCTTATTCTTTTCTTCCTACTTTGCTTTGCTGGTCAAAATGGAAATGACAAGGTGTTGTCCTAAGCAGTTTTACAGAATTGATCCTGCAAGACTAATATAGACCTTGGTCTCTAATCATTCATCAGTACGCTAAATTAAAGCAAGAAAAGAGCAAAGGTTGCCGGACACATTATCTGGGTTCCACTGATGGAAGACTGGGGAAACTTTCCTTTTCACAGAAGTGAAATCACTCTGTAAAAGCAAAACCTGATATGGGCGATCTGTTTGTTACTCAAGGAAGTCTTAGTTTTCTTAAGGTCATTAGACATTCACAATAGAGAAAAAGATAATTACCAAATAATTTTGTTGTTGTTGTTGGAAAAGTGAGGAGGAAGACAGAAATAGAATAATTGATTGAAATTGTTGAGAGATGATTTTTATAAAACAATTTTAAAAAGTGTATTTTTTTTTACAATGTCATAGTCTAAAATAAAGCCCATATCCCAATTATTCAACTTCACTTAATACCTTTTACTATAAAATATGCTGGTTTTTAGCAGAGAAGTTAAACAAGCCTTGATGTGTCTGTACATACATCTATCTTTCTTTATACTGTATCTTAAGCCTCCCATCACTGATCCATCATATTCTCCTTAACTTTTTCAACCCACACTGATTTATATTTCTGAACTTCTGCAACACACACTTTCTATGCTATTTTTTTCCCTACATGATGCCTTATTTTTATGCCCTATTTATTTTGAGTACATTTCACATGTGAAACATTTCAAATTTTTTGAGGCAACCCCCCCCCCCCCCCACCAAAACCCATATATACACTTCCAGACATCCTTCGGTGTCTAGGAAGGAGCTGCACTATAGAAATTACTCCATACATTTTCATCTCAGATGGTACAGATATGATTTATTGGGCATGCTTTATATTATATGTAGAATGAATACATGATAGAAATAACAGATCCAATTTTATAAATATGTCATCTACCCTAAACTAAAATTTAGTATTGCTAAATGATCACAAACCCAAATGTTTTTCTTAGGAGAGTCATGACTTTCATTTTAAAAACAATCTCTGCCATCAAGAAATAGACAAGTCAATTAAGCAATATCATCTTTAGCATTGATGTTAAACATAAGAAAAGTTTACTTTAGAACCAATGGATAATTCAAAAGAGTACTTTAAAATTAAAATGAGTTTTAAAACGTTTTTTTTTTTTGTTTCACATTTGACAAATATGAACTAGTGTTACCCAATGTTGCCCATAATTAAAGTAAATGAGAGAGCAAAAGCAATTATTTGGTTCATCAAATGATTGATTGCACCAGTTTGAAGTCACCAAACACAGGATTAAATTTTCTCTGAAATTATAAGGGTTGTTGAATGAGAGAGTTAGGGGAATTAGAACCAACTTCGCTTTCAAGTTAATAAGCATCTATTAAAACTTAAGTTTCATCAATTACTAGTTACTTGTTTTGAATAAATTGCTTAATTTATTTACATTTTAGTTTTCTCATCTCTAAAATGAGAATAGAAATACCTATTTTGCAGAATTGTTTTGGAGATTAAATAATCTAATGAAAGTAGAGTTTTTATCATTATCTGAAGCATGATTGACATAATAAACACTTTATCACACAAATAAGACACCTCTCTTACAATGAATTTAAGTAAACATAGTCTAGTCCCCCTTTCCTGTTAGATCTGTCAATCAACATGATAGAGCCTTTTTTAAGAAAGCTGACCTATCCATTGATAATTTTTAAGGGAAGAGCCCCAGCCATCATGTTTTATACCACTCCCTGTGTCTGCCTTTTTTGGACGTGAAGTGTTCTAAACTCAAAAGCAGCCAATTCCTTATGCTATTCAACAATGTATGAGTAGGCTGTAATCAAATCTTACCTATTTATAAGATGCCCAGTTGAAGGCTTCCTATCTTCCTAAACACTGCCTATACGACTAATTTCCAAGACCATTTTATAATACTTAACATTACCATATGCTATCTCTTATGCCTAAAATTTGCACTGTTAGTTTATTATTATTTTAGTTATTCTTTGTGTATATCTAATTCACTCTCAAAAAATAAGAGTTCTGGAGAGCAGGTACCAAGGCAGATGCATTTTTTTGAATTCCCACTAACACATGATATCTGTGAATGGCAGAATAGTAAAAAATAGTATTCAAGAAAAATAAAATGAATGAAAGACTGAGTAAATTTAGTGTAGTCAAAAGACTTACATAAGATTGCTTATAGGAACCATACAGGAAAATTTCCTATTTCTTAATGAGTAAAGCAGCAGCATTTTTGCATTGGCTCCTTTGAAATGGGGTTTCTCAATTAATCATACAAAGGTTGTTAAAATTAAGATTATCACCATCAAAAAAAGGGATGGGTGCAAAGTTGATTTTAGATACTATAATGTAATAATTACTGCCTATCAGAACAATGCAAGAGCCTTTAAGAGTTTCCTATGCATCTGCTGGTGTTACAGAGGATGTCAAAAGGAACTGACTTACCAAGTCATGCAACAAGATGGGGCAGAGCAGGTCTTGACACAAGCCGAGGTATTCAGTTGGAATAGTTTGTTTCCAGTTCTCTTTAATTTCAGGGGAAAAGAATCTTTCATCTCTTCTCCACATATGAACAGCAGGTGGGCAGACACTGAAATTTTTCAGGAGAGTGCATGTATGGGTAAGTCACTTGGAAGAAGTTCAAACGTCATGTATATTACTGATGTTGACAACTCTAACTGCAGGACATGGGGGAAGCAATCCTAGCTGAGGTAGAGCTGGCATTTTCAGGGTTTTTTTTTCTTTTTTTAATATACATGGTCTGATCTAAAACCCTAGTTCCTGAGGGCTTTGGTGTGTAACCGTGATGTGTGGTGCCAGGCAGACTCAAGGCTGGAATGGAAGATTTTGTTGAAATAAAATTGGAAGCAGCTTATGTGTTTTGCTACTTCTCAAATCAACTGCAGCTTCTTGAGTTGGAAAACTCGAGATTTACTATTCATTGTTTTGTTGTTGTTGTTGTTGTTTGCTTCTACTTCTGCCTCTGCCTTTCCAGGGTTGAGATGAAGTGAAGTCTGTTTCAGAAGCATAAAGGAATAGTTTTGAAAGCATTCCATTGAGTTTAATGTCGTTCTCCTAAATTTCTTGTGGCATGTGTCCATGATGACTGTGTGTGAGTGTGTATGTATGTGTGAATCCAACTCATTTGCAGATGGCTGCATTCATTCTTACAAATAGATATAACAGCTTAGTCTAAAAGTAATTGTTTAAGATAATTCAGTATGAGCACAGGAGTTTAGCTTATGGGGTAAAAAAGCAGTGAAGGTTAACTGAATTCGTTGTATGGACTTTGGGGTGTACAGGAAAGACCATGTGGCCACATCTTTGAAAGAATGGGTTCTCTTTTTTTCTTTGTTTTGTAATTTATATTTATTTTAATATCTTAGTTTACTTACAAACGTCTTCAAATAATTATAGAAAGCATTTAAATGTTGTTCTAATTCTAATGTAAAGAGAGTTAACACATTATAAAGATGTAAACAATCCTTTCCTTCCTTCCTTCCTTCCTTCCTTCCTTCCTTCCTTCCTTCCTTCCTTCCTTCCTTCCTTCCTTCCTTCCTTCTTCAAATTATTACTATCTGTTTTGTCTTTTCCACATTAGAACTCATCTATCACATTTGTGTTTCTGTGGTTATTTATACCTCAGGTTAGCGTTATGTTTGTTTTTGTAAAAAAAAGTAAAATAAATATAAGAGAGCCTCAATTCTAAATCACCTTTCAGAACTTTAAGTTCATGGATAGTGCTAGTTAGCTCCTCTTTGTGTGGAGATATAAGTTGTCAGGAAATGAAGTGTTCCATTTGAAAAACTAGGAGAGGTAATGGTGCAAAGAAAACAAGAAATAGAGAAAATGAAAATATGTACATTTCCACACTGGTAACAGAGTTAAAGCCACTCTGTGGCAAAATAGAAATGTATTGTGTGTTCAATGGTTGAGTCTTTAGATGATCTGATTTGTCATGTATGAAATACTATGATGGAGACACAAAATAATGATGAAGAAAGAAAGGTATGCTTGTGCCTCCTCTCTCCCCCAAAACACTGCATACCTTACCTTTCAACAACTTTCCCACACAGTCTCCTCTTTCTCTTCTTCTCTCTCCTGGCTTTCTCACAACTTGAGCCCCTTATTCCAGCCTGTTGTTTTTCCTGATAAAGTTTATTCTTTGCATTTAATCATCTCAATTAAGTAAATTTACTGTCAAGAGGATAGACACAACTTCAACTTCATTTGTGGTCCGTGATAGGCCAGAATTATTCAAGAGAATTCTGGGGACAATGCTCAGAGACCCTGACCTTGCAGCTACTCCAGGACAGGAGAAATGGAAGAGGCCTGGCCTCCCATTCAATCCCAACTCAGACTGAAGGCAGATTATCTTTGGACTATAAACCTTCTTCAGCTTCCCAAAGAGATATGCACATACACAGTTTGTTTCATGAACTGGGGAGCTATGAGGTGAAATGAAGAATCTGGATCTTAATTTTATTCCTGCTTAAGAGTATGGCCTCAGGCCAATGGAACTATTTCTTTTATTTATTCAACAAACCATGAGAATGTCTGGCACAACTCTTGTTCTCAGGCATGTTGACAAGGCCCATGTTCTCATGGAGCATGTATTTAGTGGGAGAGTACAACTCATACAAATATATACAAATAGACAAGAAAAGGTCTGAAAATGTAAGTGCTAAAAGAAAAACAAGGGGGGGTGACGTGCTAAGTTAGTGCATCAGAGAGTTTAATATGAGTACAAATCAACTAGGTATGCTGTTACAAAGCATATGTAATGAGTATTCTGATTCAGTAGTACCAGGGTTAGGATCAAGACCCTTCACTTCTGACAAGCTTCTATTTTTCAGTTAATTCCACCAAATATATATTCAACCAGCAATCATTAGTAATTCATTTAGTACCCACTGTCATGGTAGTACCAGAAGGGTCATTTGTATCGTCTCAAGTTCCATAAAATTTTTGCCACCAACATGTTTGAGACAGTAACAGGAAAAATAGTAGTATTTATTAAAAATATCTAAGATCTGATGTGCTCAACTAAATATTATCAACTGTACCAATGAATAGAAATAAACTGCACAGGTCAGCCAGGAAGGGTAAAGTTAGAGCTTTATTTCCCTGACTTCTTTGGGTTTCCTCAGGCATCTGGCATTGTTTGCCTGCTGATTAGTGAGGTGTCTCTAGGTACATAATTGTGGAAGGTTGGATATGTTTGACAATAAGTCAATGATTCTTTTTGACACGACTTTAATAGTACTGAAGAAGTGATTGTAAGATGATGCCTTTTAATGGAATATAGATATAAGTGACCTGCTTTTTATGACAAAGGTCAATGGTATTGATGGGTAGTGTAGAGAAGATAATTTCCTTGGCATGGTAGGAGACAACTTGCATGATTCATGAAAGTATCTCTCTCTCTTTCTTTTTTTTTTTTTTTTAATCTCTCCCACAAGGAAGAAAGAAGAGCACCCCCGCCAATTTCCTCCAGCTGCCACTTCATTTGAAATAAGGAAAAGGTGATATCCCACAATAAAATGAGTCACTGCTCAACAATTGATGGTAACCTCTAGCTGGCCGAGGCCTTCAGAATCTGACAATCATATATGGAATGAGTTTTCTTTCATTATGAAGGAAGTGAATGCGTGCCATTCCAATGGGACAGGCAAGCAGTCAGGTAGCAAAGACTGAGCAGCAGAGACTGCTACCTGAGCAGCAGGAGGGCGGGTGGCACATGAAATGAATACAAGAGCCCATCCATATGTGGTGTACATGATACTCATAGGTCGAGCAATAAAGTACCAGCATCAGCTTGGCAGAATTACATTTTGTTAAAAGGTCAAGGGCAAGCAAAATGAAGGGTACCTTGTGGGAAAAGGGCTGCTTCTGGAAGCAGAGCCAGCTGGTCCTGGGCTAGATCAGAACCACTGGTTAATCATGGGTCAGGCAGGGAATACTGTGGATCCTTTTAGACAGTGCTCACAGAAGGGCAAATAAATTCTCAGCAGAGATTCTTCTACTACCGCTTTATATCCCTGAACCTTATTGAATCTTTTATATTATGGTGGAGGAAGAGATAGGAAATAGAAAAGAGTGTGGAGAAGAAAGAACAAAGAGAGAGAAAAGAGGGCCGGGTGAGTGGGAAAGAGAGGAAGGGGTGGGAGAAGAAAATGATTACAATGAAAGGGAGAGAACAGATTTTACACATAGTAAGTGTCCTGGGAATTAAATAGTCCTACAGTCTGCCTTTCCTACCAGAGTAGGAATCTTCCCTAAACCACATTGAGTTAGTTTCACCAATGACTCTTTCTAGAGAGGGTGTGTGTCCCACTTTGTCTCCTGCCCTGGGCCCTCTCACTATCCATTAGAACATTGCAGGAACTATTTATTGTTGAAAACTTTGACTAGTTGATCTTACCTACAATTCTCCTAATTCCCAAATCTAAGTCCCTCCATTCATCTGGTCTCTCCTTGACTTTTATTTTAAACTGGACTGTATTGTCTCAGATGATTTATGTCCCTTCCAACTGTCCTACTGCATGCCTGCCTCTCAAATTTTCTCTGTGGGTTGTGGATGCCCTCCTCCACAGTTAACAATGAGGGGACATGATTGAACAATGGTAGTTGACAGTGAGAAGAGCGGTATTGTGTAGGATGGTAAAATATTATGAGCCTAATACACAAGTTGGTTTTTTTTTCTGTTTGTTTTTTTTTTGTTTGTTTGTTTTTTGCCAGTCATCTAAGTTTATTGTTAGAATTCAGGAAAAGATAGTTTTACCACCACTCACATGACATTAGTGTCACTCATGCAACTCACTCATTCTTCAATTTCTGAGCATTTTTCATTTCTGTAAGTAACTGCATTTATTTTGCCTACCCAGTTCCAAAGCCAGAATGTCAGCTTTGTCAGTAAAATCAAACCAAACCAAAACATACTAACTAACCTGCTGTACTTCTGAAATATGAAATTCCGTTATATCCCTAACTGTTGTACTTCATTTCTCTTCCTTGGTTATCATCACAAATTCCAAATTCACTAATACTATGTTGTATTTACTTGTTTAGTGTTTTACTATCATACCTCTCGTCTCTTTGTCCCTTATCATTCAGTCTGGCTTATGTTGTCTAACACATCAACACTATTGTCCATCTGAGAGTCCTTCTCAAATAGCTGGTTTTACATACTACTAAAAGAATCACTCAATATCATGTTAATCTAAATTCAGCATATCCAACAACAATTAAAACGTTTGTGCTGCTAGGTAATGGTGCTATTTATAGCATTGTCTTTAAGCATCTCAAACATCCTATCACCCCAGACTTGGCTCAATATACTCCATCAGAGAGAATATTTAGGGTATTAGACAGGCCCAACATCAACTTTCAATACCTGCCTGTAAGATAACCTTGTAATTTCATTTTTTATTTGAAAGAGTTCTCTCTTCTCTATCTAACCTTAACCCACTTTTAGTCAAATATACTTTCTCTTAAATTGCTTTGTACTTGACTCAACCTGATCCCAATTACTTCCCATTGGTATTCAAACATTAGTGTTATATAATTGAAAAAAAAAAAAAAAACAAAAACAAAAACTCCACAACTTCCATAGACTTTTCCTTCCCATTACCCTACCACATCTTTTCTCTAACAGTCCTTTTAAAAAGATTTGTCCCCTTTTTTACATTGTCTTTTGGATTGGGTCCCTCTCATTTAATGAACTACCCCTGGCCAAGGATACAAATGACATGGTTGCTAAATCCATCATCTGTTTTCTGGTTATTTTTTCCTAGCTTCTCTTCACTCTTTAACTTTGACAATCATTCTGTTCTAGAAATTCTCAATGACCTTGGCTTTCATAAAAACATGTTTCCCATGTCTTCTACCACCCCTCTGCTCAGGCTTCTTTTCTCTTCTTTTCCCCAAATAGCCTACACATATTGATACTTCTTAGAATCCCAAACTTCTCTCTCCAACTCCAGCTTCTTGCATAGATCTCAATTTGCAAATCACTCTCACAGGGGACCTTTCAAGGACTCCAGAAATGAGGCTATATCCGCTCTTAGTTACCCTTCCAAAGTGCCTCAAGCTTACATCCTTTTTGCATTTATTACAAAACTTGTCATTGCCAATTTACAGGGTAGCATTCTCATGGTAGTATGAACTCCTTGGGAACAAGTATTGTCTTATCTTTGCTCTTGTAACTTCAATGCTTAATACCATGCCGGCAAACCTCAGTCACATTACAGATATATGCCAAATGACTGAGATTGCTTATTTTGACTGCAACGGAAGAGACTGATTTTCTGAAACTTCTAGGCTTTCTGGCATGAAATTGGAATACTTGAAAACTAGTAGGTATATTTGTAGGTTCAGTACGGCGGTTAAGTCTAATGGCAGTGCAAATTTTGTTCTCATCTCATTGTGTTTGCTGTATGATTCTGAGTAAATATAATACCTCAGATTTTCTGTGTTTCTTTTATTTTTTTATTTAAGTATTTAAATAAACACATTGATTCAATTCTTCTTAAAGTATTTAGAAACACGGCCTTGAGACAAAATTACATATACAGTCATTTCAGATTTTTATAGTAATTACAGATTTATGGCAATACAAGACAAAATATATATCTGGATATATTTCTCTATGTCTATATCTATCTAGGTATAAGTTAGTTGACATTTTGTTGATGAAAGATAGAAATTACTTCTAATAATGAGGCTATAAATAGCACACATAAAATTCTACTGAGGAACAGAGAAATGAGCAAGTTGTTTAAATGATACATTTTCTTTTCATATACATAGTCCCCAAATTAAATCTTATTGGCCCAGTTTTTCGTTGATAAGAAATAATGACTAATATTTACTTGCTTTTTCACCATTATATCCGCACTAAAATATCTTACCTTCCATTTCAGGAAATTAATTTCAATTAATATTTGAATTTGCTAAAATATTTTAAGCACAAGTTGAGAGATTTCACACTTTTTTTAAAGAATTGAACTATAAAAAATAAGTATATGCAATTATCTATGTTTTTCTCTTTATACCAATAATAGGTACCATTTTAATAGCTAAATGTTGTGATTGTGTGTGAAACATGTCTCATATCATAGCAATTTGCTAAATATTGGATAATGGAATAGTTTTCTCCTACCAAAGAGAATGTTGATTCACGCATTCATGAATACTTTCATGTTTTTTTTTTCAACGTACCAAAAATTCATAGAATCACAGAATCTTAAAACTAGAAAAGGCCTTGGTGATTGTAGAGTCTGAGTACTTCATTTTACACATGAAAAAACTGAAAACTGATTCCCCTGTCTCCACAAAGAGAACTAAGAAAGTGCTTTCTAGTTTCTTCTGCCACAGGGAACTCTATTCTTTATGCCCAAGTCAGCACAATTCACTTCTAATGCCTTATTTTCTATATTACACCCCCCCATGGACATATTGAGCTTCAGCCATGTGCAAAAAAAGTGAAATTCCCTGGCATAACCTCTCTTTCTCTTCTGTGACTTCAAATATGCTTGTTCTTCTGTTTAAACTCTCTCTTTACTTATATAGTTCTTACTTTAAGACTCAACAAAAGTGTTGCCTACTCCAGGAAGCTCTCCCTGATCTAAAAGACTAAGACAAGTGTTTTGTTTTAAGTATGTTTCTAATACATTCTTCTTTCTACCATAGTGTGTATATTATTGAACTGTAATCATGGACTTATTTCTCTGTTTGCATGTTCTCCAGACATATGCCAATAGTTGTAGCACAAAGAATATTCAATGAATGAATTCATGAATAAAAGCTGAATACTCTTACATGCTGAAACTAAAGTAAAAATAGAAAGGTCATTCATTATACTGGGCAAGAAATAAAAAAATGGTTTGAACTGTTATTTTCTTCAATTAGTATTGAAAATTAGCTTATTGTTAAGCTCTATTTCACTTAGGTACACACATAAAAGCATGCACGCACATAAGATATATACATGAGAGGGCTTAAAAGGGAAGAAACACGTTCAATTAAAAGTCTACCTACCTGACTGACTAATTCAAAAACTATAGAATAACACTTCAGGGCAAATACAATAGAAGAGGGCCTCAAATGACCATGTACCCTTTTGAGAATGCTATAGCTAAGCTGACCAAATACTAAACCCACTGTCAAAGCATGCAGAGTGAGGATCAGCTGCCTCTCTGGACTGCCTTTCCTGACCTAGGTTCAGTTTAGGAGATTCTTAAGCCCTGGATTTGTCTAGATCTTTGATAGGTACTTACCATTCTTTGTCAGCAATCAACCTAAAACCTCTATCAATTTCGAGGAAAAAAAAAACTATGTGATCCAGCTGACAAAATGATGTATATTATGAATAAGAAATTTCTCAAGGGTTTCAGTTCAGATTATTTACTAGGAAACCATCATTTGCAATGTTTACTTAAACACTGGCTCTCCACAAAACACTTTAGAAGCACTTAGCATCTTGTCCCTGAGCAGTTTGCATCTGAAATTTGGACTGCTTAATTTGGTTGCATGGAAAGAATTTTAGTATGCTGCTACCCCACCCACCACTAAGACTACCACCATCGGCCATATCTGCAGTCATAACCAGACTACAATGTCTTGGAAAAGCACATCAGATGTCTCGGAGGCAGCAACTGCTATGGGAGCAGATCAGTGTCTGCCAGAATCCACTACCTCATGAAAGGTGAGTTCTCACCATGACTCCAAGAGAAAACATGACACATTTTATATACAAGCAAGGAAGTCCCAGCTGGAATACTTTCTTTAACCTCTAGAGTCTTATTTTTTTTGTCATCTGATACACTTTACTTGCTTTAGCATTTAAAATGAATTAAATGCTATTAAACCCCATTTTTAGGTAGTTTGATCAGCACAGCCTAAGGGAATATAAAGCAAGGAGCTTTCTTCTGGCAGAACTCCAGATACTAATGGTGTTAAAATGCCTTCTTATTGCATTTAAGTCAGTAGTTAGGTCAAGTAGACAAACATATTTTAGAATATGTTTAAATAAGCACTCCATTTAGTGTTTCTTTTCAACTCACACATTTTCCTTATTCTCTTTCTTGGCTAATACTGTAGGTGACATGGTCACAGGCACAGAGGCTTTTGTGTCTGGACAAATCAAATTTCTCAGTTAAACTATGAAAACCTGAGTCTAACAGCAATGATGATGATTATGATGACGATGTCAAGGGAGACAATAGAACAGTCTAGAGAACTAAAAAAAATAAATAAAAGCATGAAATCCTCATGGTATAGACAAGCATAAAGGAGATGTGTCTCGGGACACTTGACTGCATCTTGTTTGCAAAAGTAAAAAAACTAGCCACCAGCTTTAAACATAAATTTAGGCTTTGTTTGGTCTGTGAAGAAAATGAGTCTCAAATCTCATTTACAGCTACCATGGTTTTGGCAGAGAATGATATCACTAAAGCAACTTAACAAGGGCAGTGGCATTTTAATTGTAAGCATCTAACTCTAAATGAAATTGGGATATATATTTTTGCAGAGTGTGGAGGGACTTAAAAAAAGACAGGAAATGAAGGCCATAAGGAGACATTTTTGTTGCTAAATTGAAGTGTGCAAAGTGGTGCTTCTAGACAAAAAAGAGAGGTTAGGCAATCCTAAATTATGATTTAGGTGGCAAGTAGATTGAATAAAAACAAAGAAACTTTTAAAGCAATTAAATTGTGCCCCCCAAAATAATTATAATCATGTGGTGGAAAATAGAATAAAAAATAATTTAAAAAAACAGGATGTGATTTTTATAAAATGATAAGTTCTATAAGGTGAAGGGCGATTTTGAATACTTTTTATATGTATCTATATACCTAGCAATATGTTGGACAAAGAGTATGTAGATGTTCAGTAAATTTTTTTTCAGCAAGATGATGGACTAATGGGTTCATAAATGGATAGGAAGAATTCTGCCTATGCAATAGTCAGGACAAAATCAAAGATCAACACTAAGATATGGAAAACTAAAGAGAAAAGTATCTGAAGGTAAGAAGTTCCTAGTGTTACACAGTGTCTCACACAAATGTTTGAATTAAGTCAACATATTCTTCATGATCAAGGGGACAATGTCATATTGATATTGCCCATTGACAAGCCTTGGTCAGCATCTGCTGGGATGAATGTCTTAAACATTCACCTAAAATTTAGTTTTTAACATGACAATCATTTGAGCTCCAAATGTCGGCTGTAGTTCAGAAGTTGTTGCTTCATTCAGAAACATATGTGTTTGGGGAAACTTTATTTTCTGAGATACACAATTATTAAGATGCTAGTTTAGAAAGTATCTAGAATCTCTCTACTCTCTTTTCTGAAACTATGCAACAGAACCATATGACCCTGAACAAAATATCAATCTTGATTTTTTCACTGTATTCTGTATCCTAGTTTATACTTATCAGATCTCTACTTATATTTTTTAGTTCTATTATTTTTCTGGACTTACTAGCTCTGGTCCTACTCTCCCTCTAGTCTCTACCTCTTCACTCCTGCTTCTCCCTATCTCATGGGTATGAATTTTCCTTTTTACTCACTTTCTATGGCCTGCACTTTCTGGAACCACAGTGACTGGTGGTCATATTTAAAGTTTTCTTCTGTTCAGTGTTCTACCTCAAGAATAGATATTCAGCCTGACCAGGTGGTGTCGCAGTGGATAGAATGTTGGACTGGAATGCAGAAGACCCAGGTTCAAGACCCCAAGGTCGCCAGCTTGAGCACGAGCCCATCTGGCTTGAACAAAAGCTTGCCAGCTTGGACCCAAGGTCGCTGGCTCCAGCAAGGGGTTGCTTGGTCTGCTGAAGGCCCACGGTCAAGGCACGTGTGAGAAAGCAATCAGTGAACAACTATGGTGTCGCAATGGCAACGAAAAACTAATGATTGATGCTTCTCACCTCTCTCTGTTCCTGTCTGTCTATTCCTATCTATCCCTCTCTCTGACTCTCTCTCTGTCCCTGTAAAAAAAATAAATAAATAAAAATTAAAAAATAATAAAAAGAAAAGAATACTCACATTTCAGTGATTATAGCTCCTTGTCTTGATCTAAAGAATAGTAAATAATAGATAGGTGTTTACTTGACCACAAGATAAGCATTCAACATTTTTCTTCCTTACCTATCTGTATGTGAGTGTGCATATATACATATATACACATGTATATATACACACATGTATATATATGTACACATGTGTGTGTGTGTATATATATATTTTTTCCTAAAGCTCTGCATTCACTGCATAGATGAAAATTAAAAGACTTTATTTACACTAGATTCTCATCAGTTGAGTAAGTTAACACAGGTGTGACTTCGATTGTATGTCAGGTGATTATAAAATTCCACAGGATCTTTGTACCCATAAAGGTAAATGAAGAAAATAATTTATGTATTCTACTGTAGTCCATTTATAAAATAACAGTAGTTTTTCAGAACTACACAGATAGCACTAGGGCTTTTAAGAACGGGGGAGAATGGGTGGTTCCAGATAGGAGTTCTGTTCTATAAAGTTAGGTTGACACACGTGACCTTCACATTCACACAGCAGGCTTAGGAGTTTTTGAGATACTTTTAGTGGGGTACTAGGGCATTCGGCAATTTAATTCTCCTGGAGAAATAGAAACCTCAATGTGCACAGAATTCATTTTCCCCCCATTAATGTAATATTCAATTGGACTAAATTATCCTGTAGCAGCATTTGATCGTGCAGCCGCTGGATCTGACTTCATTTACTTTAAGGTTAGTAAAGTCACAGCTTAAATTGCTGAAGAGTTGGCAGCATCAAAGTTCTCTCTTTTTCCTTTATTAACTTCTTTACTTGTAAAGAGTGGGAAACTGGTACAGGAAGTAGGAGGTCAGTATGGAAGAAATACCACAGGTCATCACCTCTTCTTTGGAAAGGTCAATGAGACAAGGATGTAAAAAGAGAAAAAAAAATGAGATGTTCAAGACTTTTCTTGTTTTAAGCTAGTTTAATACTCAAAGAAAAACCTAAAATATTAAAAAGGATAAAAATGGTAAGAACAGTAAAGTGATAAAACATCCATTTAGATAATTATTTTACTAAATGTAATAGAGAGTCAGGCATGGCATTAGTGTTTGAGCTTGAGAAAACTATTACCATGCACCTTCTCATTTTTATTCTAAGTGAATGGAGGTGACTCTTTTAAAGGACATGAAGAGAATTATTCTTCTCTCTGTAGGAGGACCTTGACTTTCTGGAGCCAGATATAAAATGTTTACCTTCAGAAGATAGGACAACCATGGAACTAAGTCCAATGAGAAAATTCAGGAATTATAAGGAACCTAAAGATGAAGGGTGTGGCTATCACAGAGGCAGAGCTTCAGGGGATTCTGGGAGTGGAGGAGCTAGGCTTTGCTGAGAATGTTCTCAGATAATCACAATCAGATCATCAGACCAGAAAGCAGGTTGGGAATACAGGCAGGAAAGATAAGGAGATCAGCCTATATAGTATTGGAAACCAGAAGGCAGTTCTGAGGGGGCAGGACAGTGACTCCCTTCTCTCATGGTTTTAGTAATTCCTGTCAGAGTCAGAATGAGGCATTGGGTATAAACAGCAGGCAAGGCAAAAAAAAGTAAGACAAGTGTGTGTGTTTGTAGAAAGTCAAAACCATAGTGAGGTATGGGGAGGTTGAGGGGTGTACTGCAGGACACAAATACGGCTAAAAATCGGTGCAGCTCCATTTTCTACCCTCTCTCCTCTAATTGTGAGAATGTTGTATTTTACCCATCACTTTTAGTATTTAGAAATCTGCAAAATTCCATTGCCACCAACTATAAAACAATTCAAACACTCAAGACAGCCCAGACCTTCCTAAAAGATGCAGTCCCTTCTCCTGACAAAGATGATATACAATCATGAATTGTGATGCATTCAGACAGGTTGAAACCAAAGATTTTGTTCAAGAGCCTCAGGCTGTGAAACGTTCTCCAGGACTTCTATTTTCCACACAGACCACTGAAGCTGGTAATTTTGAAGGTGCCAGCTGAAAGACCCCTTACTGAGCCATAGGGCATTGGTCTATTTTAGGACAATAAAGGGTTGAACTCTCTTTCCTGGGAATTAAAAGCTGGGTTCCATGGAGTGCAGTGATTTCAGACCTGCAGCTGGAAGACCTTGGAATGACGCTGTGCTTTGGAACTGGGAATTACTCAGGATGGAAGGCACCATCCACTCTTCAATGAGTGGCGTAAAGAAGATTTTAGTAATACTGAGCTGCAATTGCTCAATGACAAAGGTACTCCAGTTGTACTTTTACAGGGTTTAAATTCATGAGGGTACATTTCATAGAACACAATGTCTGTTTCCTTCTAAGTTTGGAAAGATAAACTCACATGCATAGTTACAACCTATTATTAGGAATGCCTGAATGACAGATGATGTCCAAAGACAGACAGAAATGCTCTCAAGTACAAAGCAACATTCACAAAGCCCCTCTTAAACAAATTGTATAACTGTGTGTAGTTTTATATTTCTTTTATTAAACTTACTTATTAATCTATTTATGACCTTTGGGTCATGGGGACTAGAGAAGATTTCAAGGAAAAAAATAATGATTGCTTTGATTTGACTTAACTCCTCTTAAATAGAAAACTTCTGAAATTAAATCTACTGGTTAAATAGAAAGACATTTATTTAAGGAAAAATACTGCTCTCCAAATTTTGAAGTGCCGGAAACTCATTCTTGGGATCCTTTATCTCCTCTCCATAGGTATAATCTCACCTACTCCCATGGCCTCAAATTCATCTATATGATAATGACTCCCAAACTGTATCTCCAGCCTTGACCTCTTCCCCGTCTCCAGGAGAATATCTCTAAGGCATTTCTAATATGCATCTCAAATTTACCATGTTCACAACAGAACCCATCAATATCATTCCCATCCCTCACCTTCAGTCTCTTCTGTCCACAGTTTGTCTCATCTGCTCTAGTAATAATTTCACTAATGAACCAATCCTACTGCCCAATCAAAAAAAAAAAAAACCCAAAACACACTTGATTCTCCTTTTGCCTTCTCTTTTGACAAAAAATGCATAAGCAGGATCTGTTGTCCCTGCTATCAAATCATATCCAAGATCTGTCCAGTACTCTTCATTCTGTTTCTGCCAACCTCACATGCTGATCCACTCTCATTTATCCCCTGGGTTCTGCGGAGCCTCCTGACAAATCGTCCTGCTTCCACTTGGTCCATCCTCTCAAACAGTCTATAAATATTATAAACAGGATCATGTGTTCCTGGCTTAAAATCCTAAAAATGTCTTCATGTGTTAAGAATGAAATGTAAATTTCTGACTCTGGCCTTTGAAGACCCACATAATCTGCCTCTAGTCTATGGCTAACCTTTCCTAGACCAATATACTTAAACCATTCTTTCCATTATTGAGACATGTAAAAAACTGTTCAGATCTTCTGGTTCATTGTTTTTGAGGTTTTATCTGGCCGGAATGCTTCCCACCCATTAATTTTTATGGGGCTGATTCCTTCTTATAGTTTAGGACTTCACTATTTTAATTCTTTGCACTTTTTATTAAGTCATAATTTCTAGTTGAAGAGGGTCATTGTCTTTATTACCCGCTGTTGTATGCTCAGTGCCTCGGAAAGTGTCTGTCACATGGTTGGTTCTCAATAAATATTTGGAAAATAAATAAATGCCCTTTAGAGTTGTTATGTTGATTCTGTAACTAGTATAGGTGTCACTGCATTTGATACAATTAGCTTCTTTAAGAGTCACCTTCCTAAATGATAAATTGTTAAGTTGGAAGTATAGCCTGATTATTTAAATACATTTCAGATTTAATGTTATAAGTTTTTGAAGTATATAATAATGCCATAACTTTTCTCTGATACAAATAAACCAGATTGGTTTGGGGATAAAAATAAACCAAAAATATTAACTTGATCAATTTATTTTTCTGTCTTGTACTTTGATTGGCAATTAGATAATTTTGCTACTAGGTTAAATGAAATACTTTGGTACTGGTTTTATAGTTTAAAACCCACAATATTTTTAAAGTTTCTGATTAATTCAGATATAAAAATTGGTTGGATTCTTAAACAGCAATTGAACTTTAGATTAAAACACTTAAACATAGTTGTTAACCAATATTAAAATGATATTATATTTGAATAACACGTGGGCAGGTCATTGCTTAAATTCTACCCCTGCTCCTCAGTAATGGAATGATTTGGGGAAATCTTTAACTTCTTAAACTTCACTTTCCTCTTATTATAAATGATAGGATAATACTTAAATCATAGGAGTATTATGGAGATGAAGCTACTAAGCAGTTCCTCACATGCAAAAAAAAAAAAAAAAGAAACACAATTATAATCAATTATCTTCCTCCTTCCTTTCTTTTTCATTGCGGACACTTTCATTCAAATATCAAGGCATTTTCCTTTCCCCCCTTTACTGTGATCAATGACTTTTTATTCTAACGTGGTTATGAAACCAGGCTGCAGAAGACTATCACAATGAGAAGAATTATGCACTAAACCTGTATGGCACTTTGCTAAATCTTCTCAGGGATCTCCTAATACCCAATCCTCACCTCCATGCCCCAGCACAATCATGAAATATGTTTCAGCAAGAACATTTTAAACTAGCTTAAAAATTAAAGGAGGAAAAGATTTCTATGCTTATATTTAGCTTCTACCAGGACAAGAAAATAGATAAAAATTACGCGTAACCACAGAACTCCTTATCTGTAAGAAATTCTATTGTCTTTTGCCCAATGAGGAAGAGAGTTTTCTCAAAATTGATTGCTTCCCTTGTCTTATAATTTCTGTTCTTAAGGCACTCAAAGCTCTCCAATCTAATCTATGTTTTGCATTTGCATAAATTTGTACCCATACCAATCTCCCAGTACTAGGATTCATTTGCTAACTCTTTCGATTCCTATTTAAAGTGACTTTAAAGTTTAAAATTCTCAGTTCTATCAGAGAATCATCTTTTAAAGAGAAACAGAATATTAAATCAGACCAGATCATAGAAATAAAGTAGACATAATAAATAACTCTCATTTCCCATCTCCACAAACATTTAATGAGGTTAGGTAGCATACCTAGTTAATGACAAATTGGTGACTTGAATCAAGTTCCACAAATTCTCATTTAATGTTTTTAATTCTGACACCATGGGCTAATTTCTACTTGTGAAGTATAATATACAATTACTACATGTGCAAGTGTGAATAACATTGTTGTGCTCATAGTTTTCTAAGAGCTGAATGATGGGAGAATGCAGGACATGGTCCCTCTACTAAGCAAAAACTCCAAGTGAAAAGAAAAAAAATGAGAATGACCTGTCTGGATCTAAGAGATATAACTGTCATTCAAGTAAAAGAATTTATTTATTTTATTATGAAAAACTTATATCAAAGACAATATTTTTTAAAAAAACTAGCCTGACCAGGTGGTAGGTAGTACAGTGGATAGAGCATCAGACTGGGATGTGGAAGACCCAGCTTCGAGACCTGGAGGTCGCCAGCTTGAGCATGGGCTCATCTGGTTTGAGCAAAACTCACCAGCTTGGACCCAAGGTCGCTGGCTTGAGCAAGGGGTTACTCGGTCTGCTGTAGCCCCATGGTCGAAGCACATATGAGAAAGCAATCAATGAACAACTAAGGTGTTGCAACAAAAACGTGATGATTGATGCTTCTCATCTTTCTTTGTTCCTGACTGTCTGTCCCTATCTATCCTTCTCTCTGCCTCTGTAAAATAAAATAAATAAAAAATGAAAAGAAAATAAATAAAAAATTAACTGAGCATACAACTTTTTATTTTATATTATTTATTTAAACTTATTTTTTGAATTTAGAGATAGAAGAAGGGAGAGAGAGAGACAGAAACACCAGTCTGTTCCTGTATGTGCCTTGACTGGGGATCAAACCTACCAACTTTGCATATGGGGACAATGCTCTATCCAACCAAGCAATCCAGCCAGGCCAACAACAAGATTTTTCTTAGCAAGTAAAAAAAAGACAAGTGCCATATGATTTCAACAACAATATATTTTTTAACACATTCAGTTCAACAGATAATTATTTATGGAGCAAAATATGAATAGCACAGCTCCTAGTCTACTAAGGGCTTAGTAAGTGTTAGTTATCATTGCTGTTACTGCTCTGTATTTTACCTAATACATAATGGTACATTATAAAACATTTTTTATTTAATCCTCTCAGCAATTCATTGGACTATTATTATTATTACTGGTACTGTTATGAGAAGCATCACCCTATTTTATAAGTGAGAAAATTGAGCAAGGCATAAATATCATCTCTACCACTCTAAACCAGTATAAGTTTGATGAGAGTGTAAAGATCACCTATTAGCATCTTGTACCCAGTTCAATACTCCCTCTATAACTTTTAGGTTAAAGATCACACAGTCTTGTTATGAACCACTGCAGATTCAGGGATCCAATATATAACAGAACAGCCTGTTTTATGTTTTACTCACTATCATCTTCAGAGGTCTTTACATACAGAGCCCAGTTCCGTTTCCCAATAATCTCTATCCATTAGGCTTATGTTAAAATCTCTCTGGAACTTCAAAATATAATTTTAATCTTTCTCTTACATGAGTAAAATGATGGAAAACTGTCATCACATGTTTCTTTCTCTTCTTCAGGCTATGCATTCAATTCTTCAACAATGTCACGTCTGATATGTCTTGTACTTTACTGTCTGGGTTGCTTTTCTTTCTGTGTACTCCCATTTATCAATGTCCATTTTTGAAAGTGGCAGTCATATCTTTATAAAATACTTGAGTCATGAGGTAGATAGTGCAGAGCATAGTGGGACTGTTAGCTCCCTCAATTTTCATCCTATAAAAATCCTATACAACTTTTAAATTTCAGCCCAGATGTCACTATTTTGATATGAACATTATCCTCATTCAGCTTGTGAGTAGACAATATTTTTATATTCATTCATATAGAAAATATGTCATCTACCACATATATAGAGCAGGTCCAGTTATTGAACATATTGTAAAAAATAAAACAAGATAATTTTATTCCTTTTTTGACCATACAGAAGCCATATATTAAACAAATATATACAAATTTATGCATAATTACAAATTCTATGAAGTCAAAGAGCAGGGTTTAAAAATAGTAAATAGTAGAGGTTCTTGGGTGATCATGTTTACTATAAGCTTTGGAAGATATTTAAAATATGTTCCAAGCATGTATATGAGTGTTTGTGTATGTTTTCATGGTGCTTGGGTATGTGGTAGGCAGTTAATGGTTTATTTGGGTGGGATAAGTATTTTTGGAAGAAAACATAAGATCCAAAGTCCCCAAGGCAAGAAAGTATGTTGCATTTCTAAAGAAGTAGAATTCAGCATCCCTAGTGTGTAAGGAAGAGATAGGATGACACATGAAGAGGCAAAAGAAAGGACATCTACTCATAACATAACACATTTTGACTTTCATACATATTTTATATCCTCTTTAGAAATGTATTCTCATCCAGGTTAGTGATCATGCTTTATCTTTTGAGCCTCCACAAAATTTAAAAAGGTATCTCACATACCTGAAGCCAATACAGATATGTTGACTTCAAATGAGTAGATATCTCTAACTATACATTATATCTATATACTGGCTACATTTTGATAAGCAATCCAAGGTTAGCTAACATACTGATAAGAATATTGAACAGAAGTAACCAAGTATAAATTTTTATATTCCAAGAAAATGGCATTTCTTCTATTGATAGTGATTTATATTTTTTGAATACGGTTGTTGAAACATTTTCACTCAAATCTTAATTTCTCCATATTACATATTAAAGAAATCACAAATAATATTTTTATTTGCATTGCTGTAAAAGCCACTGGAGATTCCCTCAATGATAAAGAACATCTTTTAAAAACATAAAGCTAACATCATATTTAATTGTGAGGAACTTGAAGCTTTCCCACTAAAATAAAATATCAGGCAAAGATACCCTCATTTATCATCCTAATAAAATAAGGCAAGAAAAGAAAAGAAAATTCTCTTTGTTCACAGATGACATGATTGTTCATATAGAAAAATATGAAAAGGTTGATAACAAATATACTGGAACTACTAAACAATTATAGCAAGATTTCTATACAAGGTTAATATAGAAAAATGAATTGCTTTCTTATATATTAGTAATGAACAAGTGGAATGGAAAACTAAAAACTCAATACCATTTATATTAATAGTCCAAAAAAAAGAAAAAATTAGGTTTATATTTTACAAATATATACAAGATGTATATGAGAAAAAAACTATAAAACCCTGATGAATAAAATCAAAGAACTAAACAAATAAAGAGATATTCCATATTCATGGGAAGGAAGACCTAATATTGTCTAGATGTCAGTTCTTGCCAGCTTGATCTATAGATTAAAGTATGTTTTCTTGCAGATACCAACAAGTTGATTCTAAAGTCTATGTGAAGAAGAAAAAGAACCAGAATAACCAACACAATATTGAAAGAAAAGAAATTTGGAGGATTTATGCTACTTGATTTTAAGACTTATAGTCAAACTATAGTAATTAAGGCAGTGTGGCATTTTCAAAAGAATAGACAAATATGTCTGTCAATGGAACAGTAGAGAGCTCAGAAATAGTCTACTTATCTTCAACTAAGGGGTAAAAGCAATACAATTTAGCAAAGATAATGGTTTTAACAAATTGTGCTGAGACAATTGAACATCTTTATGCAAAAAAAAAACAACAAAACGTTGAAACTCAGATGTTGTACTCTTCACAAAAATTAACTCAAAATGGATCATAGACCTAAATGTAAAGCACAAAACTATCAAACTCCTGGAAGATAACATAAAAGAAAACTTAGATGACTTTGGGTATGGCAATTCCTTATTTGATACAATACCAAAGGCACAACCCATTTAAAAAATAATGGATAAATTGGACTTCATTAAAATTAAACATGTCTGCTCTGAAAAAAAGCAATGTCAAGAAAATAAGAAGACAAGCCACAGACTGAGAGAATGAGTGACTTCCTGGCTTATAATAAACACCAATCAATTGTAATCATTAATTTACATCCTTAAAAAATGACTTGTTAACTTAAAAATACAACTTAATTTATGTGTTATTTATCAACTAATCATTTGAAGCCTGTTTTTGCAATGCCATTATATGAGAGTTGTCCCCCTTATCCACTGAGAATACATTTCAAGACCCCCAGTGGATGCCTAAAACCCTGGATAGTACTAAACTCTCTATATAATGTGTCTTCTTATATATGTCTAAATATAATAAAGGTTAATTCATAAATTAGACACAGCAAGAAATTAACAATAATAACTACTAATAAAATGGAATAATTACAACAATATACTGTAATAATAGTTATGTGAATATGGTCTCTCTCTCTCTCTCTGTGATAACCAATCTGATAACCAAGACAGCTACTAAGTGATTAATGGATGGAAGCATACACAGTGTGGATATGCTGGACAAGGAATGATTCATGTTCCAAGTAGGACAGAACAGAAAGAAGTAAGATTTTATCACACTACTTTAAACAGTGAACAGTTTAAAAGTTATGAATTGCTTGTTTCTGGAATTTTCAAGTTAATATTTTTAGACTGCTGTTGACTGTGGGTAACTAAAGCCATGGGAAGTGAGCACATAAAGAAGGGTAAACTAAAAAAGAACATCGGTCCTAAAGTAAACCTGTTAGCACACATTGTGAGATCTTAAGACAGATTACTATCTTAAATCTGATCAAGTATCTGTTCATTAGTTCTGCTTTCAAAAATTCAGCTCATTGAGGGACCCTTATAGCTCTTCTTGTCTCCTACAGTCTAGAAGTTTCTGCTTCTGTTGTCAGCTTCCTCCTTCTTGCTGCAGGATCTACTTCACATATGAAATTACTCCTTGACCACATCATGATTCCTTGAGAAGAACTTTCTGAATCAGTCCATCTTATAAATAGATAAGTGATTCGTTAGATTGGCTGACCGTGATTAGAATTCAGTGCAGTCCAAACAGCTGAAATGAGGAGAGGGGTCAGATGATACAGAATAGAATTTAGAGGGCTTTCTATTCTGCACAGGTGGTGTGAGCAAACATTTTCTTTAGAAGTCAGTATGTATTGATGGCAATATGACTGATATAGCTAGAACAAAATTTAATGAATAAAGTTCTCACTTAATGTTGTTGATAGATTCTGTGATTTTAAGTCAAACAATGTATAACAAAACCAATTTGACCATACACTAATTGATATAAAGGAGAGTTAGATTCCTTCAGCATCTCATCAACATTATAATGAAATGACAGTGAATGAAATAATGTTATTCATGAACATGCTGGGACTGCATTTGGTACAAAACAAAAAGATGAATAAGACACAATCTTAATTTTTTTTTTTTTTGCCATTGAAAAGTTTATATTCCAGTGTGTTAAAAAGAAATTTCACACAAAATGAGAAAAAAATCAGTGTGTAATGGCTATGATAAAGGTATATGCTCTCTGCTAGAGCGAAATAAAGGAAGAGGACTTAGATTGTTTTGGTTGTTAAGGAAAGTTTACTTCATAAGATATGGTTTCTGAACCTGAATCTTAAAGTATAAGCAAGAATCAGAAAGAAAAAAAAAAAGAAGTGTAGGTAAGTCATTCTGAAGCACAGAGACACATGAACAAAGACAAAGAGGTGTGGCAGAGCACTAGAGAGTGTACATGTCCCCCTACAGCACTCAGCACTGCCATACATCTATAGAGTACTGCAGATGACTGTTACATGTATAAAAATTGTGTGTGAAGAAGGAAAAAAAAAAGGAAATGATGGGAGTTAAACAGAGTGGTTAAAGATGCAGGAGAGAGAGAGAGAGAGAGACAGAGGGGTGTATTGATGAATTTAGGTCCTAGAGGAATGAAGAAAGATGGAATTAAGAGAATTTCTGGGAGAGGCGCCTTACAGCAGATAAAGTGTCTCACTCCCGTGGAATTAGGTTAGGAGCAGAAAACAAGGTCCATTCTACCTAATGGCTTTAATTCTTCTGTGAAGGCTTTGAGGGGCTCGGCTGCTAGATAGGAGGGATCTGGAATGAGAACCTTGAGGAGAAGGCCAAAGTTTGGGCACACCCACTGAAGACATTTAGAAGGAGAGAAAAATAATGAGGAGCCTGACCAGGTGGTGGCGCAGTGGATAGAGCGTTGGACTGGGATGTGGAAGACCCAGGTTCAAGACCCCAAGGTTACCAGCTTGAGCGTGGGCCCATCTGGCTTGAGCAAAAGCTCGTCAGTTTGGACCCAAGGTCGCTGGCTCCAGCAAGGGGTTGCTTGGTCTGCTGAAGGCCCACGGTCAAGGCACATGTGAGAAAGCAATCAATGAACAACTATGGTGTCGCAATAGCAACAAAAAACTAATGATTGATGCTTTTCATCTCTCTCCATTCCTGTCTGTCTGTCCCTCTTTATCCCTCTCTCTGACTCTCTCTCTGTGTCCCTGTAAAAAAAAAAAAAAAAAGAAAGAAAGAAAAATAACGGAAAAAAATAAGCAAAATAATGAGCAATTAATAACATGGAGTAAAGAATATATCAAACAACATAAAATGCCCGTCTAAGATTGTATGTTATAACTAAGTGAGCATGAAGAAGCCTGGGTGAGTTTCACCAACAATGTCTTACTCTCTGGTCTGGGAGGAGAGAATACAGATTGGGATATTGACCTATTCCCCATCTCCCTCCATGAAAAGTTCTTAGTATTCTGTTTTTTCAGGAAGAGAAAGTAGAAGTTATAAATGATGATTCAGAGATCAACATTGGGTTTCAGGCTAGCAAAGTTTATGGGAAAAGGTGAGTGAGGGGCAAGAGAAAGCCAATTTTCAGTATGGTGAAGAGAATCACTGAAGAGAGTGAAGAACTTTATGAGATAGAACTGGCCCAATAGGAATGACTATTAAAAAGCTACAAGGATGAGGTTATGTGCCAAGTCAATATATAGTACAATATTGCTGGAATTACTGATAGGATAATATTACTGTGACAGATGAAACAGGGGTCTTATAATGATATCAAATAGGGTTTGTATTCAAACAAAGCAGAAGAGAACTCAAATGACAGAAATCTATCTTCTGAGCCTCCTACCACATGATCTGGCAGAGTTTTTTTTAAGGAAGGGAAAATGTCCAGGGCTAGACTTACGTTTAATATCTTCTTGTTGTCTCCCACTCCTAGCCACCTCAATATGACTTTGGAACAGCTTTGGTTTGGGTCTAGAAAATTCCCAATAAACAAAGTTGTAGACTGTGAAGCTATACTTTCTCTGGTGTAAAGAATCAAGGTGAGTTAAGATTATAAACATATTATATAACCAAGGCAGGAGAGGTTCTTTCTTACCCTGGAATATTTTCTGAAATTGTGGATCAGGAGAGAGCCAAGGAAACTACAGCCCAGACAAGATAAAAGGATAAGCATCAGAAACCTCCATTCTCCCGCTCCTTTTGTTACAAAGGTTGCCATGGTGTTTGAAAGGGACAGAATTCATGGCAAATATGAGAATGTATTGTATTATGAAGATTAAAACAAATTTTTTGAATAGATTTTTCTCCCTGAGTCAGCCTTGGTGAGAAAATTTTCTGATTCACACAGTGTGTGGTGTACCATGTTAACAGTTATGTCCTCCAAAATACCATACACCATAGTCTCTGCCTTTCCTATTTCATCCTGAGACCCTCCAGGGACATAGTCATTGGGCCACTGTGTGTAGTTTCTGGTGATAAAGATTTCTGAGGTATAGGATTTCCAGGTGCTGACAAGATCAACTGCGGCCTGGGTACAGATAGTCAAAATGGTTTAGAGAGAAAGATCAAGGACTCTCAAGTTGTGAAACCCCCTCTGCCCTTTGTTTTCAAATACTTCATTTCTGGTTGATCACAATAAACACTGTAGCACCATTCGGATGTATCCTCTGAAGAAAAACTCCTGTTTTAAGCCAAAGGCTGCAGCAGGGTGACTGTACCTGCCAAAGTGAGTTTTTCCCTTCTTTGTTCCTCTTGATCATCCTGACAATCGCGTGTATGCACACAGAGCTGAATGCTATAGTCATTCCGATTTTATAGGTGATGTAGCTGAGGTTTAGGGACAGAAAGAGTCTTAGCCCAAAGTGTACAGAACTGCAGAGGAGCAGGAGCTGGAAGTCTCAGTCTCCAGGGCCTCCTGCCTGGTCCCTGGGACAGGAGACAGTGTTTGCCCATGAGTTCTTGTGTACCCTGTGTTTGTCCCCTGTGTGTATTCAGGCCATCGAGGACTTTTTATCAGCAACTGGAATCAGTGGTCTTTACAAGACAGTCTCTAAAGAGACTGAACTCCCCTGTTCTTTTACACCACACTTTAAACATCTATGTGCGAAGAGAGGATGTGGTGTCCCCAGCTACAGCAGCTGACCCCGGAGGCCCTGCCAGCTGTGTCTGTCCGGTTTGCTCTTCTGCTTGACCTGCACTCAGGGGAGGCGCCGGGCTGTTTAGCCCCTGTATCCCCTGGCAATCTGTTCAGGAAAACAGAGCAGAAGGGCGGTCCAGGGCTGCACCAGCTTCAGAATCCTGCTGCCATCTAGGGATGAGATGCTGCGTGTTCCCCGCGCTGCGCTAAACTGAGAGGACCTCGAGGACTCAGGCGGGCGGGGTGCCCGCTGTCCCAGTTCCACGGGCTTGCGGCTCTGCCTGGTGAGTCCCAGGTTACATCCAACACAGCCTGGGACCACACCTGCAGCAGGGGTGACCCGCTGATGTCACCTGGCCGGGACTGCACGGTGGAAGCCGGAAAGCAAGAGAAAACGCAAACAAAAACAGCGAGAAGGAAGAAAGAGCGAGAGCAAACAGCTAGGGAGTGAGGGACAGACACGCTGCAAGGACAGGGACAGAAAGGGGGAAAGAAGCGGATCGACAGGGTCCATCAGCGAAACCGGATTGTGCCTTAATATTGTGACACGCCTGTGTTTAAGGTACCGGGTCACCGTCATCATGCTGGTTACCCCAATGCAGCTTAATCAGAGTCGCTTTATCAAGAGACTTTATTTTTCATATATTCTATTTAAAAGATTTCCTCTTGCAAAAGAAAAAAAGGGGGGGATACCACCTTTAGAAAAGACCATGCAGAAAATCCAGGCAGAGGAGACTTCACTGCAGAGTTAACTTTACGACAGTGTTATGGTGTAAGCCTCTTTTTCTGCAAACAGAACAATGAGGCTTTCAAAGAAGCGAAAGGGAGAGAGTTGAGGAGGGGGGAAGGAAGAGGGTGACAGGGATTGGGGAAGGGCCCCACCCCACCCCACCCCTGCTGTTGACTGGGAGGCCCTGCTGGGAAACTTCAAATCAAATTCTTTCTGAAAGGAAGTGTTATTAAAAGTTACTTTAATCCTTCCAGCCAGAAGGCTCATAAAAGCATACAATTAAGTCACACAAATGACAAGAGCATTTTCTCTCCTACCTGTTTCCCCCTTCTGAGAGTAATTACTACAGGCTACCCTTGTCTCAGTTTGTGCAAACAGAAGCAGAGAGCTTCGGTAGGTAAGTGCCAGGTTCTCTCTTACCCACCCGCCTGCCTCTTTCTTCCCTGCTGCCCCACCCCAAACCCGTTTGGAGCTTGGTACCAACCAGCCTGCCTGCAGACCCAGCCAAGAACAAAGGGGCGAATTTCAATATTTCCTCTTTGTGCAAGGTTAATTGAAAATCAAAAAGTCACTTTTCAAATGTCATATTAAACTCACCACTGCATCAATTTCCTTTTGGTTCCCATCTCCACAGGCGAAAGAAAAGTGTTTGGGGGATGGTGGGGAGGTGGGGAAAGTAGGGACACAATAAAGAAAAAGAGGAAGAAAGAAGTGAAGGGATTAAAAAGAAATCACAGATATACGCAGCCTTTGATTGCAGATATGCTAACGTGCAGTGGAAAATTCTTTCCCAGAGTGTCCTCCGTCAAAGACAGCCTTTGCATTCAATACTGTTACTTGTCATTTTGGAGACAGAACTGCACCCCGAACCCAGGGAGATTAGGCCTCCATGTTGTAATGTGTTAGTAGATGGATCACAATATGATTGTCATAAATGCCATGTTTTAAGATCTTAAAGAGTAAGATCATCTTCGTTTCCCTAGCCCAATTATATCCCCTTCTGAAACACACACATACACACACACACACACACACACACAAACATATTCTGTGCATACAAACACATCCTCAGAGATTGAGACACAGCTTCAAGGCTTCAGACAGGCCACTTTTTGTCACAGGGTACTTTGGAAGCTTTGGATGGAGTTTAAGTACCCAGCATTGTGAGCTTTACTGTTGTTCCAATAACTGCCTTTCTCTAGCTTTCCCAAGACTCAGTTCCTTCATCTACAAAACGGAGCATCAGATCTATCTCCCTAAATTACTGCTTGGATTTTTGAGGTGCTACATAAACAGAACAAACACATATTAAATATTTAACCAATTCTTAGTTTCCCTAGACTTGGTTTTGTTCTTCCCAGTGTTGCCAAGCTCTAGAATGGCCAGGGATAAGACTCTGTTGTCAGGCTTCATTGTGTCCACTGTATGTGTGTCTCATACACTCGCTGATGCTCTGTTCCAGTCATTTACCAATCCTCCCTTAAGCCAGTTACCACCCAGCTCAGTCACTTTAGTCTCTCTATCTAATGCCTGTCACCTTATTTTCCAAATACTGCGCTGTAACCACCCCTCCTATGATGCACCAATGAATCTTCTCTCTAGGGATCATACTAATCATGGTAGGCTTTCTAGTGGGAGTCAGTAGACTTTGCACAGATAGAACTTTTTAATATTCAAATTATGTTTTAACTAGATAGGGTAAAGAAGCAGAATTGTGGAATAAATTCATTCTAAAATAACTCACTTGCATTTAAGTTTACTCCTTCCCTTTTCAATAATATTACAATATTGTGGTGATAGCAGATATGTCCACCAACCATCAATAAAGGTAGGTGAGAAAAGATGGCAGCTATCTGAACTCATTAGAATGAATATACAGAGAAAAGCACTCTATAACATTGGCTTTCTAGCCTGTGTCAAAATTCTAGCAAGATTTTCTTCTTTGGTAAGATGAACTAGATAAGCACTGTGTTTTACCCTTTGGGTTTTTATGAATCAAAGCTATATGAAGACATGCTGTGTCTTGTTGATCTTCCTTTTAGTTAAACATTTTTGTTAAAGTATTCAATCTACTACACAAATTTTCTTAGTATAGAATACCAAGATAGAATTGACCATCTTTTCATTGGGCAGAACTTGTTCCATATAAGCTTCTATTGGAATATATGTAACAATTTGTAGCACATGTTTTTGTTAGAATTATGTGTCCTCTCCCCATTTCGCCCAGGAAGTTAGGGGTAAATGCTTAATAAATAATTGTTGGAAGTTGAGAAATTATGTAAAATCAAATGGATATTGGATTGTATCAGCATAATATCTGGACAATTTCCAAAGAAATTTAGAGATAAAAACAAATAAACAAACAAAATAAAAACTTGATGATGGTGTTGGGCCAGCAAAAAGGTAGTCAGATGACTGGATAAATTAATACCTTCAAGCTACCATGTTAAAATCTGTAGATATAGGCTAAGTAAACAAACTACAGTGTGTCCGTAAAGTCATGGTGCTCTTTTGACCGGTCACAGGTCAAAAGTGTACCATGACTTTACGGTCACACTGTATGGATGTATATCTTAATATGTTTTTTATTGGTGAGGCTGCTTATTTAATATACACTTACATTAAAAATGTGCTGGCATGACCTAGTATTTTCTTAATCCACTTGGGTTTCTTAATTTTATTCAGAACTCCTCTCCCATATCACCCTCCTAAAAAGAAAGAGAGAAAAGGGAGTGAGTAAGGGAAGAATGAAGGGAAGAAAATAAATAAACCAATTATATTAACTGATAAATCTACTCTGGAGTTGGAGTGAAATTCCAAGAAACTAGTTGGGGACATTTCTAAAGAGTATCTTTTAAATTCCTACATTAGAATATTAGTATAGAATAACATATACGTGTTCCTTATTACTATTATGTTATACTTCCAGAAAGAGATTCTCTAGAATTTTAATAAGGCTCTTATGAATGTGAATTGACACATAAACACAAATGAAATTTAATTACAATGCTTGACCAAGTATTGGGATCTCTGGTTATGCATAGTGAAGAAAAAACCTGAGAACTTGGTTTTAGTTAAAGTAGAATCTTGTCCCAACACTTCCTTTAATCTTCTGTATAATCTTAGGCAAAAAACTAAATCCCTCAGAAATTCATTATTTTCCCTGGGCAATGATGTGATAATCTTGACCTAACATGTGGATTATATCAAGAATCAAATAAGTTAATGTCTGAAAAATTGTTGTGAAAAAGTATATGCACAATGGAATTCAAAAATGAATTTATATGTACTATAATTTAGTAACCTATGAGAATATAATGAAAGCTTATTGCATGGTGACTTTTTTTTCTGTTCTGGGGCCAAGAACTAGTGCACAGTTGGTTTAAATCTCAAATAAAAGATCCCAGATTTGAGTTTGTCATATTACAAGTAATTTTTTACTGTGTTCCAATGATGCACACATAGGGTAAACTCTCAACAAACCATTCTTTTGAGAAGGTGGATATAAATGCTGCCAGGTCTAAAAGAGAAGGAAATGTCCTAGCAGGTGGCTCAGTGGATAGAGCATTGGCCCAGTATGTGGATGTTCTGGCTTTGATTTCCAGTCATGGCACACAGGAGAAGCGACCATCTGCTTCTCTTTTCCTCCCTCTCCCCTGCCCCCTGCCCCAGCCAGTGGCTCAACTGGTTCAAGCATGGCTCTGGGTGCTGAAGATAGCCAGGCCACTGGTGCTAAAGATAGCTTGGTACTCAATCATCAGCCCTAGAAAAGGTTTGTCAGATGCCTACTGGTAGGAGTACATGAGGGAGTCTGCTTCACTATTTCCCCTCTTTTCACCTAAAAAAAAAAAAAAAGATGGGGGTGGGGGGAGGAAAAGATGGTGAAGTTGGGACAGCTAGGATTTGCCAGACCCAAGTCTCTGTTCTCGCATGTTTTTTATTTCCTTCTCTTACTCAGTCTCTTTTAAAAATTCCCAGTATCCCCCTTACTGCTAGTATATTGTGAGATATTCAAAATGTGTATTTAATCCATCCAAGTTTGTAGTTTCCAATTTTAAAGCTTCTGCTTAATGGTGAGTTAATGCTTGGTGGTGCCAAAGCTTAACACTTGCAACATAGCCCCAAACCAGCTGCGACATGTCACTAACACAGAAGCTTCGACCCCAGAGACTGCTGCCTGTATGGAGCAAATGAATCATTTTTAAAAGCTTTCTCAGAGCAATCACAGGGTCCTGTAAAGTGTAATTGGACATCTGTGAAAAAAATATATATATTTAAAACCATTTTACAAAAATTACCTGAAGTGGGAAGGGTGGGGGGAAATGCTTTCTTTAAACTTTGTCTTCTAAACATATCACGGTCTCCAAAACAGGTCTATCACTCTGGAAATTTTTTATGTTTGATCACAATGTGTTTCCCCTCTTCCCTTAGCCATCTTTCTCTTTTTAGAGAGCCGAGTAAATAAATGTGATAAGGCAGACATTTTTCTGTCTATAGTCTTAGAATTGCTGGTCTTGGAAGGAAGGAGACTTCTGGGATACTGTAACTTCGGCCAATCTTCCTCCAAGTATGGTCCAAGGACCAGTGGTATCAGCATATCCTGAAAGCTTTTTAGAAATGGAAATTATTAGCTGAATCTGTGCTTTAATAAGACCTCTGAGTGATTTTGCTCAATACTAATGTTTGAGAACCAGCTGTAGGTTTTCAGGATTCAGAATTTTTTTATATTACATCATTGGGAGATGGTCAAACATCCTCACTCAAAATATTTTAAAGATGGGTGATTTGCTACATTAAAAACAACCTGTTCTATTATTAAAAATTGTTATTAAGTCCCTTTAAAATCTATTAAGCAGATATCTGCTTCTATACCATTTACTGATGCTTGGCATATAGTAGGTGGACAAAATATTTACATTAGAAGGAAAAAATATTGATCTTAGTTTTGTCTTCCAGATGTACCTGATTCAATAAATTCATGTAATCCTTTTTCCATGAGGCAGCCCATCGCATAGTGAAAACTACTGAGATGCCCACATGCTTTCCTCTTTCGGGTTATGGGGGCTAGAGCTCTCACTTTTTACTTCTTAAGAAGATACTGGGTCGAGGTTTGGGTATTTCCTGCTGACTCTCCTCCCAATATGGGCTCTTTCTACATGTGGACCAATGAAAACCTCACTACCTTTACTTATTACCTGTGAATAAATCATATTTTCCTGTCTTGTACAGTGCAAAAAAAAAAAACAATTTAGCAAACTTAAAATTTTAAATTTAAATATTAAAATTGATGTTATTAATTTAAAGCTGTTGAGGTTTTCTTTTCTTTTTTTTAGTAATATTTTTTAAAATTCATATTAGAGAGGAGACACAGAGTGAGAGAGAGAGAAAAAGAGAGAAAGGGGGGAGGAGCTGGAAGCATCAACTCCCATATGTGCCTTGACCAGACCTGTGCAGGGGTTTGAACTGGTGACCTCAGTGTTCCCAGGTCGACGTTTTATCCACTGCGCCACCACAGGTCAGCCATCTAGAAACTAAGGACATTAGACACAGAAGAAACCAACTTGGCCAACATCTTTATCTTGGACTTCTAGACTCAAAAAATGTGAAAAAAACCTGACCTGTGGTGGCGCAGTGGTTAAAGCATCAACCTGGGAACACTGAGGTCGCTAATTCAAAACCCTGCACTGGCCTGGTCAAGGCACATATGGGAGTTGATGCTTCCAGCTCCTCCCCACTTTCTCTCTCTCTCTCTCTCTCTCTCTCTCTCTTTCTCTCTCTCTCTCTCTCTCTCACTCTGTGTCTCCTCTCTAAAATGAATAATAAAAAAAAAGAATGAAAAAAAATGTGAAAAAATAAATATTTGATGCTTAAAGCTCCTAGTCTGTGGTACTTTGCCATGGTAGCCATAAAAACTAATATAATGATTAACAGTTCTTTCACAGTATTTGCATTAATAAATAATGCTTGTACATCCTGGTACATAAACAGTCATTTATTCACTGATATTTTCTCAAAATTGATGCCTTGAAGTAGAGTGATTTGGACCAAAAGTGATTAGTTAGTTTGGAATATTAACTAATCCAGTGTTAATTAATTCCAATGATAATTGGATTCACTATGTAGAATGTTGATTTTTTCCTGTAAAGGATATGATTATTCTTTATATCTTTTTTATCTCTCAAATAGAATACATTTTATTCTTTATCTCCATGTTAAAATACACAATTTTCTATTACCTTAAAGACAATATTATAAAATCTTTGTCTTATAAATAGTATGCAGTCACAAAATGTAGAAAAAATATTATGAAAAGGTAAACTATGAATACATTTATACAAGGAAATACTACACAACAGTACAGAATATAACAGATATATGCAACCACTTCAATAAATCACAAAGGCATTTTTTTTTAAAGTAGAAAACATCAGTCTGAAAAGTTTACATAGTATATGATTATTTTTGTGTGACATTCTGGACATGTTAAAACAAAATGGAGGATTAGGGTTTAGGGGTGGGTTTAACAATAAAGGTGCAGTATAAGGCAATTTTAGGAGTTTAGTTGATTGTTCTGTGTTTCCATTTTGTTAGTAGTTGCATGAATCAGTATCTGTTAAAATTTATAAACTGTACACTTAAGGTTAATTGTATGTCAATCAAACTTAAAAATATTTTAAATTTAAAAATATTAAAATCCTTATTATTCATATCTGTATATAGAAATATATAGCTTCTAGAAATTATAATGTGCCTTGATTTATTTTATTATACACATAAATATTTATTTTGTATCTAGTGGTTTGTTCATAATATTGTAGTGTTACTTCTTTATATTTATTTTATTTTATTTTATTTTTTACACCTACAGAGAGAGAGAGAGAGTCAGAGAGAGGGATAGATAGGGACAGACAGACAGGAATGGAGCGAGATGAGAAGCATCAATCATTAGTTTTTTGTTGCCATTGCAACACCATAGTTATTCATTGATTGCTTTCTCACATGTGCCTTGACCATGGGCCTTCAGCAGACCGAGCAACCCCTTGCTGGAGCCAGTGACCTTGGGTCCAAGCTGACGAGCTTTTGCTCAAGCCAGATGGGCCCGTGCTCAAGCTGGCAACCTCAGGGTCTCGAACCTGAGTCTTTCGCATCCCAGTCTGACTCTCTATCCACTGTCCCACCGCCTGGTCAGGCCACTTCTTTATTTTTGTTTTGAAATTTTTTCTTAAAGATTTCAAGAGACTGTTCAATTTTCTTTTTGACAGAGACAGAGAAAGAGAGTCAGACAGAGGAACAGCTAGGGACAAACAGAAAGGAAGAGAGATGAGAAGCTTCAATTCTTTGTTGCAGTACCTTAGCCGGTGAATGATTGCTTTCTCATCATATGTGCCTTGACCAGGGGGCTACAGCAGAGCAAGTGACCCTCTTGCTCAAGCCAGCGACCATGGGGTCATGTCTATGATCCCATGCTCAAGCCAGGAATCCCTCACTCAAGCTGGTGAACTCATGCTAAAGCCTGATGAACACACACTCAAGCCAGCAACCTTGGGGTTTTGAACCTGGGTCCTCCGTATCCCTGTCCAATGACACTCTATTCACTGTACCACTGCTTTAACAATAAAGGTGCAGTATAAGGCAATTTTAGGAGTTTAGTTGCTTGGTCAGGCAGGACTGTTCAATTTGACAGGCTTTAAGCCCCTCCCCCCCATCCAGATCTGCTCTTAAAGTGCAGGAAGACACATCAAACTGGAGACACTGTGTAGTAAGAGATTATTAATTAAGCTTTTTTTTTGTCTGTTTTCCTGGAACTTCACTCTAATATCCTAAATCCTACGTCAGTCAGTAGTTATATACAAGTGCAGTATGAGCTACTGTGTGTACCACAGGTGGACTGAGGAGATCTCTTAGATGTCATGACCCTATGGGTAAAGCCCTATAGAAAACTGTAATGAAAGCCAGAGGCAAGAAGGCAGGGTTTAGTGATGACAGAGTAACAGAGATGCTTTGGGAGCAACAACCAGTGTCTACTTTTGGGCAGAGCCTTCCCTTGGCCATGCCACAGAAGTTGCCTCTCAAGGGCTTCAACCACAAAACATAGTTGGGAGGACATTAAAGGCTATGGTGGCAAATGATGAAAGAATTTCCATGATGAAATTAGGATGGAATAGGTTTTCATTTGCTACTCAATTTCCATATTTGCTATATAAAGTGGTTTTTATTTTAAGTGAAAATAAAATATTTTAGCAAACACCTACTGAAGGAGTAATATAACCAGACATCAATGAAACACTGTGGTCCTGCAGCATTTTGTTTTAATTCTTAGCTTAGATTAAGGGTGATGTAGAAAAGACAGGGACCACCAAAGGAGAAAGCCTAGGAGTCAGAGAGATTCTGGGGCCTTTGGGCTTTCATTAAGTAGAAGCAGGAGGCTTTGGAATCTGATGATTTCTCCCAGGCAGAAGCTATCTGCAATGGATAGGAAATATGGGTCATATTTACTATTATGTAAAGGAGAAAGATAGCATTTGTACTCTGAGGGTAACAACTACTGATGTCCATGCCCTAAAGTGGCTCAGAACTGAAAACAGGACAATGATCACCTTGCAAACAAAGCAGAGGAGCAGATGGGCTCAACTAAGAAATTATACCTAGAGGTCTTTAAGGGATGTTAGCAGTAGGTAAATCTAACCAGAATCTGCGGTCCCCACTCAAAGAATGATGACTTAATCACATTGTGAAATTGAAGTACTAAGGTGTCAGCTCACTAAAGAGAAAAGAAGCACATTACCTACAGTGTGGTGCTGAGATAAATACACAGCGGTTCACAGGCTGCATCAGACTGCCTGGGTCTGGACCTGATTACCCGACAACTAATTATTTCTATAATTCTGCAAATGAGTTAATCTCTTTACGTCTCAATTTCTTCATCTGAAACAAGAACAAAGTCACATGAACTCTCTCTCATTGATATGTTGTGGAGATTAAATGCAATGATGTGTACAGAGCATTTCAAACAACACCAGTCATATAGTAAACACACAATTGCTATATTTGTCGGTTTTAAACATTGGATTTGCCACCTCCAATGAAATAGATCTGATATATGCGTATGTTATTATAGTCACGTGCCGCTGAATGATGGGTATACACTATGAGAAATGTGTCGTTGGGCGATTTTGTCGTTATGTGAACATCATATGGTGCACTTACATAAACCTAAATGGTATAGCCTACTGCACACCTAGGCTCTATGGTACAGCCTATTGCTTCTAGGTTACAAGCCTGTACAGCATGTTACTGTACAGAACAACATGAAATTAAATCAAGCACAAAAGAAAATAATGCGATCAAGAGATGTGGTGAATGTGAGATGTATGAGGCTGCTGCAGATATAATGGGCACACTGTTTTACAGTAAACTTCTTTCATAAGTAGAAAGAGTGTCCTCTAAAATAATGACAAAAAGTATAGTATAGTAAATACATAAACCAGTGACATAGTTTATTATCATTATCAAGTATTACATACTGTACCTAATTGTATGTGTTATATATTTATACGACTGGCAGCAAAGGTTTGTTGACAACAGCCTCAGTACAAACTCGAAAGTAATGTACTTCACTATGAAATTACAATGGCTATGATGTTACCAAATAAAGGAATTTTTCACCTCCATTACAATCTTATGAGACCACCATTATATATGAGGTTTGTTGTTGACTGAAATGCTATGTGGCAAGTGACCATATAACACTGGGGAACAAACTTTTTGTTGCATCCACAAAAACACTGGTTCTTACCTAATTCAAGTGTGCTGATCTCAAATCTGACATTAGTTTTTCTCTGTAAGCTACAGTTGTTTTTGCAATTCAAAATTTCAGGTTTTGATCTTATTGTAAAATTTGCAACATTTAGTTTAACATAATGAAGTAGAATGTCTTCTTGGGCATCATCTTTGTGAAAATATAATAATTTATATAATGCAGTAAACACACTAATACACTAAAAGATAAGACTGCATCACTATTTGTCTACAATTTCGAAATAGAACATATTAAAACACTTATTTTAATCATAAAATTTGCGCAAAACTTATTTAAATTCTATTCAGGCAAAAATTTGCATTTATAGCTCTTGCGTTTCTGTACTTGTTGAGGACAATCTCATTTGATGCTCCAGCAGTAGTCTGCTCATCACTAACAGTTCCAAGATTTTCGGGTAAATTATCAAGGTGACTGTTCAAGAAGTGAATCTTAACACTCATGTTACATCCAATGTCATGGAAAGCCAACAGCAGCCTTTGAACCAGAAGTTCATAGTTTTCTGCTTCCAAGGAAGTTCTATATAACTGCCACAAAAGACTGCCATGCTGCTTTCTCCTCCTTATTCATCTTCTTGGCAAATTCTTCGTCACGTATGAGGGTTCAAATTTGAGGTCCATCGAATACACCTGCTTTTATCTTCTTGAAAGATAAGGCAGGAAAAGCAGAAATAATATGCTGAAAGCATTCACTTTCTCTATTTATAGCGTGAACAAACTGCTTTATTAAGCCAAGTTTGATGTGAAGTGGGGAAAAAATGATCTTGTCTCGAATAACCACAGGTTCATTCACAATATTTTGCATTCCTACTTCCAGAGCTTAACATTTTGGCCACTCCTTCCATGTCCAGTGTTCCTCTCGAGCTCGGCTTTCCCACACACAGAAAGCAAGGAGACTTTGTGAAACCTCTCTATTGTCCTAGCAAAATATTTACCATTTTAAGATCCACACAAATGAGTGAGTTATGCTCCTCATACTTCAGAAAATCGAGGACAATTTTCATGTCATTATAATCTTCTCACAGATGAATAACCAATTGGAACCGCTGCATAAACATCATTGCTGCTGTGTAGGAGAACACATTTTGAACTCAGTTTAGAGCTGTCAAGAAATAGCCGCCATTCTGTTGAACTGTAAGTGGTAACACCTAGCTGGCTGAGAAGACTACTGATATCATGACAGTAAACAAAGTCTCTTCAGAAAAAAAAGTCCACAAAGATTTGTTCACTCTTCCTGAAATGGGACACTTTAGCTGACTGGTGAAGTACATTCTTTTCTTGAAGCCTGGAGGCTAATAACTCAGCTGCTTTCTTTGATAGGCCCAAATCTCTTACTAAGTCATTCAATTTGGGTTGGCTAAACTGCTGAGGTGTTAATGACTGCTTGGCATCAGAAGAAGACCCTTCAGATTCTACAACCATTCCCTCATGCATCTGATCAAGATACACTTGATCACCATGTTCACTTTCTTCATCCTTAGAAGAAATAAAACCCTTGAAAACTGGAACCGGGAGTGTCTCAGAGTGTGGGATAGGTTGTATTGCTGAAGAAATATTAGGATTTGCAATCATATGTCGATATTTTTTGCCAATGCCCTTTGTATGGATCAGATGGAAATAACAGTCATTGCTGTGGTCCTTAGGTTCACGCCAAACCGTGGGAATACCAAAAGGTATTCCTTTGCATTTTCCTTTTGTCCAGTCACAAAACATGTCCTCAAAATTATGACACACAATATGAGGAGCTCAATTATTATCTTGATCCCCAAGAAGAACTTGAAAATAGGCAATATATGCATGTGTCACAGATGATGAAATATTGCACCTTTGATGTTGAAGTGTGTAACAACCACATATATAACAGAAGGTGTCAGGACTATTCTTACATTTACACCTACTCGAAGAAGCGAAGAAGCCATGATTCAATCTTAAAACAAAATAAGACGGTGTTTTTATCAGATAATATTTTTTTACATTTAAAAACAGCTACAATTATGTAAAAGTGATGTTTGTAGAACATTAATGACCTTGTGGTTATGTTCAATCCAAGAGTAACCCTTTAACTCCAATTTAAAAACCAATGTGCCATTAACTGTAACAGAAAGAAATTAAATTTCATAAAAAATAGAGCATGAACCAAAAAACAGATTTCAGATTTGGAATTAGCAATGCTGACATATATAGAAACAGTTCTAAAACCGCATGCAACAGAAAATTTTAAAAAGTTGTTCCCCAGTGTAATGTGCAGTTAATGATGTGTCTAATGCATGTTTGTCACATGGGAATTGTCTGAAATATAGGTAGCTTAAATAGGTAGCTCCACTGGGGGATCCTGGATAATGACCCTGGAACATGCATTCTATAAGCACTGGTATTGGCAGTGGGTGATCTTGGAGGTCAGAGTTGATAAAGTTTCCTGAGTAGAGTGATTTTTCACTGGAGCAGGTAGTGTGTAGTCAGTGGGTGTTAAAGGAAACTAAGTTAGAATGTCAGAGAGAGAATCATCATGCTTACCCAGCAGAATTCTAGGGCTCAGATATCTCCAGACAGTGGGTTAGGTATGATATCTAGAGACAATCATTTTTACAGGAAAAAATAAAAAGAGAAAGAGAGAGAGAAAGGAAGGAGAGAATTAGGGAGGTAAGAAGTTCTTCTAGGTAGAACTCCCATCAGATTACCTTGAGGTTCTAGTTACATTAGGTACAGTGAGCAATGTGTACCATCTTTGGTTAAGTTCTAGAAAAACCCATTCTCACAAGCCTTTCTTTAATTTTTCTTTTCTTGGGTACAATAATTAAGATACCAGTAGCTTATTCCAGATGTAACAAGGTGAATTCTTTATTGCAGCTTCCCAAGATGTTAGCAAATAAGAGCTTAGACAACTCTCTTTTTCAGTAATAATCTTTGCATCCATTTCATTGATGTAATTTTTTTAAAAGAAGAAGAAACAACAAACTTGTGAGATTAAATAATGATTTTCTCATTTTTATATCCCATACTTCTTATTTTATAGTATCAATATACAAACTTGATGAAATAACTCCTAGTAACTTTCTCTAGGGGAATAAAATTTTTCTGACCATCTCAGGAATATAATTACCAGGAACACTACTACTAATCAGCAATTATACAGGATATTGATTGTGCTCTTCTCATCCTTCATCTCAGCCAAAATACGTAACCATTGGTGTATAAATCACATTTATTCTGTTCTCTTGGGTTGACATAAACCTCTGCAGTAAAGATTCTCACTCTAGTCCTACCAACACAGATGTTCCTGTTTTAACCTTAACCAGCTGAATAACAAAGCAGGAAACAACACAAGGTAAGTGAGCAATAGCCACAGAGGCACGGCTGCCCTGTGGAGAACTTGAGGCATCAGATTTAGCCTTTTTTTAAAGCCCATTGCCTCCCTTAATTAATCCTTCAAACACACCTAGGAGAGAAAATGGTGCTCTCTTGTGAAGGCAAATAAAAACTGAGGCCCAGTGAGCTTTAAATTTATCTGAGGTAGAAAGAGCAGAGTTCAGAGGGAAATTAGAAATGAGTTATTCTTTATTGTAGCCTGTGTAATTCAGGCAACTCGTGTATCCAACCAGTTATACCTGAGAACCACGGAGGTCTGGATATATGGGGCTTGTATTTACACTAGCTGGGGACCTAAGAGGAGACTCTAACTACTTTCTCACTACCATTATTAGTGTAGTCATCATCCCTTTCACAGAGTTTATAGAACTGCAGCTATTTGTCCATTTATTTGACTTCCACACTGGATTCAATGGCAAAGATGACATTTGTCACATCTATTCAACCCAAAAGTGCCAAGTTATTTCACAAGTGCCTATGAGATAAGTAACGTTCCCATATGTGGCCTGAATATTTTATGCACATTTTCAATTTTAATGGGAATTTACAAATGATGCAAACTAAAAGTAATTTTTTTTTTTACAGGGAAAGAGAGAGAGTCAGAGAGAGGGACAGACAGACAGGAATGGAGAGAGATGAGAAGCATCAATCATTAGTTTTTTGTTGCTGTTGCGACACCTTAGTTGTTCATTGGTTGCTTTCTCACATGTGCCTTGACCACGGGCCTTCAGTAGACTGAGCCACCCCTTGCTGGAGCCAGCGACCTTGGGTCCAAGCTGGAGAGCTTTTGCTCAAGCCAGATGGGCCCGCGCTCAAGCTGGTGACCTCAGGATCTTGAACCTGGGTCTTCCACATCCCAGTCTGATGCTCTTATCCACTGCACCACCACCTGGTAAGGCAAAAGTAAAAATTTTTATCTAGCCATATGAGACATTTATTTTCACCAAACAACATTGGAATTTGGGTTCAGTGAGTAACCAAGTACTCTATTCTGAATGAAGATAAAGAAAGATACTTTTGGAAACTTGATGCAACATACAAGGCTAAGCAAGTTGGGGGATGTTGGCTCCACCTGGCCAATGGTCTGTGGTAAGTTAAGCACATTGATTGTTATAGCCATTGTATGAAATGGTCTCGGAGATTGTATCTGATTTTAGCTTGGAAAAATTAACAGAAACTAAGAAGGTAACTGAATGGAGGAAATCTGTGGGAGCTTATGTATACCAGAATAAGTAGAATCCACTGGAGGGAAAATGTACACAAATTAATGTCGGGTACTCAAATAGAGTGAGCATAGCTCTATTTGGAGTTAGCAGAGTTAGGAACTGGGATTTTCTTGAAGGAGAGTTGCTCTCATAAAGCCACAGGAAAGCTACATGAGCACCATGCTTCTTTGTACTTGAAATAGATAATGCTCATTTCAACTTGTGTTATTTGAAAATTTTGGAGGAGTTTATAAAGCATCTTCATCCTCTGTATCAAAGATATCTGAGTTATCTGTCTTCATCTTTCCACTTGCCTACACTCAGTTTACTGTTTGGTTTCCTTAGGCAAACACATCCTTAAATACCTTTACCTAATTATACTACTTGTACTCCAAAAGCAACCACCAGGCTGCTCCCTGGGAAGTCATGTTTATTTGATTAATTTCTGAAATGTTCTCTTTATCATAAATTTCTCTCTTAATCTGATTTTCCTAGTCTGTTTGTCATGAACATGAACCCTCCACACTAGTCCTTGCAAATTTAAGTGTGTGCACATGCAAGTACCTACACACACACACACACACACACACACACACACACACACACACACACACATTCCACTAGGTTTTTCTTCTCTTTCTAACTTGTCTTTTGTCTAAATTTCCTCATAAACATTTCATGCTGCCCGCAAATCTGGGAGTTCTACCCGGTGTCCTGGGTGTAACATGTCCCCTGTTATAGAGCAAGTCCAGCCTCCTAGAGGGTCTATGCCTGCTTACTGGTCTACCACAGTGAGAAATCTGTTCAATAAGAGATCACCAGAATCACCACATTCCCCATTGCACCACAATGCTTGGCTTCATATATTGCCTCTCAATAGAATTTCAAATGCTGTGCCCACATCTTATACTTGGACACCTCTCCTCTCAGCCAGTGCAGAACCCACTCTGATTGCTTCTACCAGGCCAGTTTTCTTAGCAGTTTATATTCTTGCTGCTGTCAGACTCCTTGGGACTATCACTCAAGTTGCCACTGCCTACTCCCATGCAACCCAAACATTTGTTTGAAAATAGTGAATTTATATTTCATTAAGTTAATCCTTTAAAAATTAGCTTTTATAATATCCCTTCTTGACCACTCATTCCTTCATGACTACTAATTGAAGATTCATGTCTTCTTTGTTCTCTGAAGCTTATCCTCCTTCTTTTTTTTCTTTAGTTTTCTTATAATTCATAATCTACATTGTAAATTTAGCAATTAGTCTTGATGCCACTCATTAGTATAATGCTTTAAATGATCTCTTTAAATTTTCCATGTACCCTTTGAGCTTGAAAATGTCTACTTGACTTCTTAATTTTCTTGGACAATGAAACTAAGAGTCACATTCACCTTGCTCTTTACTCCTAAGTTGAGAATTGTGAAAGCACATAAATGGAGCCTTCCCCAGCTCATCTTCTGGTTGGGTACGTTAAGAGTGGAGCCATCCAACTGACCCATTATGGATAATAACATGAGTAATACATGAACTTTAATGTTTCCTGTTTTGGAGATTTTGGGTGGTCTGATATTTTTGCATAACCAAATCCAACCTGGCTGATATATACTCTAAGACCTTGGTGTCCTAATTTACATCATCAACAGGACTATAGCACTTAGAGGTAAGAATCTCCCTCTATCTCTTTAATATTTTTTTATAAATTCGAAAGAGGGCTGGAGATATGTAGGCAATAATTTCTTTGTTCAATACCAATTGATTAAATATACATCCTCATTTTATCTCTTGTGACAGTGATTCTTTTTTCTTTAAGAAAGAAAATTGGTTGATGGGAGTGCTTACTGAATGTAGTCAAGGTCATTTGGCATAGAAAAAAATGGCCAAAATCTTTATAGCAGACATATGTATTAAGTACTGGCAAATGAACAAAAAACAAAATAACCTATGGATTTTGACTTACAGGGCTCAAGCTTTGCCGGCAAAATCAGAAAAATAATAAGCAATCGTAACGCAATGTCATAAATGACACAGATGGAAAACTATCAGGTACATTAAAAGCACAGAGAGGGATATTTAGGTAGGTAGAAAAAGATTAAGGAAGTGTTTCAAAAAGAGGTAGCCACAAAGCTGAACTTTGATACCTGAGAAGACAGCTAGATAAAGAGTGACTTGTGGGTAGATGAGGGAATGATGACAAGCTTTAGGAAACAGGTTCCAATAAGAAAGAGTAGAAACTGTTTGTAAAAGTTTAATGTGTGAGAGACTGTTGCAATTCAGAGAGACATTGAGGTTTACCAGTATGCCTGGTATAGTACTTAGTTAATGACTTGGATATATAAATTGTAATGTAGTTCTTACAATCAATTCTCTTTGGCTTGTTGAACTATAAACCACCTTGAGTTGGGATATGTGTACATTAATAGAATACATAAGTCTAAAGTAAACCTCTGAGTAGAATTCTTTCATTATTTCATTCTTTTTCATCTTTGTTGCCTCAAATTTTTGTCTCTGTTAGCAAAGTTTTGTAAGAATGGAACCAACTCTTACCATTTGGGAATGGGGACACACACACACACACACACACACACACACACACACACACGTATATTTTTATTTTTCATAATTTATTCTATTACTCCCTGATAATTTCTCCATATGAAAGAATGATGCCATGAAATTTTATACATACACACACATTTGATCATGGTTCATTTTAGCAATATTTAGACTATATAAGTGTCTATTTTTTAGAGTACTTTGATCCAGTCCACAATGTTTTAAATTATATATTTTTTAAATGTGGTAAAACATAAAAAGGACTAAGAAACATAAGTATGGTTTTAAAAAATCCAAATACACTCATGGGGTCTTATAATTAGCTTTTTTTTAAAGGAATACACAGTTATCTTAAACAATATAACAAGGTTCAGATACTCATACATTGTTAAAAATGAATGAATGCTCAAGTACGAAGATTTTAAAGTAAAATCCAGTGCCCTAAACTTTTTGTTCATTTTGACAGTATTTTTTCAATTCTTTTTTTAAATCTGAAAGTGTCTTATCCCCTTCTCATTCGCAGGAGGTAACAGGTGGGGCTCTACTGAAGAGGATTTTAATAGGAAGTCACCTAAAAACTCTAAACTGAATGCCAGGGTGGACTTGTATTCATTTTAGTGGGTTTCCACATTCTGAACATTGGAATTTGAATACAGATGAAAGTTACTATATATTTGAATTAATACTGGCTGTAAGCTGGTCAACACACAGGTCACACACACATTCTTTGTGTAGGTGAAGAAGTTGGGGGTCAGCTCACAAGGGAGTCATGTTGTGGAAGACCCAGGAGTGCAATAGGTTTTACTTTTTAAGCAGTAACCCATTAAAAATGAAAACGAGAAGAGGCCTTTGATCTGTACTTGGAGCCCTAGAGAACCAAAACCAAAAATGGAATTAGAATCCCACAGTTTGAGGGTTTGTGACCAAACTCATAATCCACAATCATACTTCTCATTTCCTTATTCAGTCCATCTTTTTTAAGATCTTAAATCAGTTTTCTCTATGTCACAAATAGTTTTACATTAACCTACTCAAAAGTACATTAAGTCAGATACATAAAAACAAAAACTTACTCATTGACATGAACTCTTTTTATAACATGAAAAAAGCAAAGAATCAAAGATTGAAAACATTCCAATTTAAATACAAGTTAAAAATGTTAAATTATGTTTCCCCTTCATGGTTTTTCTATTTTAGTTTAAGAATTAAAATGGAGTATGTATGATTTCCACCTACATAAATACCAGAAACTGTCCATAAAAGAAAAATAATTTTTAATTATTCCTGAAGGTATTTTTCCTTGATGGGTTTGTTTTCATCAATAAACTACATCTTGTTTCAAATCATGCATAAATGGAAGGCTGCTTCTAGAATTTCAGCAGCTTCTGGGAGTGTATTCTATAGCAGCTAAGTCAAAAATGGAGGAGTAGGGAAAGAATATTGCAGTTTGCCTATAAGCTGCATGACCTCTGCTGAATTACCTAACCTCACCTCTTCTTTCAGCTGACTAAACTGCAACACAGGGATAAATATATTGCCCATTTCATTAGGTTTTTCTTACAACTGAATGAGACAATGCTTGCCAAACATTTAAAATCCAGCCTATCATTTAATAAGTAATTGATAAATTTGTTGCTGATATTGTTTATGTGATTTTTGTTGTTGGTAATTATACAACTTTTTTTCAATAGAGTTGATAACTTTCTGCTTTCAGAATAATTGAAAAAGTATAACAGCTCACCTAAGCATAAGACACCAGATAGCTGTTAGTAGTCAAGAGTGGAAAGAGGGATAAACACGGCATCAAAGAGGGTACAGTAAACACATGAATCAGAAAATGCCTGCCAAGATGTAGAAAGGAAACAACAGAGTTTTTGCTTAGATTTACAATACCAGCATGAACAGAGCTAGTATGGCCTCCTTGACAGAGAATGTGTGTCCTTTTATAGAAGTTGTATCGTCTGATCTCAATTGAGACCAGTGGCTTCACCTTAAAAAACAAAACAAGCACAGACAATAAAAACAAAATAAAAAATAAAACCACATAATTGTAGTGATAAGATGATAATTATAATTCAACCAAAATGAGTTATTAAACAGCACAAGTATTCTAAAGGGACCACACCATTTTTGGTATTATCCTGGGGATGGTTTAAGTCTTAAAGAGGCAGCATGAAGATAAGGCTAGTTCTGTTCCTTAGAATACTCTGGCTTTCTTTCTTGATTTAACAATCACAATTGTGTCTTGGTTGTGGAAACAGTGTATCTCAAAGCCACCAGTGAGCTGAGTTTGCATGTGTGTTCATTTTTACAAATAAAAAAATTGAATTAAAACCTGAGCAAACCTTTCTCTGTACATTAAGCCTTCTGACCTTTACTGAAATAACATAACAGTCATTCAAAGGACATGGGGATGAATCAAAGGTAGCTTTCTATTTACCTACTTTCAAGGGGGGCATAGCTTGCCTGCTTCCCTCAGAGAGCTGTTCAGAGAGAATGTTTACAAAATACTGAGGCCTCTCAGGAGGGTTGTTGAAATATCATTTTTTTATTTAAATGTCTGGATATAGAAAAGTTTGATAAGTTAACAATGAAAAACTGCATGATCAAACAAGATGGCCTTGCAGAAACAACACCAAAAATGTATGGGAAAGCCATTTAGAATCTTGAATTTAAGTAGCATGGTGGACTTGTGAAAGCCAGCTAGAGGAATCAATGTTGTTGGTGTTGGTAGTGGTGGGTCGTCTTGTTTCATTTTGTTCCTTTTCCAGAATTATACATAAGATATATAAGGTTCTGGGAGAAAGGGAATTGGCAAAACCTAAAAAAATCTATGAAACAGCTTTTATATTTACCCCTCTCTTTTCTGTCCCTAAGTCAGGTATAACAACTGTAATAAGTCTCTGAATTAATCTTTCGCTCAAGCCAACTCCCTCTTCGATCCATCTAATATATTTGTTCCATATTTATCTTTATCATTTCCTAATTTATAAGACATGAATTATGAATTATTTACCATTGCTACAAAATCAACTATAAAAGTTTGTTGATATTTAAGTGTCATAAAATATGCTCCAATTTTCACTCTTTTTTAAAGCAAGAGAGAGACAGACAGGAAGAGAAAGAGATGAAAAACATCAACTCATAGTTGTGGCACTTTAGTTGTTCATTGATGGCTCCTCATATGTGTTTTGACCAGAGGGCTCCAGCCGAGCCAGTGACCCCTTGCTCAAGCCAGAGACCTTGGGCTCAAGTCAGCGACCTTTGGGCTTAAGCCAGCAACCATGAGATCATGTCAATGATTCCATGCTCAAGTCAACAACCCCACACTCAAGCTGGATGAGTCTGCTCTCAAGCCAGCAACTTCAGGGTTTCAAACCTGGGACCTCAGTGTCCTAGGTCAATGCCCTCTCCAATGTGCAACCCCTTAGCCAAGTAATTTTTACTTTCTATGTGACATTTTATTCTGGTACTACATATCTTAGTTTCCTGAAAAATGAGTGCATTTCCATTTTTTAAATACTTCTCCCACTTTTTTTCTTTTACACCTTTGATAACATGTGTTCTTTTTCCCTCGAGTGCTTATTATGCTGCCCTGCACAAAATACTGGCAAAACACACACACACACACACACACACACACACACACACACACACACACACACACACTCCAATTGAATCAACTTTAGGAAGGTGCCCATGTTGAGAACTCACTAATTTCACTGTTTCAAAGGCCGTATTTTTGTCTTAGTAATATTACTTGTTCTGGAAGCTGTGCTGCTTCATACTTACTCACTTAACACTACCTTGAGAATCAGTCAGAGACATGACTTTGGCATGAGACATTTGATCTTACATTACCTTATTTTCATCTTAGAGTTACTGTACAATCAGTAAATTACATTGTGAATGAACACTGTATATGTAAGATTATTTGCTGTCACAAATGTGCAGGGGGGCCTCTTGAGGTTTAGGACTGAATGGAAGATAAAAAGTTCACTAAGTTACTTTTAGAGAAATTCTGAAATTGACAATAAAAGTACCTAATTATCCATTATTTTAACAAGATAGCTGAATGTAGAGGAGAAGCCCAGAACCTTAGTTTTTCATTTCTAAGGGAACAAATTTCAACTACATTTAATATTTCTCCTAATTAGAAACCTGGAGGTCATTAGTTGCCAACTATAAGAAACATGATTTGTTTCTAAAACTGCATTTTATAATGTCACATAATTCTTACTCTTATTTTATTGTTATTTTTTTTCTAAGAATTCAAGGGAGAATGAAATAAGGCTAGGTGGAAATGATAAATTTATATCAACAAATCTAAATTCTAGTGATACAACTGCCACTGCTTTACTCATAAGCTTATAGCAGGCTTTTATTCTATATGAACATGTCTTTCCACCTATAAAATGGGATAATAATAATTATTATACAAGGTTATATAGTAAGTGTAAATTGAGATATTTGACTCCATATATAGATATAAGTATATAGATATACCAGAGGTGCGCACACTTTTTCAGCTTGCGAGCTACTTATAAGATGACCAAGTCAAAATGATCTACCTACAATAAAAATGCAAAACATAAATTTATTTCTTCTATATTATCATTATTTAAGTTACTATTATTACTATTTAATATTGTGTATTCTTCTTTCACCTTTCTCCTTCTCAGCTCTCTTTTTGGAGGAAAGTCAATGTCATAGTTTTTATGAACAGTCCGAAAAAGCCGCTCCACATTTCCCTTCTTTGCGATAGCAATGACACACAGACAGATGAGGCAAACGCACTTAGAATATGACATAGTGAAAAAAATCCCCTCCCATTCTGTATGAAAGTGGTAAGTTTTAGGCTTCTTACTCGGACCAGCTACGGCACTCATTTTTATACCCTTTGTTGTATTTAGTTTAAATAAATTGAAGGCTAACTACGCAGCAATGTAACTGAAAAAGTTAGCATGGTTTAACATGTATGCATAGAGTGTCAAAAGTTCAGATGTCAGATTGGCTACCCTGTATGCCAATCAAAAGACAAATGTCTTTTTAATGTCATGCGATCTATTATCACTTCCTTCGTGATCGACCAGTAGATCGCGATTGACGTTTTGAGCACCCCTAAGATATACATATGTACTATCACTGGTTATATCATTCTTAGACTTTCTCCCCCTTACTAAAATTCATATGTTGTGAAACTTTGAACATCTTTTCAGTAATTGTAAGAGGTATTATTCTATACACTATAATAATAAAATAAACATCTGTGTATTTCTGTGTGATACAAATAAATAAAGCACAACATCTTTTTCTCTGTTCTTTTTGACTTGCTTGAATATAGGATGGCTTTCAACTTTTTATTAATGACAAATGTAAAAAATTATCTCTCAGATGTTTATACCGAGATGATTCTGGGCTATGCAGATTCAATGTCTTGGTAAATTTATGGAGTTATCATAATTGCTAAAATATTCTATGTCTCACTTTCACATGGAAGATTCAAGATCAGCCCAGGACTGTGTTATTTTAACCATAACAGTGTGTATTACCCAACCAATCTTTATAGATCACGGTATGCCTAATGAGAGTAAGATGCACTACACTTAAACTCAATTTATGGCTCTATGGAAAATTAAATAAATTTCATTCAATTTAAACAGGAAAGAAAGAGGCCTTTCATAAAGAGCTGGAGAGTCACTTGGAACCCAAGAAGAGGAATTTGATCTAGCATTAAGAACAATTAGAAAGAATCTCAAAATCCAAATTGATTTCCTCTCAACTTTTTCTCTGTATTTTCCTTTTTTGCAGACTGACTTCTTATGTTTCTCTAACCTAAAAAATGTAAGCAAATTCACCAACAACTCTCAAAGTATGAAATAGAACCCTGATCTGTATTCACAGATATCCTGAAACTTTCTTGAGTCAAAGAGCAAACACTTGTGTCAAGGAACATCCAGCATGCTGACTGACACGTGTTTATCCAACAATCAGTTCACTGATTCCAGACAACAGAATTAGCTAAGCACATGGCAGCTCCTGGTGGAACTATTTGGATGATTTGGTCAATGGGGAAATTCCCAGAAAGGGTAATGATGTTTATTACGATGAAGAAATCTTCTCAGAATTCATTATCCAAACATAATTCTCTTTAGGATACCTCATAGTTTTTATATCTGTGACCCAGACATATTACTATTTGCTTGCACATGATCAAACATTGTTCTTTACTATACAGATACTTTGTCCCAAACCAAGCTACAAATGCTTTGGTGTAAGCCTATATCATATTCCTGTAGTATGTTGCAAAAAGGCTAGCACAGGGATGCATACATAAATAATAGTCACTTTCTAATAATAGTTAACATAGATTGCTTTGCATGGGTAACTACAGGCATCTGTTTAATCAAAAATGGCTTAACTGAGTTTGTTTTTCTGCATCTATTTTTTTTTTTTAACTCACAGAAAGGTCAGGTAGTCAGATCAATACAACCAATCATTCATGTTGAAGCAACTTCTAACCCTTTCCAATGATATTTATATTTTCAGTTACTCTCTCATATGCGTATGAAGAGTATAGGGGGACAGGGGTTTACGATAGGTGCAGGGAAGACATTGAGAGGAGAAAGAAATTAACTGAAGTAGTTAGACAAATGATATGACTTCCCAAACCTCAAATGACAAAAGTACTAGTACAGGCAGGGTAGACTAACAGTAAATACAAATTATCATATTCAAATCTTTTAAACAATTACGCATAACCCAGATAGGATTTAAAAAATCTTTCTTTTTTTCTTTTTTTTTTTTTGTGATAGAGACAGAGAGAGGGACAGATAGGGACAGACAGACAGGAAGGAAAAGAGGTGAGAAGCATCAATTCTTTGTTGTGGCACCGTAGTTGTTCATCAATTGCTTTCTTATATGTGTCTTGACCAGGGGTTACAGCTGACCAAGTGACCCCTTGCTCAAACCAGCGACCTTGGGTTCAAGCTGGTGAGCCTTGCTCAAACCAGATGAGTTCACACTCAAGCTAGCGACCTCCGGGTCTCAAAACCTGGGTCCTCCACGTCCTAGTCTGATACTTTATCCACTGCACCACCACCTGGTCAAGTAGATTAAAAAAATCTTGACCAAAAAAAAATTATTTTTGAATTGTACAGACCAAAAGTTACTAAATAAAATATTAGATTATAAGTATTTTATATAATTGTATTTCCATCTATAAATGTATTGGTTAACATGATGGCTAAAATATATGCCTATTTTTAGTTAAAATATTTAAAAGTAAATGCATACTAACATCTTAATAAAACTAGTTTTTCAACAATCAGAGACTTTGTTTTCTTCCAAATTTCTTACAGACATTTTTACTTACTACTTTTAGCAAGCACATATCTCTGGTGGAGAGAAATATAGAAGTTATTAATTTTGCTGTTAGTATTAGATCAATATTATTGCTGATTATAGTCATTTGTGTCATTATTTCTAGGAAATATCAGAATACTAAGCTGATACTAGCCGCTTTATAAAATGATGTCTCCTATAAAATGTTCCATGTCTGCTTTTGTGAGTTACCTCCCATTGCTGTGCATTTGGTATTTCAAAAAAGGATGTGCTTCTGATTTAATTACCTCCTTCTAACATGCTCATTTTAAAATTTAATTTTCTTTCTGTTCCCAGGAATACTTTTTGATCTGGCTAACACAGGGATGATAATAAATGTATGCTTTCCAAAGGATCAGACTGTTTCAGGAACCATTAAAAATATCTTTATTATAACAATACGATAAGTTGAGAAGAACTTGAGTCTTTTACAAAGTTTTAGAAATGTTTCTCTTATGAATGATAGCTTTTACTTTTTAGAATAAATCAGGGCTAATGTGATGGGTTCTGCTGGCAAACAGATGAGTGGGAGTTGGGAACTCAAGTCTAACCTACTTAAATCAGAGGGAGCATTAGCGCAAATATTCTTAAGTAAGCATTCATTGCCTAATCAAACGAAACTGGCTTACTCAATGTTCAGTAGCATGTCTTTTCAAATCCTGGCTCAGGCTCTTGACTAATGTAGGCTGCTCACTCTGATCCCATTGGGGCTGCAGAAATCTCCTATTTCCTTTCATTTTCGGGTATGCAGCTGCATTTTTAAGCCATGACTACATTGTTAAATGAATCATTGATTTGGAAAATCTGAAGTGACCTTCAGCTTGTTCTCAAGCTCTACCTCAAAAGAAGAGAGGCAAAATCAGCAAAATATTGGAAAGAGGAACTTTTTCTAAAAGTATGTGCAGCAGGTAGAAGGTTGGAGACCACTCTATGTGTGCATAAGGGTGCACATGATTGTGAGAGATTATATTTGATCATCAGAAATAATTCTTCCTAATAATCTGTGCTCTGGGTATGGCTCAACTAACAAAGGCCTCTTCTTACAGTACAGAGCAAATGCTTCCTGTGGCTTCTTGGCTGCCCCTTTACACTATCTGCTACTCATACAGACTCACTTTCTTTATTAAAGTGGTTTGGACCAATCCTGGGTACTTACCTAGTCAGCACCATGATAGTTTTCCTAAACAGTCAATACTATAAAAAGTTACATGACTAGAAATTCCACTTCAATTACTTTCCTTTAAATTCATCTTGAATTTTCAGTTATGGTTAAGGGGAATGTTTTGTCAATAACTGTAGATGTACACCAAGCCCCATGGAGCAGTACAGCAGCATTCCTTCAACACTGACTTGCTCCTCTTCATGAGGGGTGACCTAGCTAGACATATCAGTATTCAATGAGACATATAGATTACCCCGATGGAACTGCTCAATGAAGTTTACATAAGGTCAGTAGAAGATGCAAGTATCATATTCACTGAGTCACTAATTGGTCTCATGCCAGAAGTTTCATTTATCAATATAGTCCAGTTAACCTCAATCTCCAATTCCCTGAGTCCTTTTTCCCTTAGGTACTGAGTGTTTCTAAAGGTTTTTCTTGCTGAAACAGGTATTGGAAAACGAATTGATAAAAAAAAAAAAATCAACCCTTAGGTATAAATGACTGACAAGTCTCAACTCTTTTAAACCTGGAAGAGTCTGCAGTTTACTATGCCTGAGGGTTTCTACTGTGTTGTTGGAGCCATAATTCAAGTTTCCTGAAAGTTGACCTAAAATGAAAGAGTAAGTTAGCCTTACTTCCATGTTCTTTTAAAATGAATTTCCTAATAAGTGTAGTTCATTTATTATTAACTCCATTTCAGAGCTGAGGAAGCAGAGGCTCAGAAAGTTAAAGTAGCAGACCAGGGTACAGCCTTCTGACCAATAGGTTTAGTCACATTCCTGATCCAGAATCTGCCTCATCCTCCTTATTTGTTGTGAGGCCCTAAGTTCCTTTCATAAACTTCCAAAATCAAATCACTTTGACAAACTTTGTTCCTCCCTCTGATACGTCCTGTCTTCTCATAATGAGTCATTTTTGCTCTTGCTCATTCCATTCTTAATGTTCAGGTGGGAGGACGTGATGACTATAAAAGGCAAGCAATCAATATCCGGGGTTAGACAAAGCTCTGTAAGCCAATCTGCAAGACAGAGCAAAGCTCCTGGTGTCCTTAACCGTAACCTTGGCACATGAAAAGCGACTTCCATTCCATTTTACCAACGTTTCGGTCAAAGATCAATTGCTATTGTAATTATATCATATATCACAGGACGTGGAATCAGTGAGAGGGCAGGCCCTCTAAACTAATACATATCATTAGCATTTAAAGGACATGAAAAACAAATTGAACATTAGTCCTCGTGTAACTCTTTTTTCTAGAGCAAATAATTTTCCAAATTAAAATGAATAAATTAATGAAATTGCCACATGCCCGAGAATAAACCACATTGGTAATGTCGTCAAGCCCTCAGCAAAGTTTAGCTCATTGTACTTCTGTGTCTGATCATTATAACATCTAATCAAGAGGAGCTTAAATACTTCAGTGAGCTCTCAAAATAAATTTGATCTGTGCAGCTTAGGTCTTGTGGATTCTTAGGGTTATGGACTAGGTGAAACATGTTTTTGTTTTAATCCCTGCCTCAGCTCAAAGAGGATTAATATCCATAATTCTCCTATCCCCATTTAATTGAGAAATGAAGTTTGAAAAGGCACCTCCTAGAACACTCCACTTTGAAGTATGACCTAGCCACTGTCTACACAATAAATCTTCCTCTGCTTGCACACACTTAAACACACTCTTTCTGTCCCAAAAAGGGAGGAAAGAAAACCATTGGGTGTATGTGCAAGCATGTGTATTTGTGTGTGTCTATTCTAAAGCACACAGCATTGCTGTTTTCTTTTTTCCATTTTAGAATTATCCCAATGAAGGCATTGTCTGGGAAGCCCAAAAGTTGTCTCAAACAGCTCTGACCTTACCTTTCTCTGACACTTTAATATCCCCATTGGTATAACTATCTCTTTTATTAGAACAACATAATTCTTGCATTCATGTTGTATAATTGGAATTACTTTTGTTTTTCCACACCAATAGAGGCAAAATGTCTGAAGAAAAAAAAGAAAGTAGACACTATACCTTGGAACTATTTTCTAAGCAGGTAGATAGGCATTAATAGAAAAGAGCCAACATTCTGAATACAGACCCCTCCTTATGTCCTTAGACAGACCCAATGCTAAGATCTAATACAGGAAGGACAAGGAGAAGCACATGAAGACTTAATGTCAATCTCACTTTTTCTATCCAGGTTGATGTGAGGATTTAATGAGGCAGTACCTGTGAAGTACTTAGCATAAGGCTGAGTACACAGTAAGGCGTCAGCAAATGCTAGCTTCTGTCATTTATATAAATAAGCATCTTACACCTGAAAAACCCTACACCTAAGTCTTAAGCCTTCAAAAGGACTATATCTGACACTCAATGCTTTTTCTAACCCAATCTCAGAAATGACATACTATCACTTTATCAACCATACCCTATTGTCATACAGACCAACCCTAGTCTAATGTAAATGGCACTACATAAGGGCATGAACACGAAGAAGCAGGGACTATTGGGGGCAATTTTGAAAGCTGGCTGCCACAACTACCTAAGGGCTGCTGAAACCTTTGTCAAACTGTTCGTTTTCTGATATTTTGTCCTTCAAAAACAAGGTTTGCGTGACACTGTTTTCAATGGGATTTCAGCAAATGATAATATACCCAGAAATAATAATACTTAGAAATTGAATATCTGTTACCAATTTACAGATATTTTATGTGATATCTCACTTGAGCTTCAAAATAACCTCTTAAAATAGGTGACAGAATAGATGCTACTGTAATATTTCCACTGATAAGGAAACTGAAGATCAGAGAGATTTTATGACTGACCCAAGATCTCAACTAGATATCCTCCTAGCATCCTCAAGGCAACAGAAAAAATTCTGCTAGGCTAAGCTGCTTTATATATTTGTTAAATGCTAAATGCCTACTTGCTTTTATGTTGGGCAGAGGGTTTGCAACAAATCACAAGTGTGTGACTCATTGGTGTTCTCTGTACTTTCTAAAAATCACTAGATTTCAGCAACTGATATCTGCTTTTTTTTCTCCCGTTACTTGTCACACACAGATGTGCTCACACACACATGCATATATACTTATAGACACACATACACATACTACAATTTCTGGTCTCTTATGTTAATAGCAAACTAAATTTCTTTCAGAAACTGCTATGGGTCATTGTGTCACAGAAAAGTCTTTCTTCAATTCAAGTTTACATTTATATCTATACTTAATAAATTTCCTCTCTTTATTCTAAAATAAATTATGAAAGGTTGTATGTTCAAGCTTCAGAAAAAAACTTCCACTTTGGGGGGAGTTTTTCAACTATTTTTATTTGAATTGGTAGCCATTTGTATGAGAGAAAAATGAATACTAGTGGAAAAGCCCAGATGGATTTGGAAAATAATTACAAGTATTCTGCCATAGCTTCGGGCCTTTGACAAAACACCTATTCAAAGATAGAAAATCCACAATTTTTCTTTTGCATTTATTTTTCTGAATAAAGCTGTATTGAATAGCCAGGGCTGATAAAGGATTCAGAGCAATTGCCTTAATAAGTAATAGTGAGTCCATGTTTTAACCAATGGGACAGAAGCTGGCCTTCCATACATCTAAGTACCAGCCTTCCATTGACAGATTTATAGTCATGGAGCAGATGGGGGAGCAGACAGTTAAAAAAGAGCTAGATCCCTATAATTTTCATTCTTTCTGCAGCATGCTCTACCTCAGCACCAACTCTACCCCACCTATATTCTGCATACCTGAGAATTTATTTGCACCTCCACATTTTTTTTTCAGAGTTGTGTGTGTGAGCATGTGTGCTTACAATACACCCTTGCCTTCTTTCTGCATATTCAAACCCTACTGATACTCTCTGAAGCCTCCTCAGCTAGAAATATGTAATTATTTACATCCTTGCTACTGCTCATGAATTTCAAAGGGCTTTATTTTAACATAAGCTAATTCCATGATCCTCACACAACCATAGAAGTTTTACCCCACAAATATTGTCTTACTGTTTTCACGGATGAAAAAATGATTGGGATGGTTCAACTAGCAAACAAGGTCATAGAGCTAAAAAAAAAAAAAAAAAAAAAAAAAAAAAAAAAAAAAAAAGTAGTGCTGGAGTTTATCTGTCCTTCTGTGAAAGCTATAGCTTCACCCGTATCTACAACATGCACCTGCATGAGATCTTCCTTTCTAAGTGCTTGACTCTTGACCTCAGGGAGTTCTTCATATTCTAAACTAGCCTTTGTGTCTTAACTGCCTGGTTGCACATATAACTCACTGATGACCTAGTAAAAGATTGATCCTCCACTTTTTACAAGGAGCTTCATCAGTGCATGTCTTTCTTGTGCACCCAAAGATGGCATCATGGGAGCAATGAAACTAACAGGGAAGAATGAGTTAAACATTGTGGGCATTTTTCTATCCTGCTCCCAGCAATCCTTGAAGTAGATAATAGAGTCAATTGGGATTTAGAATTATATACTTTTTCCATTCATTCATCATTCATTAATTTATTAATTAAATCATTCAGCTAACATAGTTCACCTACTATGTGATATTCTCTGCATTAGGCCCTGGAAACTCAACTTGCATGTGGAATATTCTTGATCTCCAACAGCTAAAATTAAGTAGAGGAACTTTCACTCTTTTCTCTGAAATAAAAACGACAAGCACCAATGTGCAAGAGGAAAAGAAATTATTCATTTCTTCCACCTACATTGCATCAGGAATAAGCATATGAAGGTGACTAGCCAAGTAAAGTATAGATCCCTCCTAGAGGACACTCAAATTGAATATCCAATTTTAATGGCTAGATTATACACTATTTCCCTGTAACTAATGAGTATTATCTGTCTTGATTCACATTTGTAGCTTGAGGATTGTAAATGTTAGGCTCCCTCCCTTTTGTCTTTTTGACTGGGAATATATATACTTGTATTATAAAATACTTTAGGAAGTCTGTTGTGGATAAAGATTAGAGAAAACCATGTGTTCTACTTATATTTAAAGTATTTAACAAAGGATATGAAATAAACTAGTATTTTTTTGAAAAATCAGGAGTCAGGTCTTAGAAATTTCCATTTGCTTTTTGCCTAGTCAACCATGGACCAGTAGAAATGTACCTTCCATGAGTGCATTCAGTAGCCACTCAACACTTTGTGCCCAGCATGTTGCCTTTTAAAAAGTGTGATCCTATGGTCAAAATTCATGCTTCTATATTCAGAGCTTCATATTCTCATCACTTATACTAGACTTGAACTCTGTACTGTTTCTGGTTGATAATTCATTAGATGAACAGTCACTGAACAACCACTTTTAATAAATCACTTTGGGGAATTTAGTAATGAGCCTCCAACAGGGGAGATAACATAAAAACAATAGCAATCACAAAGCTCAATATAGTCCTTAAAGAAAGTAGTATGGATGAAGATGAGGCACTAGGGGTGAGAAGACAATTTCCTTCATCTCAAAGGATGCTACAGTTGAACTGAACCCTGAAAAATAAATAGGGTTTGCCTACAAGAATGGGAAGATATAACAAGCTAACAAAAAAGCCTTGAGCAGGTAAGAACCCTGAATATGTTTTTTTCAATTGTGCATTTTTAAAAAACAATATTGATATTGATTGTCTGTTCTCTGTTCCATATACTTAGTATATTCAGCAGATCCCTTTTTTGGTCCATATTGTATTTTGTCATACAAAATCTTCTACACAACTTGAGAATTATTTAAAGAGAGTTGATATATTTCACAAAATTATACTTTATACTCAAATTCCAGAGTTAAAATCAAGGCTTTTTTTTTTTTTTTTTTTTTTTTTTTACCATGGTGTAATACAATGCGGTGTTATTGGTAAATTCTCATATTCCCTGAAACTCTCATCTGATGATGACATTTCCAAACTACCTTCATAAAATTAGGGTGATTCCAGAAGGCTTGAAGATAGAGAGCAGTTATTCCCATGATATATGATCTTTCTGTACCTCTAACTCACAAACTCCTAACTTCCTTTCAAATTATATAGAAAAGGCAATTTTTCCTTCTTTGTACACAACATACACTTTTTCCTCTCTCTGGGCTATTATTTATTATTTAACTTGGTTACTGTATTATTTAAAGAAAAAAGCAGCTTGCAATATTGCCTTTTGGGAGATGCTATACAGGGTAAAGCAATATTGATTGCATTGTAGCTATTAACTACCATTCTGAAAACAAGGGAAAGGTGTGAGATAGTGAATTGGCAAGAATTATCTTCACCCTTCCACAAGCTAAAAGGGAAATAAAATTAGCAAATCACCTTTCAAATAATCCAAAAACTTTAGAATTACTTCTTTAAGATTCATTTTTCTAGCTTCCAAGTTTAAGATAATGGGTGAAATCACAAAAATGAAAATGGCCCTCAAGAAACAAAGAATTTTCCATATTTTTAGAGGGTATATAAAGAACCAAGCTGTTATAATTTAGCTACAGTCCACATTTTTAGTATTAATTACTAAGTCCTTTGCATATATACACTGTCTTGTTAGACTGTCAAATTCTTCATAAATCTTATCCTGGTTCTTGTTGATGACATTTTCTTTCCTAAAATGCTCATATTTAATAAAAAATATGAGCTTCCATATACTTCCATTCCCTGATCTTCCTCCATGTGAAGGAAGATCACATGGAGGAATGTAGATCTGGCTGTGAATGGAGATATTGGTGGAATACTATTGTCAGTGAGGGTTCACCAAGCAAATAGAAATTCTGTAGATTAGATCTCACAAAAGAATATTCCTGAATGAATCTGTAAGAAGACTTGGGGTCCGTAAATAATGGAGTAAAGTAAATGAAGTCAGTAAGACACAAAATGAAAAAACAAATTTTTTTTTTAAATCAAAATGAGAGAAAAGAAGCAGATGTGAAAAGCTCAGTATAAAATCAAAGTATAGGGACCGTGGAATCCAGAGTAGAGAACAGAGGTTGAAAGGTTAAGTTGAAAGATTATTTCTGGGGAAAAAATATCAAAGAGAGGCATAATTTATCACTAACATTTAATTGGCTTTCATAGTAAGATGCATAGAAGTACCACCAGTATTTAAAAGCCTATAGATAGGGCAGACAGAATTAATTACATTTCCAGTTGGAACTGTAAGGTGTTGTGGCAATAGAAAAGATATGGTTCTTTAAAGGAAGTTAGAAGACCAATGTACACATAAATCAAATAGAAAAGACTGTTTCATAGCTCAGAATATTGTTTTCCATAGTCCATGTAAAATATCTTGTTAATAGAGATTGATCAGTAAATACTTGTAAAATGAAAATAAAAGCTGTTGGTATTTTCTAAATTCTATGTACTATAAAATCTGAGAATAGAAATTCAATGAGGGATAAATAATGAGAAAGGTCAAAAAGATGGTGGAGCTTAAACTATGCTTTTGATAGTAGAAGAGACAAGAGGAAAAAAGACTAAATTTAAGAAAAAATTTTTAAAGTAATTTTACCAATAATTAAGCCATTGCTCAAGTAGTGAACCTGAATTTCAGAGTCAAAATCCCAATTGTCTAATATCATTTATTATTTCTTCCAGAAATGCACCTGATTTCTCTCCCTGTAATACCTCACTAACATAGGTTTTTAATTTTTAGTAATAAATACCACATAAATTTCCTTTCCTCCTTGCCCATGTAAGAACAAAGTCTTGTCTCCTTGAAGCCATGGCAGAGCTCAAGAAAATAACCTTGAACAAGCTGCTTTATAGACTTCAGTCTCTTTATCCTGTGAAAGTAGAGGACTATAGTCCTAAACTTCATAGTTTCTAAATCTGAAGCAAAACCTTACCTCATTGGACGATTGTTTTTATTTAAATGACACCAATCCAAAGACGTGCATTCATTATGGCTAAAATAAATATATTAATTTCTGTACATATTATGGTTTTTGCTAATTTGCCCCAATACAATCAAAACAATAAACTTAATGATAACAACCAAATAGCTAATTAAGTTGATGATCGTTTAATTTTACTTTTGATAATGCATATGTTTTTATGTAGATGAATACAATGAAAATTACAAGCAGCTAGTTTTAACTATCTCATTCGAATTGTGTGCTCAATGAAGGAGAACTGTTGAAATGTGAGCTCCTGGTGCTGCTGCTCATTGTGGGAAGAGGCAGACATGGGCCCTGCAGTTGTTGTGGCCTGACCACGGAACAAATGAGCACCTTGTGAAATGAGAAAGTGGTGTTTGATTATATCTGTGAACACAGAGACACACTAATGGGGCATGCTGTCAAATCGAGAGAAAAGCACACATACACTATACTTACAGCATTCATTCATTTATACACTCATTCATTTATCTAGTCATTCTTATGGTCATTTATATGCAAGATGCTTATAAAATAAAATTGAAAAAGGATCATATAATATATCATCAGGAGTATCACAATCTAGAAGCACAAATAAGTAAAAGGCAACCAAATATTATAAAGTATGAGGAGCAAGCAGTATGTTGAGTATCTTGCATATAGCATTGTATTTCATCTAAACATCCAAAGGATACAAAGGCAAACCAGGGAATTGGGTGTGACTTTTGAGGTAAATCTTAATAATAAAGAATGGTTATTAAAGCAAGAGCTAAAGTGTAGGACTTGAATGTTATTCCTACTGTATTGGAGGGATTTGAGAGAGTCCTCTGTATCTTAGAGAATAAAGCACATTTGGCACTATAATGGAAAAGAGATAAGAAAGTTAACTGGAGCAAGTACTTAAAGGTTTTGAAATTTATTTTAAAATAGAAACTTCTGCTGTGAGCAAAAGAAAAAAGTAATTAAAACCAAAATGCTATATAAGTTTTATATTTTAGAAAGAAAAATATGGTGCAATTGATAATGAGAAATTGGAGAAGAAGGAGACTGGAGATGGAGAGTGGTGAGCATACCCCATTACATGAAGGTCTGTGAGCCAAAGTGGTCCAAATAGAATTGTCAAGGAAGGGGTGAGTTAAGAGATATTTCAAAGAAAACAAACAAACAAGACAAAACTGTATTCTGCAACTATTTGTGCTGGAAGTTGTGATTGCTCTCTGACAATTAGACACATAGAATAAAAATATCAATTCTATTTCACAAAGCCAATTGACTGTAGTAGTTGGATTAGATTTTTGGCTACAATAGTTTCCTAATAAATTACCTTAATACTTTACTTACCCTAAACAGTAGAAAGATAATTTAATACAGGTCTTTTCAGCAGGAGCCTGCCTCATGAAGTCAATATTATGGTAAAATACAAACCAGAAAGCATCCTTCCCACATGCAGGCAGGGGAACCAAAAATACAGTCCAGATGTTGTGAGCCAAGCACTCTCTGATTCTTCCACATTCTTTTTTTTTAATTTTTTTAAAATTTTTTATTTTATTCATTTTAGAGAGGAGACACACACACACACACAGAGAGAGAGAGAGAGAGAGAGAGAGAGAGAGAGAAAGCGGGGAGGAGCTGGAAGCATCAACTCCCATATATGCCTTGACTGAACCAGTACAGGGTTTTGAACTGGCGACCTCAGTGTTCCCAGGCCGACGTCTTTATCCACTGCGCCACCACAGGTCAGGCTCTTCTACATTCTTAAATCAGGCCATACTTCCACCTCCACTTGAAAAAGAGAAAGTGATGGTTGAGGAGCATCATTACTAGTATGTAAATCACCTGGGGATCTTGTTAAAAAAACAGATATTGATGAAGAATATTTTGGTTGGTACTTTAGAATTTATAGTTTAACAAGCTACCAGAAAATTCTTATGCTTCTGGCCCATGGAGTCATCAGGGTGGTTACTATGATAGCCTTCCAGTGTTGAAGCAGGCTCTGCAAATCTAACTATATCTTGGTCAAATAGGGCTCTAGTTCTCTGATTTCCTACAAAGTTCAGGACCAAGAAAAACATTTTTTTTTCTGCACATTATAGTTGGGTAGGCTCACAGTAACCGGTAATTGCTGAAATCTTGATAAATGTGCCCCAACATAACTATAAGAGGATAATTCAATTAAATACTCATAAACCATCCAGACTTAGATATGTTGATTTCAGCTCATTCATACTTTTCATATATTCTTCCTTCTGGCTCTAGAGGGTTTAAATATTTTTAAGTTATCTCATTCTGCCCCTAGAGGTATTCATTTCTTCATTTGTTTTATTTGATCACATTAACTTATAAGCTGACTCATATATTTTTGGGATGTGTTTGGGGACAGAAATACAATAATGAAATTAGTGTTTCCTCTCCTAGAAGTTGGGCTTCAGTGTGGAGTCTGCTTAACTGTCATCTTTATTTTCTTCATTACGGTGCTTTGTACATAATAAATCATTAAAAAGTATTTTTGATTGATGTATACATTTAAAATTTTCATTAATTTGTGGGTATGAAATATTTGATTTCCCAAATCTGTTTTTTTCTTTCTCCCTTAAGAACTTTCTTCAATTCTTTCTTATTCAAAGTGCTAGTAAGTATCTCAAGTTTATCCTTCCAGCTTGGAAGTGATATTTCTTTATTTGGGGGAATGTGGGATGCTATGCTCCAACATTTGAACACTTAATTAAAGCACAAAGAATGCTTAATTAGGGTAATAAATGCAATTAAACTATTTATAATGGAGAAACGGCTACTCAATTTTTAAAGCAACAGAGAAGAGATGACCAGATGGGTTAATTAATCAGTGTTAACTCTCATTTGATGAATACTTTGAGATTCTCGGGTACAATAGGACTATAAAAATGCCATATACTGTTGTTTTTATGTGTAGATACAATGTCATTGGGACCCTACTTCCTTACGCCTTTCCATTGAACAAAGTTTTTTTTGCAGAATTGACTTTTGCTCTCTCAGAGTGTAATAAGTTTCTGTCTCCCAATAGTAATTTAAGCTATACTACAATAGAAGACAAATGTAAATTTTCAAGATTTTAAGAGATTTGCTTACATATTGAGCAATGCATGATTTTATTCCTTTTAAGAGAGAACATCTTTTCTTGTCATTGTTGTTCAACTCTGTGAGTGCCACTATTTTTCTGTGAGTAAAAAGGCTACCATTCATCATATCATGCCACTGAGTCTCAAATTTCCATCAGATATGGAAACTTACTATATCCCTTCTTGTAAAAGAAGCTTTGGCTACTTTTGATAACTTTTATTAATATACTTTGTAAAAATGATTGAGCTTCTTTTTCATACCTTATGTACCATGTTTTATTTGTTCGAGCAAATTTCTAGATGAAAAACAAATCAACCAGTACTTGATATTTAAATGAGTAGAGTAGTTAATTTTGGCCCCAAAGGCACAGTGACCTCCTCCCTCATGTACGTGCACTGGAGATATTCCAGTGGCACTGAGTGGTGGGAGAGGAAAGGTATGTTGCCACCATTTTTTTTGGAAAGGCTTTACACAGAAGTACCAACTGTGCTATAATAGGAAAGCAACTTGCCAAAACATTACAAGAGGCTGAAGTTTCTATCTCACTGAAATTCTACTTCACTTATTATATGCTTGGATGGCTGCAAGAACAACAGATAGCTATGTAATTAATAGAAACAATGTCAGCCTCTGTCACTTCCTTCTTGTCTCCATGCAGACCAGTAATGAGGTGCCTCCTGACACACAACCACAACATGCTGACAAACCATCTTGGTGTTTGAAAAAGACACAAAAAACCCCCAAAACCGTGACGATGATAGCAAGCACCATTCCTCTTCACCAGAGAGTTCACATCATTGCTGTCCCTGAGGCAGAGACTCCTGGCTAGAGAAGTCCCTGTCTCCCAGGCTCCAAACAAACTTTCAGGTCTGAAGGGCTCTTAGGATATCATATTGAAAGCCAAAGTTGTCATCTAGATGAATAATTTCTTTCTTTCTTAGGTTACTCTTCCCGAGAAAATACTGAAAATGAATCATTTTCTGAAGCCGTCACACATTCTACTGCTAATTTTCACCATTGTATGATGAACATGCACTGGACAAGAAATTAGATAGTTTATTTGCTGTGGCCTCATCCAATATATTAAAAAAGATAATGATGTTAACTTTTGTTATGAATAAAAAATGGCGGAATTTCACCTGCTATCCCATCAAATGTAATCGTCCCCACTGTGTTTTATTGAGTCTGTCCATCAGCATCACCATTAACTGACAGGCTCAGTGCACTCTTTCCTTATATAGCTGTGTGAGTTAATACAGGTAATATTAGAAGCATAAAACACAGTATTTGAGCATGTACTTTACATTACTATAATTAGTAAAATAAAATTTATATGTAAAAATATGCAGAATTATTGAGTGCAACATAGTCTAATTCCAAATGGAAAATACAAACAAGATACAGGATGGCAAATCAGTGACTGAGACTAGGATTACTGTTGGAGAGAGCAAAGCAGGTACACTTCCTCCCAGAATAGTAGACTCCAAAGGAAGAGATTTCTAGACAAGAGGATATGTGTGAGCAGTAGGAGGATTCTATACTTATATAAAAAAAATTCATCACTACAAATATCCTCATAGGTAGTAAAATGAAAGCAATAATGTTCTGCACTGAAAATAAAATTGGTTATTAAAGGAAGGAAGATATAACAAGTAGAAGTCATAGCTAGCATGAAACTTATGTTCTAGATTTTTAAAGAAGTCTAACAGGTGAAACAAAAGTGAATAATTTGAACAAATATATAAGGCTAATTGCTAAATCTCATGATATAAATCTTGCCTTTATGAGGGCTTTCATTAAAGAACTATCAATGTAAAGTGAAACAATCTGCTAGGGCTTCCTGAAGGTGATAGGTCTTGACTTTTATTTTGATTAGTAGCTAACATTTGAATTTATAGAGAGCAAAGAATAAATACCAGATGGAAGACAGTATTAGATATTGCATGTTTATGGGTCAATAAAGATCTTAATTAAAGACATGAGATATATGGAATTGTGATCCACTCCAGTTTAAAAACATAACTGATAGGAAGTGTTATTTAAAGTATGTTGTTTCATTACCATCTGTCTGAATCAAATGCGAACTTGCACGGGCCAGGAGGCTGTGATGGTGGCCTTGGCTACTGGCCTTACATTTGGCGTAGTCTGAGGCAGGATTTGGATCAAATCAGTTTAAAGCCACTACCACCGTTGAGCGGTGGAGTAGAAGACTGGCTGCTGTTATGGTTCCCTATGGCTGTCCTTTTGGAGGCCATAGGCTGGCTGACTTTTACAGCCATGAGTGAGGAAACCAAGACCTCTGTGGAAGAGTCTGCCTGGGGCCTGCAAACCAAGCAGTGGAAGGAGCTAGAGCAAACATGGGTGAAAGAGATGCCAAACCTGGAGCTAGAGCAAGCACCAGAGGAGGCCAACCAGGTTTGTGAGACTTGCCTGGAAATAGAACAGCCACTGGAAAAGGAATCATAGGTTCATGAGTTGCAGATTGCCTTGAATGTTGTGGAGAGCCAGCAGCAGCGGGAAGCCAGGGCCAAGGCTGCAAGGCCTGTGGAGTAGAAGGTGGTGGCGGTCTGGGGCTCAAGCCCAGCAGCAGGAACTGGTACTCTTTGGAGGATGAGGAGAATCAGGCTGGAGTTGTAATGTGCAGTCTCCAGAAAGTGAGAGTCCAGCTGCAAGGAGTACCTACTATGGCCCTGGTAGGTCTGCAATTTTGGGACATAGGGGTGGATGACATCATGCTCTCTGGAGCAGAGATGGAAATGCTGTCATTGCCATGTGCTCCTCTTTGGGACAGCGTAAGACCTGCCAGGACTGGAGGGATGAGGGGGGTGGTTGAAGCCCCATGTGCTTGGACTGATTCCTGGACTATGACTGGAGTGGGTACTGGCTTCTTTGTTTGATGGACTTATGAATTTTAGACAATGTGAAATACCCTGATGGGGGCAGAAGGCTGCTTTGCTGGAGGCCCTCCCCCTGCCCCGGGAAGTTTTCCCATGGCTAGATAGAAGTCTGAGGACATTTTACACTTTTGGCAAAGTGCTCAGAGACTGGTGAAATTGTACTTTTATAATTGTTGAATCGTATGATTGTGCTGTTGTTGTAATTTGTGTAATGTACCTAATTTTCTTGTGCAGAAATATCTGTGTTTTAGATTGTAAGTGAGCAAAAGGGGTGGAACGTGGGTCAAATAAGTTTGCAAATATGATGTATACATTTGCTCGCTTATAGTTTGCATTGGGTGTGGGGGACAGGCTGTAAGCCAGCAGGGTCCTTGTAGCGTAAGGCTTATTTTTAAGACTAAGCCTTTCCCACCCTTTTAATCCTAAAATCTTTTCAAAACTAAGCTTTTCCCCATACCCTTAATTGTTGCATGATGTGGGGTGGTGCACTCTTATGAGGAATCCCATTTATTCCTCAAATAAGTGACTTTGTATCAGAGACTTCCTTATTAGTATATTGGATTAAAGGTTTTGATTTCTACACTATAAAATGGGATAGACCAAAGGCTTGTTCTCTCAGTTCCTGCTACTAGCATTGGATAGGAGAAGCAGCCAAGATGGCAGAGTGCTGAAGGAGAAGCCAGTTTCTCCGATGTTTCTGTAGAGAGAAGAAGATGAGAAACAGAAGTGAATAAATTTGGTGAGGTAGGAACCTTTGATTCTAGGAAACTCAGATAAGTCAGTGGCTTTGGGAGCTCTGAATGTATTTGGGAGCCACTGTGTGTATTTCTTGCTCACCAGGTGTGAACTAGGATTAAAGGTAATGGCTCACCAGTTCTTGGCTCTGTTGTTTCATTACCGTCTGACTGAATCAAATGTGAACCTGAATGGGTCAGGCAGCTGTGATGGTGGCATGGCTACTGGCCATATAAAGTAGATCAATCAAGGGCAGTGGTTTCATGCTTTAGTTTATAGACACCAAAAAGGTTGTGAAAATAAGCCACATGTTCATGTGGCTCCAAGTACACACTGAAACATGTACCAACAAAATAATAAATATCTTTGCAACATATATCCTTTAAGTATGTAGAACTGTGATGAATGCAATGAAAATAGATTTAGTAAATGAACTCTCTTTTAACCTTATGTTATTCTATATTTTCTCATCTAATAGGTGTGATTATTATCACATACTAAAGGCTGCATTACTTTGTTAAAGATGCTGCCAACTTACATTATTGTTTGTTTTTTAGTTATCAAATATAAAATGCATGTCAGGTGCTTAACATTTTAATTTATTTTACTTACCCATTATTTGATATTTGATATTTAATATTATACCTGAGTTATGCTAACATAAATATGACCATTAAAATGGATACATTTCAGTGTCTTTTTAAAGTTTTAATAATTAATTCAGAATCCATTTTTAATGTCTAGAGTTATAAAATATGCACGTTTTCTAATGACACGTGAACCTTCTAACTCTATTTGTCCCAATAGAATTTGACTCTTTTCTTCATTAAGTAGCATTTGTGGTGTATTTCTGAAGACCAAAAAGTAAAGGCACATTAAGGATTTAGCTGAGAATGGCACATTTCTAAGCCAAACGAGCTTGTTTCATAACCCCACACTTTGAAGTTTCATCACTTACAACATGTCAACTTGCTAAGTACAAATATTCCATTCTCCAAATAGTACTAAATATTGAAGACAAGATTTGATGAGACAGAGTAAGTAGAAGTGATATAATGAAACAGCTCAAATTTACCAATAAGTTTTATCACATACAAATAAAAAAAAACACCAACTAGTTTTCTAGCCTTGCTCCCTAACCCAGATACACGGCTGTCTACCCCCATAACTTAGTTCTGCATAGTAATACATTTTTCTTTTTCAAATAGAAAATGCTGGTGGATATGCCTTTGGTAGTGGGATGTGTTTAGATGTTGAACATAATGTATTAAATTGAAATTGCACTTTGTGAGCTTTACTTTCTAAGTTATTCTGATGGGAAATGGTTAACTAAGCCACCTGGATTAATCAAACCTTGGAATATTCTGAAGATAGGCCTATCTTCAGGACTAACCCTTTGGCCACCTCTTACAAAATAATCCCTGAGCCAGATAATAAGATTGTTTTGTATGCCTGAAGCCATAGGCTATGCACACCAGTTTAACCATATAAATTTATTCTGACCATATAATTTCTGATCCATGCTTGTTTTCCCTCTGGAAGGGAGGGGGACTGAGTCTGAGCAGTTGAGAACAGTGAACCAGACACAGGCACATATGACTAGAACCCAGTCAAATCCCTGGGAACTAAGGCATGAGTTAGCTTTCATGATTGGCAAATATGAGACACAATGGCATAAGCAGTCACACATTTTGTTGGGAGAACTAAGCACAGTCCTACTGGCAGGGGCCCCTGTGTGCTTACACTTGGTGGCTTCCGCATTTCACCTATGGGTCTTTCCCTTTGCTGATTTTTGTTTGTATCATTTTGAAATAATAAACAATAACCACAATTAAAGTGCCTTTTTTTTGTATGTTTGTCCTTCTAGAGAACTATTAAGCCTGAGTGTGATTTTGGGGATCCTCATCACATCCCTCTTTTCTAATTCTCAGTAAAGACTTTCCTAATGTGGCCCTCATTGTTATTCTTCTACTCAGAACTCTTGACACTTATAATCAATACAAAAGAATTTAAGAGTTTTGCAGAGCCCTCACTTGAATTTTTTATTATTGTTTTATATATTACTCCTTTCTCAGTTAAATTAATTGCTCATTTTAGCACAAAGGTTGTGTGTGATTGCTGGTTTCTCCCCCAAACTTGTGATGTTTTCACAATGGTCAGCGCTAACTAGGTACTTAATCAATGATTTAACACTAATGATCAACCAAGAAACTGATGGAATTAATAGCAAACTAGAAACATCTATTAGTAATTGGTCTAATTATGTTTTTCAGCCTATCAGCACTTATTCAGAAATATTCTAGATTATTGGTACTGGGCTACCAAAGTACAAATAGAGCCTATTTTGGCCAACTTGTACTTATGTGTCTTGCATATAGCAAGTATCAAATGTTTATAAAATGAATGTATAAAAAGAAAATCTTTTGGATTTTGTAAGAACAGTAGCTGATTTTTTTCTAAAGACCTAGAAAGGCCAGACTTACAGAAATTCTGAGTTTAAATTAAACATTTTAGTTTGACGGATTGTTTCATGTATTTGAAATAATCCTGATGGCTGATGGCTACCCCAGTCATTTAATTTTTGTGAGGTGCTGTCACACATAATCTAGTGGACATTTTATACAGCAGAACAAAATGTGCTATACTGGAAGTAAATCTTGTGTATTTTTAAGTGTTAAGTGAAGGCTCTTTAATATATTTTTTAAGCTTACATATTACTGTAGAACCTTTCACAGATCACAAAATTCAACTCAACACATGAGCAGAGAAAGGATGTGAAGGCAGTAACATGAGGTATTATCGGGCTAATAGAGCTGGTGAAGGGACAGACAATGAAGTTGAGGAGAGTAAACATTTTTAAGTTCAAAAAATTATGTGGTTCTTTGGCTCATTTCTTAAGTCATATTATTCAGAAACCTGAGGTAAGTGCAAAGTAATCTCTCAGAGAATGTGCTCCCAGTAGTAACAGGTAAGAGAGGGAGGGATGACAAGTTGAAAAAGAAATGAAGCCAAGAAAGAGTATGGCTTTAGGCAAAGTCCCAGAGAACACGCGGCAGCCCTACACACAGGGGCACTGAGGCACGTGCAGTACACCTGCCTCAGATGGTTGCTTCTCTAGGTGAGGGAGCGGAGCTTTCATTCCATCAAGTTATTGCTAGGGGCTGCCGCATGAAGCTAAACTCCCAGGCATCCCCCATTTTTGTGAGCACAGAAGAGGTTCCTCCCTTTTTTCTAGAACATTCCTCTGAGAAGAGTCAGAGGTACGGACTATTAAAAGCAACAAGAAAAACTCTAAAAGCGATTTGAGGAGATTTGGCTGGAGTACTGACAATATCCACTACTGGTTAATAAAAATATGCCGTTGTGTTATAAAATGTGACTAATGGATTATCTGTGCTTCAAATAATTACATTTGAACAATTGTTGAACAAGAATTTGAAAATTCTTTACTATAAATACACCAGCCTTTAGTCAAGTAGTCTTGTTAGTTGTTAGCAGGTAGACATCAGTGTGGAGTATGGAGCGGGGTATGGAGTGAATCCAATGAAAAAGAGTAAATGGGACAGAAAGAGGAGCATACAGCTAGAACCAAGAAAAAAAAGATGTTTAAACAACTGTGACTTGAAAGGTCTTTTGCCAGGAATGTGTTTTCTTACAGGACAAATATACTATTGGTCCAGAGTTAAACTCTGAAATATGTGAATCCTTGAGTTAAAGATGGAAACTTGAGCCTATAATACATTTGATCACTGCTGTCCAAATGAAATTTAATTAAAAGATTATATCTAACAAGTGTTACAATTGAATAGTCCAGAGAATATTGTAGGCAATATTTTGAGAGTTTTGTTTTTGTCTTCAACCACTGTTTATTTCCTTTATGTTTCTACTGACAGAGTTTTCTTTCCTATTGAGTTCTAAGAGAATGGGAAGGAATTTTTCTAAGAAGAAACCAGAGTGGCCAAGGTTATGAAATGTGAATTCCTGTGTGTAGTGAACTTCAAGGATAAATTAAAAATTGAAATCTCATATACACATGGCCCTTTGTAATGTGACTCTGCCATTTCTTTTTACCAGAAATGGTTTATATTTCCCCACCTTTCTGGTGTGGTGTGGCATTGTGACTTGCTTAGACAAATAAAATTCAGTAAAATGAATGTATGATTTCTAAGCTCAGTCCACAGAAACCCTGGGTCTTTTCTCTCACCCTCATGTAACCTGTTGCTGTCATGTGAAGAAGATTGCACCGGCCTGCTGGTGGATGAGACCACACAGAACTGCGTCTTCTCAAGCCTACCAACCTGTGATTGAACAGTCAGTAGATTGCAGCCACATTTGTGACCCCAGAAAGTATCAACAGAAGAAAAAGCTCTCTGAACCTTGACAAAATTGCTGACCCACAGAACTGTGATGGAATAAAGTAGCTGTTGCTTAAGTTATTCAATTTTTTTCTTTTATTCTATTTAGTGAGATGAGGGGAGGCAGAGACAGACTCCTGCATGCTCCCGACCAGGATAAACCTAGCAAGCCCACTAGGAGGATATTCTCTGCTTATCATTGCTTATCTGGGGCCCTTGCTCTGTTGTAACTGGAGCCATTTTTTAGTGCCTCAGGCAGAGGTCATGGATCCATCCTCAGTGCCCAGGGTCAACTAACTCAAATCGAGCCATGGCTGCAGGAGGAGAGAAGAGAGAGAGAAATAGAGAAAGAGAGAAATGAGAAGGGGAGGGGTAGAGAAACAGATGGGCACTTCTCCTGTGTGACTTGACCGGGATTTGAACCTAGGACATCTGCACACCAGCCAATGCTAAGCCCACTGAGCCAATTGGCCTGGGCCAAATTATTCAATTTTTAATGCAGCAAATATATACCTGGCCAGGACGCACAAGTGTGGTGCTTAGTATTTGGGTTTGCACCATGGCTACTATAGACACCGTGCAGGGAGACCTGCTGGGTGCTTTTACAACAAAGTCCCCCGGGAAGTTGCTTAAAAACCTCTGAAACATATGCAATAAAAACCAGGGTATTATTTTACTTTTCCCATTCACCCCCTTAATTAAAAACACAACCACATACTTAACATATACCTTAAGCAATCAAACCTCGGAGCCCATCTAGAATATCTCCTTGAGTAAGCACTTGTAAAAGCCTTTTGAGGGGAACTGAGAGAAGAACAAGCCTATGTTTATTGCTTGTCTTTTTATTAACATTTTTATATGTTATCTATTCTATCTATCTATTATCTATCTTCAGTTAAATAAAACTAGTCTAGTAAACTGACTAATACCTTGATTTATCAAAAAGAAAACATCAATTCATCTAGCATTATAAATATATTTAATATGTGTCTGATAAGATACATGCAGTTAGCTATTATCTATGGAGGTGATGGGAAAAAATGGGTCATAGCTACACTTGTACTTTCCCAAAATACTTAAAAATGCCTTGCTCAGCAGCAGATTTCCGAAATCTGTAAAACAGCTTCTTGGACTGAGTTTAAAGTCCTCTTCATCATACACATTACAATGTTTTTGGTAGCAAATACTCTAAGATTATGAATTGATATCACAAAGGCTTTATGACTGCCTTCTCATTCAAAAATACTTTTTAAGCTGTCCACGTGGCTGACAAGTTTTCTATTTATGATGTCTACACAGCAAAGCAACAACTAAATAAAAGGGAAGACTTGGGGAGCAAAATAGCAGATAAAGACAAGTAATGTTAATTTGTTCAGAACTACAAGGCTGTTCTTAATGTTATGCTCTTTGAAAGATGCTGGAATATATGTCTATTTGGCCAATTAATGACAAAAACATTTGAGACCCATAGTGTTGTATGTAGAAAAAAAATCAAGAAAAAGGCTGGCCAGTT